>OX578152.1:28954390-29554390 GCA_951213105.1 Amaurobius ferox
GAATACAGTGGTACCGCTTAATACTGAAAAGGGTGCTTGAAATAAGATTTGATATTTAATTTACAAACATGATATATGCGAAAGCAAAGGTATAAAAACATGACGGCATAGTGAAACTAGGATAGGCCACGTTTTTTATTGGTTACACATAAAAAAAAAGATTTTTATGATCTAATTTTTTTTTTAAATTTAGTTTTATGATTTTTCTTTCCTTACAATTCTTTTGATAATAATTTCTTTATGAGAAAAAAATTCCAAACACCATAAGCCAGGAGACTTGAAGAAAGAATTATAATCCATATAATATCTCATAAACCCACTTTGTAATTAAAGAAAAAATATTTACTTGAATTTAAAGGGCGTCAAACATTAAGCAAAACCACAACAAATTGAAATTTTACATGCATTTAATATGTGAATCCTTCATCAAAAATTTATATATATGTTAAATTATAAAATTCATAGAAAAATGACTTCAGATAATAAATTTGTGATAAAGTGAAAAGTTATTCTTTAATGAATGTTCATGTTTTTATATGAAGAAATTTATTATTTCAAATCATTTTTCAATGAATTTTCTATTTCAATTTTTAATCATGGATATACACTTCATGTAATACTTATGCAATATTTCAATTTGTTGGGTATCTGCTAAGTGTTCTAAGTTCTTTTATTTCCTGCAGAAAGTATTTTTCTATGTAAAGTACATTAAGAGTGGCGGAGCAAAATGTGTATTTCTCCTATTGAAATGTATATAATTATTCTTAGCTTTAGGGCATGAGTATAGATTATGTATGACCCCCCCCCCTTACTCCCAGGGATGAATCAGCTGGCTGCATATTTTACTTTTTGCTGAATTTGAAAATATAGTCTGAAAAATATTCTGTTACTGTGATATAAATTACAATTTTTTAAATTAAAACAATGCAAATTTTTAAATAATTTGCATTTTTAATATTATTTTAGTTGAAATGTTTAAAGTTTGCCTAATTTTGCTTTAAAATTAATTAATTAACTTTGCATAAACTATAAAATAAATGTCGAAATGTCAATCTGTTACTTGCGGAGTGAGCCAGCCCGTCACAATATTCAATAGATATAGGTTTAATTTAGTACAAAGATGAATTTAAAACACCATCAGAATTAAGACAGTAAAATCTGATAAAGTGACTATTTTAGAAATGTCACTATATTTAGACTATTAAATATTGTCACATATTTCAATATAGTCACTTTATTTCAATAGTAACACAACTTGTCTTGAAAATCTGAGAAAGTGACTCTGATGAAGTGAATCTGAGAAGTTTGAAATTTTGTTTCTTGTCCTATATACTTATTCTTAGGAAGTTGCTTCAAACAAGCTTAAATATAGTGCTATTAAATTATATTCCTTCACTAGAAGTACTTGCGTAAATATTTTATATTTTTCTTCACAACTTTACCAGCGTTTTTCTGAGGAGTAAAATGTCACTTGTACCTTTCTCTTATTCTTTTTCTTCAAAATAAAGCACACACATGCAGGGCCGTGGAAAGGGGGGGGAAGGGGCCTCTCCGGGCCCCCGTTCCCTCATATGTGTACCCAATTTTTCCTGTCTGGGCTGGGTTCCCCAGCATACCGGTGGGGGGCTCTAGCTCGGGTCTATTAATTAGAAAATTTTTATGATCAAATACTTCTTGTCAAGTTCTTTAAAAAGTTTGGTAAGATTATTATATTTTATTTTCAGAAAAACAGAAGTGGAAAAAAGGAATCTCTTCATTTTTCAAGCTCTATTTTAATGCTATATATACATTTGTAGGAGCTAGAAACCGTAAAATTCAATTCTTTTATTGGTAATTTATTTTTAAATATATTTGAAGAATTCCAATTTAAATAACACTGTCGTCTAACGTTAGTGTGAACGAAATATAATTCCGCCGTCAGACAACAACTATCCGGTTAATTTGACGGTAGCCCACTGGCAGATAGCTCAATGCGCGTCCGCACTTGATGGTAGCCTAGTTATATCGTTTCCGCAACCTCACTTGCAGGTAGCCTAACCACTTCGGTTTACCATAGACTAATACATTATTTACGTTGGCCTCGCATAGGGTATCTCTAGAAGATTGGATACTTTTTAATCATTTGATAGCCATTACAGGTATGTATGTTTTACTATGTGTTCGTTAATGTTTCTGACAGTCGCTGCCAAAAAAAAATTAAATTTTTTTGGTAATTTTTGCAGTTTTTATCATTTTTCTTGCATCATCCGTTAAGCCTCGTTATTCAATGCTCGTAGTACATGTTAACGGAAATGCAGGGGTAAAGTTTTGTAATTTATCGTGTTTTATACATTTGTATTTTATCATTTATTAAAGCTTTGACTGTCTTTCTATGCATACGTTATTGTTTTACGTAATTTCTGTCGGAAGGCCTTTAATTTTTTGTATTTGTTTTCATTTAATCTTCATAGCATATGTGAATATTGAATTCTATCTCAAAACATTTTCTATTCAAAAAGTGTTTAGCTTGTTTATTTACTAGGTTTCACTTACATTTATTTATTATTCAGAAATTATTTGCCATCGATATTTTATTTTGTCTGATCTGCAGTTTATTTTGGAATTGTGAATGCGGCGTGTATTATATGCTCCTTACTTTGTTTGCCAAGGAATTTGAAGTATTAATAGCAGTGGTTGATTATATTTAAGCTAAATCCTATTGACCAAGGCTAACTAGAAAGACAGGCTTCGGCGTGAAAAAATCAGCTGTTCGCGGACGGCTGAGACCTGAACGAAAGAAGCGTTGTTTCGTCATTTATGAAGCGCCTGGCATGTTGTGCCGTATCTTCGAAGTGTGTGTTGAGTATCTTTGTCCTTGTCCTTTCTGCGCCTTTCGAAAAGATTTGTTTCCTTACTCTTGGTCTGTCTGCCTTTCACGTCCTCCTCTTTGTCTTGGGGTATCTCCTTACTGTCGTTGGCTTTCTTGTATTTAGGCCCAGGCATCTCGGCTATCTCCTGTCGTCCCTCAGTTTGTATAATTTCCTTTGAAATCCAATTATATTACTCTAGTTTCTCCTGTACCTCCTCCTCTGTTTTTCGAAAGCTCTTAACAAATAAATCTCTAATAAGCAGTAATTTATCCTTTTCCTCCTGCGAAAACATCTTGATTAGCTTAGCCAAGGATACCTAAAACATTCTTCTAGGTGGCCTTGGGCTAGCACTAAAAGTCACCACGTGCAATAGTCTCAGGAGCTAGCACGAGAGCCCTGAACGACTTGGCATTGAAGTTGTATAGGGAGGTTGCACGTGACGTCATGTCCATCTAGCGGAGAAAATCCTAAGTTCTTTTTGTACAAAAAAAAACGTTGAACTTGCATTAGGTTTATATGTAAAAAATACGTTTTGTTGTTGTTGTTGAGACCCAGACCGTCCGACCTACCAGAAAGGTGTAAGCTATACGTTTTGTTGTGAAATTTTTAAGAAGCAAAGAATGGCCTTTAAGAATCAACAGAGAAGATTGGAATACTGAAAATTTGAAGCACAGGAAAGTTTGCAGTGAACCCCCCCCCCCCTACACACACACACACACTTTTCAAGACTTTTTAATGTTATGCGGATTTTTCATTTAAAATAACCCTGGCATAAGCAAATGTTAAACAGTTGCCCCCCCCCCCACACACACACACACTTTTTAGAGTCAGGATAAGCCACTGGTGAGCATTTTATTCATGGTGAGTACATTATATGGCACAGTATGCTTTTCAATAAATCTTAAAAGAAAGCGTAAACTTTTCTAGTTTTATAATTTAATTATACAATCATTGATTTATTATCAATCAACTCCGTAATTTTTATTTTGTTTCATAAATCTAAAATTAAAAAAAAATCAACATCAAATTAAAATCACTAAATTCAGTAGTATACCTGTAGGTTAATTTCGTTTGTGACAGACATGACATCAGATGTGTAATGTAGTACATTTGACATAGAAGATCATATTTCTAGGAAAATAAATTTTATTCACAATATGTATATCTATATCACAGCTATTTCCTACGGAAGTTTCAAAATCTCAATTTGTCTACTTATTTAATATAAAATTAAAAACCCATCGTAACAGACATGACATAAAACCGACATGAGATTTCAGTGACCATGAAGTTACATCAAAACTCTCTGAATTGGCAAGAGATTGATTTGTGGAAACAATTTTTTCCATATAATAAAGTTTCCAACTATTACCATGTTGATTTTCAAAAACATTAAAATATAAGTTTTCTGTGAGTAATCTGCATCCATCATAATGATCTTCACCTCAAATTTCGTTGATTTTAGCTTAATATAAGCTTTTACATCCAGGATCTAGCTGCGAAAAATAAGATTTGCAATGTTGATTCATGGCGTTATAGCTGTTGCTTGTACAAAGCAGTCGTCTGCTCAAATGGTTGCTACGGGAACGTGACGTAGGTGAAATCTCCCTATTACGCGCTAGAGATATGAGAACTTTTTACCCATTTTTGAAGTAAGTTTTTATATATAATCATATCTTATGTTGCCTCTTTACATAAATTATTTATCTTGGAACATTTCTAAAGTATTTTAGACCAATTTTTAGCATTTTTTTATGCAATAGTGTCTTATTCTTGTAGGTCTCTCTAAGCCTAATGCTTTGTATGTTATGCATTGAATGAAATATTAATGTATTTTTACATGAAATATTTATCTAAAAACAGGAGTATATATTTTGTTTTCTTGCTTATTTCAGACTTGTAGCAGGGATTTTATATGTGTAAATTTATGTTCATGTTTATCTATTATTACTACCAGATTTATTAAATGATGCATTCATTGACATGTGCTGATTGATACTTGCATGATTTGATTAGAAATTTATATATCTGTAAACCAGTAAATTTAATATTAATATTAAATAATATACATTCAGAGACACGGCTTTATCTAAACTGCAAATAAACAAAATTTCCCTTAGTTTTATATCAAAACATGTAAAATGCACTTGTGTTATTTTGTTTCTTATTCCAAAGTTTTTTTGTACTAATTCAAATGAAAATGTCATATTTATTTTAATAGGATTTTTTAGCATTATATGTGTGTATTATGCTGCTCAAAAATAGATTAATTCAAAGCCTTAGATGTACACGTACTTCATACAATGGATGCTTTCCACAATTTAACTAATTTTGTAAATAGTTTTTAGTCAAAATATTTATCTAGCTTTTTCAACATTTATGCATGTAGATATTTAACATTTTTATTTATCCCTGGATTTACCAATATTCACTCCAAGGAATTATCACAATTTATTGCCTTCGAAAATCTCTCAATTCTTTATACCGAAGCTGTACCTTTATATTTAACCTTACTGCTATTTCGTTGTTAAGTTTGCTGTAACAAAATTTGCAAGAAACCGTATGAACACATTTCTTTGTAATTTAATAATGAAAATTAACCATTTATAAATGAAATATATCTATTTGTAAATACAAACATTTGCATGGGAAATACGATAAAAAGCATAAGGATACCAACCAGTTTTCAATGCTAAAAGAGCAGTCGCTGTTGCTCTAAAGAAACACCCAGCATCTGTTGACACATGCAAATAAGCATTGTTGTTTTCAGAAAAATAAAGTGATTTTTATTTTACCCCCCATGCTCTTAAAAATAAATATGCGCCCAGTTTGAAATATCACTCAATAATAAAAGAAAATTCAGTCAATTATTATCTTTTATATATATATACATGTCAATTGTTTTTCCCATTACTCCGTATAATCGAGGATCTAGATGCAGAAATCATTTTGAATATGCTATCATTGTCAAATATTGTATGTTTGTTGCTAATTGGCTCTAATGCTTCTCTCAATTGCACTGTATGTATCTTTTTTTCACTATTCTAAAAAATAAATTTGTGTTTTGATAACTGGAAAAACAAATTATTTTATCTTCTTGTTCTTTAGTTGATTTTGTTTACTATTATTTAGTTAGCATGCCTAATCGTTGTAGTGTGAGTAGATGTCACTCAAATTATGATAAAGAAAAGGAAAGGGTGACAGCATTTTCTCTGCCAAAAAATTGATTTTCTTCGTTCCCAATGGATACGAAAAATACCTACAGATTTAAAGCATTTGAAATGTCCATATGTTTGTATCATGAGTCTTTAATTATAAAATTTGACAAGGTATAATTTTACTATACTATATAAATTTATTATGTTACTTATGTATGGAAGATCATTAGAAGGGATTTGAATACATTTAATTAGAAATTATAATTTCAGTGTAATTATTTTAAGTTACAAATATGCATTAAATATTTAAAACCATTCTTATTTTAAATGTTCCTTGTCGGTACATAAAAATTTACTGGTATATGGCTTATCTTGACTTTTTCACACCAGAATAAATTTTTACGTAACTTATTTTTTTTCTTTTTTTGTTCAAATTTTGCTATAAATTCGAAAAATCTTTATTGTTGGTACAAATGATCACAATTATAGCATGTTGCTCTGCATTTTAAAGGGCATGAAAAAAATATCTTAATTGATATTTAAGAATTTTCTATTTAATAATCAGAGTTGATATATTTGAACTAACTTTTACTCCACCCCAAATTACTCTTGACTATGGCATAGTACATGGAATCAAACTATTTCAGCAAGTTTTGATATTAATATAACATTTGCTTAAAAGTTCTAAAATGTCGGCAACATTTCTAGTTTTTGTAGAGGGGTTCAAAACTTTTAGCATGTCCTCATCTCGCAGAATATGCAAGCATAGGGATGTTTATTTAAAGCATGATAAGTAAGTAGTTGCACGTGACATTTAGCATTTCATATATATTGCATGCAAAATATAGATTATTTACAATTTGGCATCAGCATTGGAATTTGTTGATTTAAATGTCTAATCATGCAATGATTTGTTGAGTTCATTGAATGTTTTTAAGATTGCATTAAATCTAACAATTTTGCATGCCAGAAAGAAATAATTGACAGAACTGCATGTTTATATTAGAGTTCATGAAATCAAACAGAACTTTTGCATGCTCTGAAAAAAAGTAACAAAATATGTTTTTAAAAATTTGGTTGAAAGCCAACAATAATGCATGTTTTGAGAAATGTTTAGCAGAATCAGGGCTGTGTAGTCGGTACCTCAAACTTCCAACTCTTTCCTAATATCCTACATAAATAGCAATTATTTTTTTTAATGTTTTGTCAATAGTTTCGTAATTGGCAAACATATGTTTAATTTATTGTTAAAAACTATTTAAAAATTAAATATTCCAGAAATGAAATTATTTTTAAGCAGTTCTATTTAAGATTAAGTTGATATAATTTTACCGACATTAACTCAACTCCAAATTGCTTTGGACTCCGCCTGTACAGCCCTGAACAGAATTCCATGTTTTTAACAGAGTGCATGGAATCAAACTATTTTAGCAAGCTCTGGTATTAACATAAATAACAATTGCTAAAGAGTTCTAAAATGTCAGCAACATTTCTAGTTTTTTTAGGAGGTTCAAACCGTATAGGATACCCTCAACTTGCAGAATATGGCGGATAAGGGCTGTTAATTAAAGTTTCCAAAATAAGTAGTTGCATTTAATATTTATCATTTTGATAATTTAAAAATATAATCATACTATGATTTATCATGTTTATTGAATGTCATCAGATTGCATTAAATCTAACAATTTCATGTGTTACAAAAATAATTAACAGAACTGCACATTTTTAAGCGTTCATTAAACCAAACTTTTGCATGTTCTGAAATAAAAGTAACACAATATCATGTATTTAGAAATATAGAGTGGAGAGAAGAAAAGGCCAATATTAATTTTGCTACTACAAACACCCATATTGATAAGTTACTATTTTAATGTTATATGATTTTCATGAAACTATATTTTCTTCTTTCAATTATTATGCCTAAGCTTGAGCACTCAATTATGCATTTTTTTTTTTTTTTTTGTGCTTGATATCTAAACTTAGTCACCCAGTGGGCACGAATGGACATTTTTGAAAACTTAGAAGATAACTTATTAAAAACTTATTAGAAATTTATTTCATGCTCGGGCAGATTCAGGCTCTATTTTGCGTTCAGCAGTTTGGATTTGGGCCCAAATGTATCATGTGAGTTCAGGCTCTTTAAATTGGGCCCGAACTCATTTCTAGTAGCCAATAAGATCTTAAATCATAATTTAAACTTGCTATAACATGTTTTCTTTGTGCAAAACTTATTTTGGAATTTATTTTAAAAATAAAATCACGATTGATGTTTAGTAACAAATTACTAGCAGACTGAATTTCCCAACCGCAAATAAGATAAAGGCATTTTTTTTTTCCTGTTTGTGTTATCAGGAAATTGTTTTGTAAGAAAATTAACAAAATTTCTAGGTGTAATCCTGCAATTATTTCTTAAGTTTATTGAATTTCATTTTGTGTACTTTTGTATATCTTTTCATTTCAGGGCGGTATGATAAACGGATTTTAAAGTATGCAGTATGGTTTTTTAATATACAATCATAGAAAACTTAAACTAAATGAATACTAAAGAGTTATGCTGCTTATAAAATGTCAGCAAACTGTCTAGTGTTTTTTTGGTTAAAGATCTTCAAGGATATTCTCATTCCTCAGAATGTGAAAGTTATGCTGTTTATACGAAGCATGGCAAGTAAGTATATGCATGTAAAAAAATTAATTACATTATATATTGCATGTATAATTGATTGTTTACTATTTGATATGCCATGCTAAAAAACTGGAAAAAATGAGTTATGATAAATAGTATTATAAATAAGATATCATACGCACTGAATTTTTCTTGTATATGAACGTTTTTTAAGAAAAGTAACAAAATTTGCAAGTATAATCCTGCAATGATATCAACTGCTTGTGGTAGACAATTACAATTAGGATTTTTTTCAAGTTGTGATCTTTCTCTATATTGAAATTTCAAGTTTGATAAGGAAATTTATAATTTTATGCCAAGCTGTATAATTTGAAAAATATCATCTCCATTACAATTTCCTATTTACTGCTATTTTCCAGTTTTATGACAAGTTTGATGTTGTTGTTGTTGTTGTTCGCGTGTCCATGGATAAGCAATATTGTAGTGGAGTAGTGGTCTAGATTCCTTCAAAAGCATTGATCACAGTCTCTGCCAATGTTGGTGCATCCCAGCTGTAGAGGATCTCCCGTAATGAATCCCTGAGTGGAACTATGCCAATCTTCAAAAGATATACCGCAACAATTGGGCATTCCCAGATGTGGTTGGGCGTGAGCTGGACTTCGGGGCAGTTTTTACAAGGGACATAGGTTCCTGTTTTGTCCGGATGGATCTTCATGCCCCTATAATGCTCAGTTCTTAGCCTGGCAATAGTGGATGTTATATTTCTGGGACAATCGAGTTCTGCTAAAAGGGGTTTCTTATATGTGTGAGTCATAATTCTATATCTGGTCACTGCGTTAGCATTAGCAAGTGCGATGGGACAAGTTTGATTTCATGCTGAATTGGATAAGTTTGATTTCATGCTGAATTGGATAAGTTTGATTTCATGCTGAATTGGATAAGTTTGATTTCATGCTGAATTGGATAAGTTTGATTTCATGCTGAATTGGATAAGTTTGATTTCATGCTGAATTGGATAAGTTTGATTTCATGCTGAATTGGATATTTTGAAAAATATGTTCATCACTCTCCTGCTTGTTGTGGATTCTTCCAAATACCATGTGAACCACGTTGCTATCACATGATGTTGCCCCCACACTGCATCCAACAACACAACATCCATGCCTACAGGTGGGACTTGAACCCGGCAGCCGAGCAAGCCCAAGGAAATGTTTGCCTTGAACGCTCAACCACCGCATCGGCCAAATATGCAATATAAAAAATTATTTTGCATAAAAATGCAGTTTAAAAATTTTAAAAGCACTAGTGTACGGGGCTGAAAACGTCATATCAAAAATAAGTATTAGTTTCAAAATATTATGACATTTTTGAAAGGGTGAAATATATATATTATAATTTCATTAAAGTACATTTCATTATTATTTTAATTTCATTTAATCATACCTTGTTCTTTCGGGTTAATCTTTTCTGATTCATTATGGATCCCACAAACTTGCTTTATTGAGATGTTTTGAGCCTCATTAATTAGAGAATCGTCATGACTCATAAGATTATTTAAAATATGTATTTAAATGATCTATGACTATTAAAAATCCTGAGAAATCTGTATAAATGTCAATATTTACTGTCTCAATAAAATGTTAAATTGCCTATTTGTGTTATTTGATTGCTCCAAAATTCAATAATCTGCCGAGAAGTAAATTGTGCTAATTTTTTCAATCGCATCCCTATGTTTAATTGTAAAATATTAACTAACTACCTTCTTTCACTTTTTAATATAAAATGTTTTGAAAGTGAAGATTATATATATTTTTCAAAACTAGTATTCAAACTGTTTCAATCCTAATTGTTCATTTTTAACATATGATTTAATATGTAAATTTTGCAGAAAATAGTAGATGTTAGGAAGTAGGTCTAACCCAAGGAAATGAGACCAGGTCACTGTTTTAGGTATTGATGGTAATATATATATATATATACATACATATATATATATATATATATATATATATATATATATATATATATATATGAAAATTGAATGATTTTAATCGAAAACTATGCATAAACTACTGTATGTACAAAAAACCCCATCTCTAGCATATCTGTTACAAATGAGTAACTATAGACCAAGACTAAGGATAAAGAAAAAAGGTATAATATCTCTACAATGGAAAGTGGGATGAGAAGAATATTAGGATACAAAATCACAATTAAAATATATATAAATATAAATATAAATATAAATAAAAATAAAAAAGAAAACACGGCAAAAATGAGAAAAGGCAATAATAATTAGCTCAAGATAAAAGATTAAGACATAGAGAACAATCAATTGAAACTACATAAAAAATGGCGGTTAGTTCCAAATTCCATTCTCATCAGGACAGCCATACAATTCGAATTAAAACCGATAGAATAGACAGTTTCTGACAATGGCGATAGTATTTAACTATAGACACCATTGGAACTGTCTACTGGCTAGTGGAAGGAGAAAAATAAATCAAATTACAAATCAGAAAAATAATACCTCCTCGAACAGAAATATGAACTCACAAGCATTGCTACCACGTGTAAGCTGAACAAGCGACTGAGCATTTCACCTCACTTCGTTAATGCGAGTAAGCACCGGAATGAATACATTTGAACGATACATAATATGTATGGAGACTTTCAAAAATAGTAATCAGTATAGAACTCAGGATAAGTGGAAAATAGTCATTCGAAAATACAAAACAGTATTAGACCGGGACCCTCGGGATTCTCTCTTTTCCCCTTCGCTTACTGGGCCTGGCCCTTCAGTTTTGGGCGTTTGGATAAACGATGGACTTTTCTCCCAGCCATCCTAGCGAAATGACGTTTCTCGTAAAGGATTTTGTAGACATTATATTTAAAGATATATGTATAACATAATTTAAGAATAAATCTAGCGCATTAATACAGAGAAAGTATATAATACTTAAATAAAATTTTAAGAATCCTGTTTTAAACACTAATTATCACACAAGAAAATGCAATACAGCCGTAGAAAAGCTATATGGCGCATGAAAAGAATATACACAGTATGTTAAAAATTGACTTGTGTATAGAATAATCACTGACAGAGAGAGAACAATTGAACAAAAATTAACTATAAATGTAAAATGGAAAGGTTATATCGAGTTTAAAAACATTCTAGCAAATAAAATGCAATTCAATGTCTTTTAGACTTTAAAAAAAATGCTTGAAAATGCAGGTATAATCAATATAAATTTTGCTTTCACAAAATTAAACAAAAAATATTTATAACAAGTTACTTGTATACAAAGTAAACGAAAAAACTTGTATATAAAGAGAATATGAAAAACAGAAACCATTATAAAATATATACATTTCTAAAGAGCCATTAAAATAATATCAAACATGTAATAGTAGAATAGCATAAGATTTAAACTGCACATATAATATATAACTTTACAAATTAAACTTATATATATATAGCAAATAACAGGCATTTTTATTTTTTGCATTGTTCCACCCGATGTAAAAATTATGTCTTTGAATGTTCAATACAAAATTTTGTATGTAGAATAATCGCTGTCAAAGAGAAAGCAATTAATCTGAAATTGACTATAAATGTAAAATGTAAAGTAATATTGAAATTTTAGAAAAATCCTCACTGAAACGAAATGCAATTCAATGTTTGTAAATGCATGAAAATGTTCGAAATGCAATTCAATGTCGAAAAATAATTATTAAAGTGTGCATCGCAAGGAAAATTGTATCTAAAAATTAAAAAATAAATAAAAACGTATATTTAACATAATTTTTCTGCAACTCGGGGAGTTATTATTAAGAATGTCATAAGTTCCAGTTTATCATCAAATATGTAACACTATTACTGAGAAAGGAATTCCTTAAATAAATCAACTTAAATAATATATAAAATATTCAAACAAAAATTCTTTTATATTTTTAAAATTTAGAAAAAATAATAGACTCGATAAATTTGTTTTAAGTGTAAAATTTTTTTTATTGACTATATAGTTGTTTGTCTTGAATGGTAAGTACTTGGCAAGTACTATAAACATTAACTACCAATGCATGCCAAAACTGTATATTTTCTCACTTTCTTTATACGCTATGGAAAAATCCCACAGTTTTAAGTTACAGATTCAATAAATGTTACAATCTCAGGAACAACCAGGAGGAGAAATTATAAATTTTTATGCTATAATTTTGTAAAAAAAAAAAATTAAATTTATTCTTACGTTTTATCTTATGCAGTTAATTTTTGATTACATCTATAAAAAAATAGCTATATTTGTATAACCCTAAGCTTCTGTAATTTATGTGTATGATGCCAATAAAATACTGATGGTCATTTTTTGTGAAATATAGACATATAAATAGTCAATTTATCGTTTTTAAAAACAAATCGCGAACATAATTACAGAAATTCAACATATGAGTACTTTACTCCTGAAATCCTGAGTGTTGAATATAAACTCTCATTTAAAATAAAAACTCTCTAAATTCAGTTATAAACACCTTAAACTTTATTAGAATATATGAATTGAAAGTAAATTAAATGTCACTCATAGCAATTGAAACAGGTAGCAGTTTGTATATCAGTAAAATTGCTCTGTACAACTTTTGCAACTATATTTCATTATGCGAAAGATAAGATATATACATAAAATAATTAGTATAAAACTTAAGAATAAATAAAACAAAATAAAATGCCATAAATCAGAAAAAAAAATGTATAAATGTACGATCCCTGATTTTATACAGTTATTCACATTAGAACTATGAACAATAAGTATATAATTTTCTTCGTTTATATCTATATAAAGAAACTAATTTTAATATAAGCATATTGACTCCTTTACTTTTTTTTTATATAAGAATAAGAATTTATAGATATAAATTTGCAAAACATTTAATTTACGACAAATTTTACAATATTTATTTGAGGAATAAATGAAACAAAATAAAATGTTATAAATCAGAAAAAAAAAATTAAATGTATGATCCCTGATTTTTTATATTCAAATACAGTAATTTATATTAGAACTATGAATAATAAGTAGATAACGTTCATCTTATTTATCCGTATCAAGAAACTAATTTTTATGTATTGACCCCTTCGCTTTTTTTTCTCATATAAGAATAGATATTTATAGATATAAATTTGCAAAAACATTAAATCTACTGCAAATTTTACAATATTTAACTGACAATATTGATATAAATGTCATTTTCTTATTTAAGAATAAGTATTTATATATATAAATTTACAAAAACATTAAATCTACGGCAAATTTTACAGTATTTAATTGACAATTTCAATATAAATATGAATATTAATGTGTAATAGCATATAATATATCCATTAATATATCTTAGTAATAACCAGTTTAGCCTAATACTCATTAATATAATTCGTAAAAACTACAATAAAGAAGAAATTCTTTAATTAGCTTACCCTCCTACAGCATTCAGTTTTCTATTATATCCAAGTAAGCACATCAATTGATCAGTTGAACATCAATTTGATATATTGAAAAGCCTGGCCTTCATAATCATTTTAAAACTACATTGCTATGTAAAACTTAATCTTTAAACTTTAATAAATATCTGATTTATAATCTTAATTTACTCGTAGCATAGTAAAACTCATAATAAAATCCGCACATTGTAAAATATAAACAACGGTCAGTGTCACTATGTCGTATTCAAACTCCCACACAAAGACAAGAGGGGAACTGAGAGGATTCAAAACGCCAGCGCTTACAATGACGTCAGAGCGGACACCCCTTATCTAGGGCCAGGCCCAAGGAAGAAGAGAAGAGGAATCACGATAGCCCCGATTAGACTCAGGCCAAGTGGTAAGTTTGGTGATAGGAATGGGTGAATTCTCAAAAATGAGTTATCCAATCAAAGATAAATAATGCATGTGTTAAATTATTACATGGTATATTTGAAATTATTAATAATATTATTTACAAATACTTCCGGATATTGGTAATTTAGACAAATGCGTTTAAGATTATTGATGTGGAGAAAGTGAAACCGAGGATCAGAAAGTCGATGTATTCGAAATAGCTGGTTTAAAATGATGTTTCTAAATAATTGAATAGAATTACAAGATTGATATGATAGCAGCTTTATGATAGTGAAGTTGTAAGAATCTTTTTTATCATATAGATTGGTGATATATATATATATATATATATATATATATATATATATATATATATATATATTTTGGCAAGCTGAAATCAATTGCCATACAACCACATGTTAAACTATAGTTGCATAAAATGTAATTCTAAAATTTAAGTTCAAATGCTGCTATTGTTTATTTATTTGTTAAGAAACAGGAATTGCACTTGGGTAATTCAGTTAAACTTACGGACACTAACTCAGAAATATATGAACATGTTGGCATAAAAATTTGTAATGATCTTAGAGAATCGATAGTCAAAAGGAAAATAGTCATTTATTAACATTAACCCGTACTGGCAGCTGTTGTTCCCACAGGAGCTTCAATGGCCGCTCTTGCACCAGTCTGTATATATATTTAGGAGCCTTTTTTAGATATATGATGTGGGCAGCACTTTACTTTCTCTATATAATGCAATGAATTTACTTCTTTCCCAGTGAAAATATAATGTATAGGATCTACGCCACAGTGTTTTTAGTTAAATTGTACATTTAACACTTTTTTTGTTGACACATCGTACCTAATTTATTTATATTTCATGCAACTCTAAATTGACAATTATCAATATTGATAATATTCATAATAAACATTATTATATGTCAAATTTTGTCCTATAGTGCCATGTTAAGAAAATATAAAATTTCAGTTTTTGCTTGATTTAAAAAAACTCTATCTAGTTTTCTAGTTATTTTAATAACAAAGCTGGATATAAAGTATTGTGGAAATCCATTAATATTTATAGAAGCTATTGTGTACACAAGAAATTGACCACAGACAAACAAGACATTAATATAAATATAGTCGAAACGGAACGTGTTCAAGATGTCCTAAAACACATTGTCAAAATTTTTCATTAAAACCATATTCTCCATACTATATTCTATAGTATGAAATACAATTGAAATAAAAAATAAATACTGTTATAGGGGAGGGGGTGCTTGAGGAGAATAAAGCAGGGTAAGAAAGGTACACAGAATGATATTCTATAAACTCATTACAGGGTTAGATTCAAATGTTACTCTTACTTCAAAATACGCATGACTTTATATGAAGCAAGTGTGCAGTTTATGTTAAGTGTGCAGTTTATGCTATAAAGTCAGGTGCCGCATGACTTTTCGATACAACGGAGTAGGAGCGAGGCCAACTTTAAAGGAGGCCAGGTAGGCTAGATCGGTCACGTGATCCGACGTCACGATTTCCGGCTTGCACATTTGAAACAGTGAACATGTTTACCATAGACTAATATATTTACGTTGGCCTCGCATAGGGTATCTCTAGAAGATTGGATACTTTTTAATCATTTGATAGCCATTACAGGTATGTATGTTTTACTATGTGTTCATTAATGTTTCTGACAGTCGCTGCCAAAAAACAAAATTAATTTTTTTGGTAATTTTTGCAGTTTTTATCATTTTTCTTGCACCATCCGTTAAGCCTAATGTTCATAGCGTATGTGAATATTGAATTCTATCTCAAAACATTTTCTATTCAAAAAGTGTTTAGCTTGTTTATTTACCTTGGAATTGTGAATATGGCGTGTATTATATGCTCCTTTGTTTGCCAAGGAATTTGGAGTATTAATAGCAGTGGTTGCATATATTTAAGCTAAATCCTAGTGACTAAGGCTAACTAGAAAGACAGGCTCCGGCGCGAAAAAAATCAGCTGTTCGCGGACGGCTGAGCTCTGAACGAAAGAAGCGTTGTTTCGTCATTTATGAAGCGCCTGGCAGGTTGTGCCGTATCTTCGATGTGTGCGTTGAGTATCTTGAAGCTTGACATCAGTTGGCTGGATTGCAGGTGTGCAGTTAGAGTCCATAGGGACCACTCACAGTGGGCGGAGCAACGGGATCTGTTTTTTCTGTTGGTCAAGAGAACTGGAGCACAATTTCGAAAAACTATCTTGCAAGGTAGAGTTAGTTTAAGTTATGGGGAAAGTTTGAGGTTTTTTGATCTGCAATTAGTGTGATTATATCAAAGGTCTTTTGCATCGGGTCTACGTCTGCTTTAATTATTTTGGTGATTTGATTTAAGAAGTTCCTGACATCATTGATATTGAAATAATGTTGTATTTCCTTAAACAATTTAATGAATTCTAGAAAGAGATTAGGGGTTTGATTTGAAGATTTTTGGGCATCTGAGTGCGCGTGGGCCACGTGCTCTTCAGAACTTGGTGCTCTTGTCTGGGCACGCGCCATCGCCACGTTGTCTGTAACAATTTCGAGGTTTTGTGATTTAGGGAGCTGTGGAAAGTTTTCCATGCTCAGGTTTGAATTATCTAATCTATTGGTACGAAGGTTTTGGGGTTTGGTTTTAGGTTCCTGGAACTTGTTGCGGTTCCAGGGGTTTTTGGGGCAGAGCCTAAAGTTGGCGGGGTGGGCTCCACAACAATTAGCACACTTTGTCGGAAGGTCCCTAGGTTTAAGACATTCGCGAGTTTGATGGTTTTCTCCACATTTTAAACACCTGGCAAGAAGCGAGCAATTATCCGAAGAATGGTTATAATTTTGACAATTGTAACAAATTTTTACTCCTTTTGATTTGAAGGCTTGCACTATGATTCTCATGTAGAGAATGGAGGTGAGGTTGTAAATTTTCTCCCACCCCTCAGCCGGCTCTAGGCAGACCAAGAAGATGGGGAGAGGTGATCTATCATGACGACTTCTAAGCTGTGAAATTCTAACAATCCCGAATCCTTCATGGGATATACCCTCTTTAATAGAGTCTATGCTAGTGTTGGTTAGCAGCCCTTTTATCACTATTTTTTTGGTAAAAAAAAAGTAGTGATTTGGTAAAAATAAAGTAGTTTGGTAAAATTAAAACCTTAAAACTTTTTTAAATAATAAACTATTTTAGGGTTGGCAACACCTGCTCTTCACCGAGGGAGGAAGAGCAGTGCCACCAGCGCCCCCTAGCGACGAAAAGGGGAACTATGGAGATGAAACTTAGAAATATTTTTTATTTGGTTGCCATAGCAACACCTGTGGGGGAGAAACCTTTTGGGGGTGGCAACACCACGGAAGGTAGAGCAGTGCCATCAGCGCCCCCTAGCAGCGAAAAGTGGAACTACCCAATACTTGAGAGATATTTCTAATTTTAAATATGGGGCGATATTCGGGATTTTTTCTAAGTATGGGAGAAACTTTTTTGGGGGTGGCAACAGCTGCGAAGGCGGTATGGAACCATCAGCGCCCCCTAGCGGCGAAAAGTGGAACTACCCAATACTTGAGAGATATTTCTAATTTTAAATATGAGGGTGATATTGAGGATTTTTTATAAGTAGGGAAGAAACTTTTTTGGGGGTGGCAACACCTGCGAAGGCGGTATGGAACTATCAGCGCCCCCTAGCGGTGAAAAGTGGAATTAAAATCAAAACTGGGTAATTTTTTCTGATAGTTGGGATTTTCTTTTCTTTTCTTAATTAAAGGGTGTTAATTAGGATAATTAGAATGAGGCGATTAAGTATACCAGGAGCATGCCAAAGGTGCGCCTAGAGGTATGTTAGGAGCATGTCAAGGTACATCGTTCTTACAATATCCCTCCACCATCTAAAAAAGAGTGCTTGCCCTATATCACGGTTACGAAGTGAACTGCGAGAATCTTGTATGGTGAAGGGAAATAACATAGATTTTTAAACGTGTGTCATTTTTAGCGTTTTTTCACAAAAAGTTTCAAAAACGTCAAAAAAACAACAAAAATGTGCGCTTTTTCAGCAAGTTGAATTTTTGGGTTTGTTGGATTTCTCTATGGGAATTAACATGGGTTTTCATACTTTTGTGAATTTTTTGTAAAAAAAATGTGGTTTTTCGCATAAAAGCGGCCAAAAATGTGTTTTTCGAAAAACACGGAATCGGCCGATTTTTTTTCAAAATGTCTGATTTCTCTATGGGAATTAACATAGGTTTTCACACTTTTGCAACTTTTTGAAAAAAAATGTGCGTTTTCGCAAAAATGACGCTTACGAATACTTAACTGTAAGAATTCTGCATTTTAATAACAAAATTTCGTGAATGTAAGTTTTTTTCCTTATAATTTTTCACAAATGTAAGGTTTTTACTTTTCAAAAGCCACACATGTGCTGTTTTCTCTATGAAAATTAACATAGGTTTTCGCACTTGCGTTTTTTTGTAACGTTTTTTCACAAAAATTCTATTTTTACTAACAAAATTTCGTAAATGTAAGTTTTTTTCTTATAATTTTCCCCAAATGTAAGTTTTATACTTTTCAAAAACCTCACATGTGCTGTTTTCTCTATGGAAATTAACATAGGTTTTCGCATTTGTGCTTTTTTTTAACGTTTTTCCACAAAGACGCATTTTTTACTTGTCGAAAGCCCAGGCCAGCCGACTCGTCCTAAGACTTAGAGCAGCAAGGTGGATGGCCGGGACACTTTTTACTTGTAAAAAAAACTAACAAAAACATGTTTTAAAGTAGTAGAGTCACACGAATTAGTGTTTTAAAGTAGCAGAATCGCGTGATCGACTATATTCGATGAATGACTCTATTCAGTGAATGACTCTATTCGAGGAGGTGTATATACCCAATGAGGGAACCCATAGGCCCCTTCATCAGCGATCCACGAAGCATTTAAGTGAGTAATGTTATGAATCCCACATCCATTTTAGTCTGAAAATCTAGAAAAACCCCAGAGAATATGCTTATTTTAAAAATAAGTATTATAAAAAAAGGGTTAGTGTATCAGTTTATACGCATAGTGTGTCTTATTTCCCTAAATCCCACTATTTTTTAAAATAAAAGTACATACCAGAACCCTCCACGCTAAAGTCTCGTAAAAAATGATATAGCTATGAGCGCCCCCGCCCAACCCTTTTGTGCGGATGGAGGGCAGACATTCTCGGCACTAGGAGAATACGTAGTGGGCGCTGACACGTGTTATATTACTGAATAAGAAACTGCTTAACCCGAAATGCGAGTGAGTCTGTATTCAGGAGATATATAGCCGAAAATGGTTATCTTGTGATTTTTAAAGTTAATGAGGTGATACATATTATACACGCGTCCAACACAAAGTGGTGCAAATATAGTTTGGGTGGCAAGATAGCTTTTAGAGATAAGACTTTGAAATTTTCTCGATAAATGAGTTGTTTGGGGTTATTTAACGTGTGAATGACCGATGCATAGCAATAGAATAAGGAACTAGGCTAAGTTTTCAAGTATAGGACTTTGAAGTTTTTTAGCTAAATGTAATATATGCTGACATTTTATAAGATGATATCGCCTACAGAGGGAGTATAAGGCGAAACCATCATCGACGGTTAGTTACAAAGTGTCGAACTAGATGAATATTTCCACGATAGAAAATATAAATACTTTAGCTAAATGCAATGTTTTGTAGCTTTTAAAGGGTTGGGAACATTTACTGAGACGTCATGCATGATACTTATAACCGGTACATAGCCATGAAATGGGGAACTAACAGAGATTTTTTAAGACTAGAACATGAATTTATAGATAAATGTTATTTCTACTAACTACTAAAAAGGCAGAAATGCTTAGTGAAAGGCGATTATGTATATATAATGCATATAACCAGCATCCACCGGTGGAATGTAGTTCTAAGACTAGTATTTTTAGGAGAAGACATGGCATTTTTAAGTAAATGGGGCATTTGGAGGTATTTAAGGAGATATAAGCATATGATGAGGTAGTATCCATAATACACACAACTAATATAAGACAGCGAAACTTCAGTATTGTTTAAAGACCGAACTTCAAATTTTGAAGTAAATGTAGGTGTTTGGAAACTTTTAATGGGCTATGTGCGATACACATGCCCGATGACACTGATGGAAAAGTGATACTAGAGCAGTTTCTAAAGATGTTACTTTAACTTTTTTCAACTAAGTGGAGAATCTACTAAATCTTAGAGGGTGCTAGCGCTTACCGAGGGGGTATGTATAATGCACATAAGCAGCATATAACATTAGAAAGGTAGTATTAGAACAATTTTTAAAGATGGGACTTTAGACTTTGGAACTAAATGAGATAAAGAAACATTTAAAGAGGATGAAAACTTCTAATGAGGCGGAATGGGGGTGTACTTACCCAAGACACCTAGCGGTGAAATTATGAACTAAGATAAATTTTTAAAGTAAAGACTTTAGAAGTTTCACATAAATGGCAATTTATACTAGCTTTTAAAGAAAAGGAAAACGCCCAGCGAGATAACTTGTAATGAATACAACGCCGATACATAACAGCGAAAGGAAAACCTAAATATTGTTTAAAGACTGAACTTCAAATTTCAAAGTAAATGTACATACCCAGAAACTTTTAATGGACTAGTATAATACACATACTCGATATAACAGTAAAATGGCGAACTAAGGATAATTTATAAGTACGTAACTTTAGATTTTTTAGTTAAATAAGGATTTCTACTAATTTTTAAAGGGATAGAAAGGCATACTAAAGGGTGTACAACAAATTTTTAGAAGGGACTTTGGTAATTTACTAGCTAAATAGGGATTTCCAGTAATTTTTAAAGGGATATAAAGACATACTAAAAGGGTATACAACAAATTTTTAGAGGGGGGCTTTGAGAATTTTTTAGCTAAATAGGGATTTCTGCTAACTTTTAAGGAATAAAAACACATACTGAAGAGTATAGAGTGTAATCATCACTAACACCTAGTGCTAAAATGAGGAATTAGCATAATATTTTAAAGATTAAACTTTAAATTTTTTGTAACTAGGCACAACATATAAACGCTTAAAGCGGATGAATACGCAGATTGAGACAGCATGTGCGATGCACATCATTCGCATATAGTAAAAAAAGTAGAACTAAACATGTGTTTAAGGATAGGATTTTAGGTTTCTTCACATAAACGAGGATGTTTAGAAACCCCTGAATGGTTAGAAACTACACTTTAAGTGGGAGTAGAATAGCACCATCACCAATACCTATCGAGGGAAAATAGGAATTAGAGTAATATTTTGGGGATGGGACTTTAAGTTTTTAGTTAAATGTTATGTTTAAAAACTTTTAAAGTAGTGCAAATGCCTACTAAGACGACATATGCGATACACACAGCCAATACATAGTTATGAAATAGGGAAAAGCTAAGATAGCTTTTTAGAATAACATCCTAAATTTTTTCTAACTAAGCGCAATATATCAGCACTTAAAGCGGATGAATACGAAGATTCAGACGGCATGCGTGATACGCATCGCCGACACATAATAGCTAAATGCTGATTTAAGTAAGTTTTTAAGGATAGAACTCTAAATTTTTTGGGTAAATGAGATGTTTAAGAATATTTAAAGAGTCAGAAACACCTAATAAGGCGGTATGAGATGAATTCATCATCGCCAGATAACAGCGAAATGGGGATACTACAAATATTTTAAAGGGGAATCCTTAAAATTTCTAAGTAAATAACCTTTAAAGGGGCGAAAAATATGTAGTGAAGTTGTGTGGATAATACAGATCAGCGACATTCTAAAAATACTATCCTAGATCTGCATTCAAAAAATGTTGAAATTTAGTATAAACACATTATTCTATGTAGCAATGTAATACATACCCCAAGATTTATATAAAATAATCGTGAATCCATTATACTAATCCCATCAGAAATCAGCTAAAATAATAAAATTACCAAGCTAAAGAATATATCTAGATACTAAAACCCTAACAAACTACATTAAATTGATAAAAGTCTTAACTAAATAAAATAATGAAGCTGTAACATACTATAAAAATACTAAGTTTAATAAAATGAGAGAATACAATCGTATTAAAGCAAGTACTTACATGTTCATTATTTTATTTAGTTAAGATTTTTATCAATTTAATGTTGTTTGTTTGGGTTTTAGTATCTAGATATATTCTTTAGCTTGGTAATTTTATTACTTTTATTAGTACCCTTTATATCCCTTTAAAAATTAGTGGAAATCCCTATTTAGCTAGCAAATTACCAAAGTCCCTTCTAAAAATTTGTTGTACACCCTTTAGTATGCCTTTCTATCCCTTTAAAAATTAATAGAAATCCCTATTTAACTAAAAAATTCAAAGTCACATACTTATAAATTATCCTTAGTTCGCCATTTTACTGTTATATCGAGTATGTGTATTGTACCTAGCCCATTAAAAGTTTCTGAACATGTACATTTACTTCGAAATTTGAAGTTCAGTCTTTAAACAATATTTAGGTTTTCCTTTCGCTGTTATGTATCGGCGTTGTATTCATTACAAGTTATCTCGCTGGGCGTTTTCCATTTCTTTAAAAGCTAGTATAAATTGCCATTTATGTGAAACTAAAGTCTTTACGTTAAACATTTATCTTAGTTCATAATTTCACCGCTAGGTGTCTTGGGTAAGTACACCCCCATTCCGCCTCATTAGATGTTTTCATCTTCTTTAAATGTTTCTTTATCTCATTTAGTTCCAAAATCTAAAGTCCCATCTTTAAAAATTGTTCTAATACTCCCTTTCTAATGTTACATGCTGCTTATGTGCATTATACATACCCCCTCGGTAAGCGCTAGCACCCTCTAAGATTTAGTAGATTCTCCACTTAGTTGAAAAAAGTTAAGGTAACATCTTTAGAAACTGCTCTAGTATCACTTTTCCATCAGTGTCATCGGGCATATGCAAGTAGAAAGAATAGGGCGTTCACCGGCAGCGGCGGAGCAATGCGGAGCGCGGAGCAAAATGGCCGCCATCTTGAATTCCGTAATCCTGGACGGGGGTGTAAAAGGGGGGAGAGAATGAAAAAAGGTGGGGGTAAAAATTTTGAGAAACTTTTTTTCGGGTGGCAACGATGTCGTAGTCTTGTACGAGGGGTTGAGGGGGGGGAAATAAATTTTTTGGAACGAGATTTTTTACAAGTACAGGAGAAACTTTTTTCTGGATGGCAACACCGGCGGCGGCGGAGCAGTATCATCAGCGCCCCCTAGCGGCGAAAAGCGGAATTATCGAGGATGGAACTTCAGATTTTTTTCTAAGTACGGAAGAAACTTTTTTCAGGTTGGCAACACCAACGGTGGCGGAGCAATGCCATTAGCGCCCCCTAGTGGCGAAAATTGGAACTATCAAGGTGGAACTTAGAAATATTTTTCTGTTTCGGTTGCCATAGCAACACCTGTGGGGGAGAAACTTTTTTTGGGGTGGCAACACCATCGGAGGCGGAATGAAACCATCAGCGCCCCCTAGCGGCAGAAAGTGGAATTAAAATTGGGATTTTTTTCTTTTTTTTTTTAAAATGAATTAAGTACGAAATATTCGTATTTTTTTCTTATATTTTTTCACAAATGTAAGTTTTTTACTTTTCAAAAACCACACTTGTGCCGTTTTCTCTATGGGAATTAACATAGGTTTTCACACTTGTGCTATTTTTTAACGTTTTTTCACAAAAACATACTTTTTACTAACAAAATTTCGTAAATGCAAGTTTTTTTCTTATATTTTTTCGCAAATGTAAGTTTTTTACTTTTCAAAAACCACACTTGTGCCGTTTTCTCTATGGAAATTAACATAGGTTTTCACACTTGCGCTATTTTTTAACGTTTTTTCACAAAAACGCGATTTTTACTAACAAAATTTCGTAAATGCAAGTTTTTTTTCTTATATTTTTTCGCAAATGTAATTTTTTTACTTTTCAAAAACCACACTTGTGCCGTTTTCTCTATGGAAATTAACATAGGTTTTCACACTTGTGCTATTTTTTAACGTTTTTTCACAAAAACATACTTTTTACTAGCAAAATTTCGTAAATGCAAGTTTTTTTCTTATATTTTTTCGCAAATGAAATTTTTTTACTTTTCAAAAACCACACTTGTGCCGTTTTCTCTATGGAAATTAACATAGGTTTTCGCACTTGTGCTATTTTTTAACGTTTTTTCACAAAAACATACTTTTTACTTGTAAAAAACTAACAAAAACGCGTTTTTAAAGTAGCAGAATCGCGTGAATTGGTGTTTTAAAGTAGCGGAATCGCATGAATTGGTGTTTTAAAGTAGCAGAATCGCGTGAATCGGTGTTTTCAAAGTAGCAGAATCGCATGAATTGGGTGTATGGGAATCTCGAGAATCTCGGAGGGTTTAAGGGGTGTGTTTCCCCAACCATTTCGATCTTGGAGTTCAAATATTTTAAAAATAAATATTTTCAATAAATATTCCCAAAATTAAATATTTTTAATAAATATGGGGGTATCTTTGAATCTTAACATGTTTTAAAGAATCGTGAAAGTGTATACTACAATAGGGGGTTTCTTCATACCAACATAGTTTAATACGTGTGTTATTTTACAAGTGTGTACTACCATAGGAGTTTCTTTATACCAACATGGTTTAATATGGGTGTTATTTTATGCATGTGTATACTACCGTAGGAGTTTCTTTAAACCAACATGTTTTAAAAACCGCATAGTGCATTAAATCACGATGACAGATCTACCCCTCCCCACCTCGCGTGAATGTGGATAGTTACATCGTATGGTCAGTGCGAGAAAGATGAGGATACTGCTAACAGAGTGGTACCAGGCTATAACTTGAGGCTATTTGCCGCGTTGGGCTGGGTCGACTGAACCGCTCTCGCTGCTATTGTTAACATCTGTGGTGGGGGACAGTTTTTCCGGACTGATAGAATGCTTGTGTTGGACCATCGCGAAATGCTATTCTCAGCTGGGAGAGGCTCTTTTAAAGAAGTTCTTATTAAATTTTAACATGTTTTAAAAAGAATCTTTCATTCATTAGTGTTATGAATCACGCAAGTTAATTAAAGGATGTTAATTAAATTAATTGATTAAGTATTGAATGCCTGTATACCAGGAGCATGTTAAAGACATGTCAAGGGGTATGTCAAAGCGTACCAAGGGTGTACCAAAGGAGTATGCTAAAGACATGACAAAGTCTACACTATCCCTCTGCTATATCACGGTTACGAAGTGAACTGCGAGAATCTTGTAGGGTGGGATACTTGAAAATATCGTATGATGAGGGGTATGCCAAGAGGATCGAACATGAATTTTAAGAATGTGCCGCTTTTTGCGTTTTTTTCACAAAAAGTTTTCAAAACGTTAAAAAAACAACAAAAATGTGTGTTTTTTCAACAAGTTGAAGTTTTGGAGTTGTTGGATTTCTCTATGGGAATTAACATGGGTTTTCACACTTTTGCGAATTTTTTAGAAAAAAAATGTGGTTTTTTGCAAAAATGCGGCCAAAAAAGCGTGTTTTTAAAGTAGCAGAATCGCGTGAATTGGGTGTATGGGAGGGGGTGTGTTTCCCCAACCACTACGGTCTTGGGGGTTTAAAAAATTTTAAAAATAAATATTTTCAATAAATATTCCCAAAAATAAATATTTTTAATAAATATTTCCAAAAATAAATATTTTTAAATAATCGTGAAAGTGTCTAAAATACTTGAGTGTTATGAATCTCACAAGTTAATGAAAGGATGATAATTAAATAAAGTCTTAGAGTTTAAATAATAGCAGATACCAATGGCTGTATGCATATGTTTTTACAAGTGTACTACTACTACCATAGGGGGTTTCTTTAAACCAACATGTTTTAATACGTGTGTTATTCTAAGAGGGAGAAACACCTAATATGGTGATACATATGACACACGCGCTCAGCACAAATCGATAGAAATAAATGGTGAGATAGTTTTTAAAGACGAGACTTTTAAATTTTTTTTCGATAAATAAGGTATTTGAGGTTATTTAACGTGTGAATGAACGATACATACCAATAAAATGAGGAACTAGGCTAAGTTTACAAGTATGGGACTTTAAAGTTTTGATGTTTTAGGGGTAGAACTTGAATTTATAATTAAACATGATTTATACTAACTACTGCAAAGGGAGAAATGCATAGCGAAAGGGGTTATGTGTGTATATATATATATATATAATACATATAACCAACACCCACCGGTGGAATGCAGATCTAAGATAGTATGTTTAGGAGAAGACATGAGATTCTTAAGTAAATGGAGTATTGAGAGGCATTTAAAGAGATATAAACATATGATAAGGTAACATCCATAATACACACAACTAATATAGGACAGCGAAAGGAAAACTTTAGTATTGTTTAGAGACCGAACTTCAAATATGTAAGTAAATGTAGGTGTTTGGAAATTTTTAATGGGCTATGTGCAACACACATGTCCCCGATCACAGTGGTGGAAAAGTGATACCGGAGCAGTTTTTAAAGATGTGACTTTAACTTTTTTCAATTAAGTGAAGAATCTAATAAATATTAGAGGGTGCTAGCGCTTACCGAGGGTTTTATATATAATACACATAAGCAGCATATAACATTAGGAAGGGGATATTAGAAAATTTTTTAAAGATAGGACTCTAGATTTTGGAACTAAATGAGATATCAAGAAACATTTAAAGGGGATGAAAATATCTAATGAGGCGGAATGGGGGTGTACTTACCCAAGATACCCAGCACTGAAATTATTCACTAAGATAAATTTTTTTAAAGTAAAGACTTTAGAAGTTTCACATAAAAGACAATTTATACTAGTTTTTAAAGAAATGAAAACGCCCAGCGAGATGACTTAGAATGAATACAACGCCGATATATATAACAGTGAAAAGAAAACTTAAATATTGTTTAAAGACTGCACTTCAAATTTCAAAGTAAATGTACATACCCGGAAACTTTTAATGGACTAGTATAATACACATACTCGATATAACAGTTAAATGACGAACTAAGAATAATTTATAAGTATGTAACTTTGGATTTTTTTAGTTAAATAGGGATTTCAGCTAATTTTTAGAGGTATAGAAAGGTATACTAAAGGGTGTACAACAAATTTTTAGAAGGGACTTAGGGAATTTGCTAGCTAAATAGGGATTTCCACTACTTTTTAAAGGGATATAAAGGCATACTAAAGGGTATATAGCAAATTTTTAGAGGGGACTTTGAGAATTTTTTAGCTAAATAGGGATTTCTACTAACTTTTAAGGAATAGAAACACGTACTGAAGAGTATAGAGCGTAATCATTACTAACACCTAGTGCTAAAATGAGGAATTAGAGTAATATTTTGGGGATGGGACTTTAGATTTTTAAGTAAATGTTATGTTTAAAAACTTTTAAAGTAGCGTAAATACCTACTAAGATGACATATGCGATACACATAGCCAATACATAGTTATTAAATAGGGAAAAGCTAAGATGGCTTTTTAGAATAACACCTAAAATTTTTTCTAACTAAGCGCAATATATCAACACTTAAAGCGGACGAATACGAAGATTCAGACGGCATGTGTGATACACATCGCGGGCACATAATAGTTAAATCTTAATTTAAGTAAGTTTTTAAGGATAGAACTCTGAATTTTTTGGGTAAATGAGATGTTTAAGAACATTTAAAGAGTCAAAAACACCTAATAAGGCGGTATGAGATGATTTCATCATCATCAGATAACAGCGAAATGGGGATACTACAAATATTTTAAAGGGGAATCCTTAAAATTTCTAAGTAAATAACCTTTAAAGGGGTGAAAAATATATAGTGAAGTTGTGTAGATAATACAGATTATCGACATTCTAAAACAGACAAGACATGTCTATACAAGATAAAAAAAATGTTGTACGTTAATATAAACATACATTATTCTATGTAGCAATGTAATACATACCCCAAGATTTATATAAAGTAATTGCGAATACATTATACCAATCCCATCAGAAATCAGCTAAAATAATAAAATTATCAAGCTGAATAATATATCTAGATACTAAAACCCCAACAAACTACATCAAATTGATAAAAATCTTAACTAAATAAAATAATAAAGCTGTAACATACTATAAAAATACTAAGTTTAATAAAATAATAGAATAAAATCATATTAAAGCAAGTACTTACATGTTCAATCCGACTCAAAATGCTACATTAGGTGTAGGCCGATGAATAATGACAGATATAACATCTCCAGCTTTACCAACTTAAACCGACATATTCCCAGAGCAACTTGAAACGCGTCTTGACAGCACGAAATCCACAGCAGAAGTGATAAAATCGATACTTCAACGACACCCCCTACACGACAAGGTCACATCAAGGTCATATCATGGTTACAGTTAAACTATGGTATAAAATAGAATCACATGTTAAAAAATAATAGATTTTAGTAAAATAATTAAAGAAAATCCCTCTGTGATTATGAATGACCTGTCTATATTTACCGTGTGTGTGTGTGTGTGTGTACGTGTGTGTGTGTGTGTGTGTGTGTGTGTGCGTGTGTGTGTGCGTGTGTGTGTGTGTGTGTGTATGTGTGTGTGTGTGTGTGTGTATGTGTGTGTGTGTGTGTGTGTAATTATACCTTAAAAAGCTATATATCTGTAGTATCCCAACGGATACTAATATTTGTTTTTCAAACTTAGAAAAACTTTATTTCAGTTGCACTTATTTTAAGTGTAATTAAAAAAAAGTTTTAACTAAATGTGTAAGACAAATATTAGTATCCGTTGGGATACTACAGATATATAGCTTTTTAAGGTATAATTACACACACACACACACACACATACACACACACACACACACACATACACACACACACACACACACACGCACACACACACGCACACACACACACACACACACACACGTACACACACACACACACACGGTAAATATAGACAGGTCATTCATAATCACAGAGGGATTTTCTTTAATTATTTTACTAAAATCTATTATTTTTTAACATGTGATTCTATTTTATACCATAGTTTAACTGTAACCATGATATGACCTTGATGTGACCTTGTCGTGTAGGGGGTGTCGTTGAAGTATCGATTTTATCACTTCTGCTGTGGATTTCGTGCTGTCAAGACGCGTTTCAAGTTGCTCTGGGAATATGTCGGTTTAAGTTGGTAAAGCTGGAGATGTTATATCTGTCATTATTCATCGGCCTACACCTAATGTAGCATTTTGAGTCGGATTGAACATGTAAGTACTTGCTTTAATATGATTTTATTCTATTATTTTATTAAACTTAGTATTTTTATAGTATGTTACAGCTTTATTATTTTATTTAGTTAAGATTTTTATCAATTTGATGTAGTTTGTTGGGGTTTTAGTATCTAGATATATTATTCAGCTTGATAATTTTATTATTTTAGCTGATTTCTGATGGGATTGGTATAATGTATTCGCAATTACTTTATATAAATCTTGGGGTATGTATTACATTGCTACATAGAATAATGTATGTTTATATTAACGTACAACATTTTTTTTATCTTGTATAGACATGTCTTGTCTGTTTTAGAATGTCGATAATCTGTATTATCTACACAACTTCACTATATATTTTTCACCCCTTTAAAGGTTATTTACTTAGAAATTTTAAGGATTCCCCTTTAAAATATTTGTAGTATCCCCATTTCGCTGTTATCTGATGATGATGAAATCATCTCATACCGCCTTATTAGGTGTTTTTGACTCTTTAAATGTTCTTAAACATCTCATTTACCCAAAAAATTCAGAGTTCTATCCTTAAAAACTTACTTAAATTAAGATTTAACTATTATGTGCCCGCGATGTGTATCACACATGCCGTCTGAATCTTCGTATTCGTCCGCTTTAAGTGTTGATATATTGCGCTTAGTTAGAAAAAATTTTAGGTGTTATTCTAAAAAGCCATCTTAGCTTTTCCCTATTTAATAACTATGTATTGGCTATGTGTATCGCATATGTCATCTTAGTAGGTATTTACGCTACTTTAAAAGTTTTTAAACATAACATTTACTTAAAAATCTAAAGTCCCATCCCCAAAATATTACTCTAATTCCTCATTTTAGCACTAGGTGTTAGTAATGATTACGCTCTATACTCTTCAGTACGTGTTTCTATTCCTTAAAAGTTAGTAGAAATCCCTATTTAGCTAAAAAATTCTCAAAGTCCCCTCTAAAAATTTGCTATATACCCTTTAGTATGCCTTTATATCCCTTTAAAAAGTAGTGGAAATCCCTATTTAGCTAGCAAATTCCCTAAGTCCCTTCTAAAAATTTGTTGTACACCCTTTAGTATACCTTTCTATACCTCTAAAAATTAGCTGAAATCCCTATTTAACTAAAAAAATCCAAAGTTACATACTTATAAATTATTCTTAGTTCGTCATTTAACTGTTATATCGAGTATGTGTATTATACTAGTCCATTAAAAGTTTCCGGGTATGTACATTTACTTTGAAATTTGAAGTGCAGTCTTTAAACAATATTTAAGTTTTCTTTTCACTGTTATATATATCGGCGTTGTATTCATTCTAAGTCATCTCGCTGGGCGTTTTCATTTCTTTAAAAACTAGTATAAATTGTCTTTTATGTGAAACTTCTAAAGTCTTTACTTTAAAAAAATTTATCTTAGTGAATAATTTCAGTGCTGGGTATCTTGGGTAAGTACACCCCCATTCCGCCTCATTAGATATTTTCATCCCCTTTAAATGTTTCTTGATATCTCATTTAGTTCCAAAATCTAGAGTCCTATCTTTAAAAAATTTTCTAATATCCCCTTCCTAATGTTATATGCTGCTTATGTGTATTATATATAAAACCCTCGGTAAGCGCTAGCACCCTCTAATATTTATTAGATTCTTCACTTAATTGAAAAAAGTTAAAGTCACATCTTTAAAAACTGCTCCGGTATCACTTTTCCACCACTGTGATCGGGGACATGTGTGTTGCACATAGCCCATTAAAAATTTCCAAACACCTACATTTACTTACATATTTGAAGTTCGGTCTCTAAACAATACTAAAGTTTTCCTTTCGCTGTCCTATATTAGTTGTGTGTATTATGGATGTTACCTTATCATATGTTTATATCTCTTTAAATGCCTCTCAATACTCCATTTACTTAAGAATCTCATGTCTTCTCCTAAACATACTATCTTAGATCTGCATTCCACCGGTGGGTGTTGGTTATATGTATTATATATATATATATATACACACATAACCCCTTTCGCTATGCATTTCTCCCTTTGCAGTAGTTAGTATAAATCATGTTTAATTATAAATTCAAGTTCTACCCCTAAAACATCAAAACTTTAAAGTCCCATACTTGTAAACTTAGCCTAGTTCCTCATTTTATTGGTATGTATCGTTCATTCACACGTTAAATAACCTCAAATACCTTATTTATCGAAAAAAAATTTAAAAGTCTCGTCTTTAAAAACTATCTCACCATTTATTTCTATCGATTTGTGCTGAGCGCGTGTGTCATATGTATCACCATATTAGGTGTTTCTCCCTCTTAGAATAACACACGTATTAAAACATGTTGGTTTAAAGAAACCCCCTATGGTAGTAGTAGTACACTTGTAAAAACATATGCATACAGCCATTGGTATCTGCTATTATTTAAACTCTAAGACTTTATTTAATTATCATCCTTTCATTAACTTGTGAGATTCATAACACTCAAGTATTTTAGACACTTTCACGATTATTTAAAAATATTTATTTTTGGAAATATTTATTAAAAATATTTATTTTTGGGAATATTTATTGAAAATATTTATTTTTAAAATTTTTTAAACCCCCAAGACCGTAGTGGTTGGGGAAACACACCCCCTCCCATACACCCAATTCACGCGATTCTGCTACTTTAAAAACACGCTTTTTTGGCCGCATTTTTGCAAAAAACCACATTTTTTTTCTAAAAAATTCGCAAAAGTGTGAAAACCCATGTTAATTCCCATAGAGAAATCCAACAACTCCAAAACTTCAACTTGTTGAAAAAACACACATTTTTGTTGTTTTTTTAACGTTTTGAAAACTTTTTGTGAAAAAAACGCAAAAAGCGGCACATTCTTAAAATTCATGTTCGATCCTCTTGGCATACCCCTCATCATACGATATTTTCAAGTATCCCACCCTACAAGATTCTCGCAGTTCACTTCGTAACCGTGATATAGCAGAGGGATAGTGTAGACTTTGTCATGTCTTTAGCATACTCCTTTGGTACACCCTTGGTACGCTTTGACATACCCCTTGACATGTCTTTAACATGCTCCTGGTATACAGGCATTCAATACTTAATCAATTAATTTAATTAACATCCTTTAATTAACTTGCGTGATTCATAACACTAATGAATGAAAGATTCTTTTTAAAACATGTTAAAATTTAATAAGAACTTCTTTAAAAGAGCCTCTCCCAGCTGAGAATAGCATTTCGCGATGGTCCAACACAAGCATTCTATCAGTCCGGAAAAACTGTCCCCCACCACAGATGTTAACAATAGCAGCGAGAGCGGTTCAGTCGACCCAGCCCAACGCGGCAAATAGCCTCAAGTTATAGCCTGGTACCACTCTGTTAGCAGTATCCTCATCTTTCTCGCACTGACCATACGATGTAACTATCCACATTCACGCGAGGTGGGGAGGGGTAGATCTGTCATCGTGATTTAATGCACTATGCGGTTTTTAAAACATGTTGGTTTAAAGAAACTCCTACGGTAGTATACACATGCATAAAATAACACCCATATTAAACCATGTTGGTATAAAGAAACTCCTATGGTAGTACACACTTGTAAAATAACACACGTATTAAACTATGTTGGTATGAAGAAACCCCCTATTGTAGTATACACTTTCACGATTCTTTAAAACATGTTAAGATTCAAAGATACCCCCATATTTATTAAAAATATTTAATTTTGGGAATATTTATTGAAAATATTTATTTTTAAAATATTTGAACTCCAAGATCGAAATGGTTGGGGAAACACACCCCTTAAACCCTCCGAGATTCTCGAGATTCCCATACACCCAATTCATGCGATTCTGCTACTTTGAAAACACCGATTCACGCGATTCTGCTACTTTAAAACACCAATTCATGCGATTCCGCTACTTTAAAACACCAATTCACGCGATTCTGCTACTTTAAAAACGCGTTTTTGTTAGTTTTTTACAAGTAAAAAGTATGTTTTTGTGAAAAAACGTTAAAAAATAGCACAAGTGCGAAAACCTATGTTAATTTCCATAGAGAAAACGGCACAAGTGTGGTTTTTGAAAAGTAAAAAAATTTCATTTGCGAAAAAATATAAGAAAAAAACTTGCATTTACGAAATTTTGCTAGTAAAAAGTATGTTTTTGTGAAAAAACGTTAAAAAATAGCACAAGTGTGAAAACCTATGTTAATTTCCATAGAGAAAACGGCACAAGTGTGGTTTTTGAAAAGTAAAAAAATTACATTTGCGAAAAAATATAAGAAAAAAAACTTGCATTTACGAAATTTTGTTAGTAAAAATCGCGTTTTTGTGAAAAAACGTTAAAAAATAGCGCAAGTGTGAAAACCTATGTTAATTTCCATAGAGAAAACGGCACAAGTGTGGTTTTTGAAAAGTAAAAAACTTACATTTGCGAAAAAATATAAGAAAAAAACTTGCATTTACGAAATTTTGTTAGTAAAAAGTATGTTTTTGTGAAAAAACGTTAAAAAATAGCACAAGTGTGAAAACCTATGTTAATTCCCATAGAGAAAACGGCACAAGTGTGGTTTTTGAAAAGTAAAAAACTTACATTTGTGAAAAAATATAAGAAAAAAATACGAATATTTCGTACTTAATTCATTTTAAAAAAAAAAAGAAAAAAATCCCAATTTTAATTCCACTTTCTGCCGCTAGGGGGCGCTGATGGTTTCATTCCGCCTCCGATGGTGTTGCCACCCCAAAAAAAGTTTCTCCCCCACAGGTGTTGCTATGGCAACCGAAACAGAAAAATATTTCTAAGTTCCACCTTGATAGTTCCAATTTTCGCCACTAGGGGGCGCTAATGGCATTGCTCCGCCACCGTTGGTGTTGCCAACCTGAAAAAAGTTTCTTCCGTACTTAGAAAAAAATCTGAAGTTCCATCCTCGATAATTCCGCTTTTCGCCGCTAGGGGGCGCTGATGATACTGCTCCGCCGCCGCCGGTGTTGCCATCCAGAAAAAAGTTTCTCCTGTACTTGTAAAAAATCTCGTTCCAAAAAATTTATTTCCCCCCCCCTCAACCCCTCGTACAAGACTACGACATCGTTGCCACCCGAAAAAAAGTTTCTCAAAATTTTTACCCCCACCTTTTTTCATTCTCTCCCCCCTTTTACACCCCCGTCCAGGATTACGGAATTCAAGATGGCGGCCATTTTGCTCCGCGCTCCGCATTGCTCCGCCGCTGCCGGTGAACGCCCCTATTCTTTCTACTTATGCATCGCACATAGCCCATTAAAAGTTTCCAAACACCTACATTTACTTCAAAATTTGAAGTTCGGTCTTTAAACAATACTGAAGTTTTCCTTTCGCTGTCTTATATTAGTTGTGTGTATTATGGATATTACCTTATCATATGTTTATATCTCTTTAAATGCCTCTAAATACCCCATTTACTTAAAAATTCCATGTCTTCTTATAAAAATACTATCCTAGATCTGCATTCCGCCGCCGGTGGGTGTTGGCTATATGCATTATATATACATAACCCCTCTCACTATGCAACTATGCATTTTCACCTTTGCAGTAGTTAGTACAAATCATGTTTAATTATAAATTCAAGTTCTAACCCTAAAAAATCTTTGTTAGTTCCCCATTTCATGGGTATGTATCGACTATAAGTATCATGTATATCGCCTCAGCAAGTGTTTCCAACCCTTTAAAAGCTACAAAGCATTGCATTTAGCTAGGATATTTAAATTTTCTAATGTAGAAATATTCATCTAGTTCGAGACTTTGTAACTAGCTACCGATGATGGGTTCGCCTTATACTCACTCTGTGGGTAATATCATCCTATAAAATGTTAGCATGTATTACATTTAGCTAAAAACTTCAAAGTTCTTAGAGAAATAAGACACACTATGTGTATAAACTGAGACATTAACCCTTTTTTAAGTCCTTGTTTTTAAAATAAGTATATTCTCCGGGGTTTTTCTAGATTTTCAGACTAAAATGCATGTGGGATTTATAACATTACTCACTTAAATGTTTCGCGGGTCGCTGATAAACGGTCTATGGGTTCCGTCATTGGATATACACACTTCCTGAAATAGAGTCAATCACGCGATTCTGCTACTTTAAAACACCAATTCATGTGAATCTGCTACTTTAAAACATGTTTTTGTGAGTTTCTTTTACAAGTAAAAAGTGTGTTTTTGTGAAAAAACGTTAAAAAAAAGCGCAAGTGGGAAAATCTATGTTAATTTCCATAGAGAAATTAGCACATGTGTGGTTTTTGAAAAGTAAAAAGCTTACATTTGTAAAAAATTATAAGAAAAAAAACTTACATTTACGAAATTCTGTTATTAAAATGCAGAATTCTTGCAGTTAAGTATTCGTAACCGTCTTTAACATACGAATAGGGTAAGCGCTCTTTTCTCCCTTTAGAAGGCGGAGGGGTATTGTTATGGCCAACTTGGTACACCTTGGCATGCCTTTAGCATACCCTTGACATGTCTTTGACATGCTCCTGGCATACGGTTATTCAATACTTAATCACTTACTTTAATTAACATCCTTTAATTAACTTGCGAGATTCATAACACTAATGAATGCATGATTCATAACACTTAAGTATTTTGCACATAAGCAGGTATCTGCAATTATTTAAAATATTTAATTTTGGAAATATTTATTTAAAATATTTACTTTTTTTTAATTTTCAAATCTAAGGCTGAAATGATTGGGTAAACACACACCCTCCAATAGAGCCATTCATCGAATAGAGGCATTCATGCGATTCTACTACTTTTAAAAACGTGTTTTTCTTAGTTTTTACAAGTAAAAAGTGTGTTTTTGAAAAAAATCGCAAAATGTCACATTTTTCAAAAAACGCATTTTTGGTAACACTTTTGCAAAAACGCACATTTTTTTTAAAAAAATGCAAAAGTGCGAAAACCTATGTTAATTCCCATAGAGAAATCAGACATTTAAAAAAGAATCGCAAAATGTCACATTTTTCAAAAAACGCATTTTCGGTAACACTTTTGCAGAAAAGTACATTTCTTTTTACAAAAAATACACAAAAGCGAGAAAACCCATGTTATTTCCCATAGAGAATTCAAACAGTCTCAAAACTTCAACTTGTTAAAAAAAACGTACATTTTTGTTTTTTTTTAACGTTTTTGAAACTTTTTGTGAAGAGACGCTAAAAATGACACACGTTTAAAAATCTATGTTATCTCCCTTCATCACGGTGGGATTCTCAAATATGTCCTTTCGTCATACAAGATTCTCACTGTTAAGAATTCGCGACCGCTATATAGGGCAAGCATTCTATTTTAGAAGGCGGGAGGATGTACCTTGGTACACCCTTGGTATGCGGATATTCAATACTTAATCACTTAATGTAATTAACATCTTTTAATTAACTTGCGAGATTCATAACGCTACCCATTCAAGTATTTTGGACATAAGTACACTTCCACGATTATTTAAAATATTTATTTTTTTTAATTTTTTAAAATCTAAGGTTAAGATGATTGGGGAAACACACCCCCACCTATACACCCAATTCACGCGATTCTGCTACTTTGAAAACACACCTTTTTGGCCGCATTTTTGCGAAAACGCACATTTTTTTTTCAAAAAATTGCAAAAGTGTGAAAACCGATGCTAATTCCCATAGAGAAATCAGACATTTTGAAAAAAATCGGCCGATTCCGCGTTTTTCAAAAAACACACTTTTGACCGCTTTTTTGCGAAAAACCACATTTTTTTTACAAAAAATTCACAAAAGTGTGAAAAGCCAGATTAATTTCCATAGAGAAATCCAACAATCCCCAAAATTCAACTTGCTGAAAAAACGCACATTTTTGTTTTTTTTTAACGTTTTTGAAACTTTTTGTGAAAAAACGCTAAAAATGACACACGTTTAAAAATCTATGTTATTTCCCTTCACCATACAAGATTCTCGCAGTTCACTTCGTAACTGTGATATAGGGCAAGCACTCTTTTTTAGAAGGTGGAGGGATATTGTAAGAACGATGTACCTTGACATGCTCCTAACATACCTCTTGGCATACCTTTGGCATGCTCCTGGTATACTTAATCGCCTCATTCTAATTATCCTAATTAACACCCTTTAATTAAGAAAAGAAAAGAAAATCCCAACTATCAGAAAAAATTACCCAGTTTTAATTTTAATTCCCCTTTTCGTCGCTAGGGGGAGCTGATGGTTCCATACCGCCTTCGCAGCTGTTGCCACCCCCCCCCAAAGTTTCTCCCATACAGGTGTTGCTATGGTAACCCAAATAAAAAAAACATTTCTAAGTTCCATCCGCGATAGTTATACTTTTCACCGCTAGGGGGCGCTGATAGTTCCATACCGCCTTCGCAGGTGTTGCCACCCCCAAAAAATTTTCTTCCCTACTTATAAAAAATCCTCAATATCACCCTCATATTTAAAATTAGAAATATCTCTCAAGTATTGGGTAGTTCCACTTTTCGCCGCTATGGGGCGCTGATGGCACTGCTCTTCCTTCCGTGGTGTTGCCACCCCCCAAAATGTTTCTCCCCACAGGTGCTGCTATGGCAACCCAAACAAAAAATATTTCTAAGTTCCATCTCCATAGTTCCACTTTTCGCCGCTAGGGGGAGCTGGTGGCACTGCTCTTCCTCCCTAGGTGTAGAGCAGGTGTTTCCACCCCTAAAAAAGTTTATCTCCTACTTAGAAAAAACTTATTCGAAAAAAATTTATTTCTCCTCAAACCCCTCGTACAAGACTACGAAATCGTTGCCACCCGAAAAAAAAGTTTCTCAAAAATTTTCACCCCCCACCTTTTTTCATTTCCCCCCTTTTACACCCCCGTCCAGGATTACGGAATTCAAGATGGCGGCCATTTTGCTCTTCGCTCTTCACTGCTCTTCCTTCGCATCAGAACCGGCCGTTTCTTCCCACTGGGGGTGCTATGCATTGAACATAAGATCATATATTAGGCACGTAGCCCGAAAAAACATTTAGGGGGGGGGGGGAACAAATAGACAAGTAAACTCTCAACTACATTCCTGTCATATAATATGATATATCATTTTGGTATGATGCCAAAAATCATCATTAATAAAGAGAATGGTCTTAATTTGTAGAAAATACTAAACAAAAAGGAATTTGAAAATTATGAACACGCTAGCATAGACGCCAATGGAATATTGACAAGCCAGAAATCGAATTCGGGTCCTTCGAGTACAATCCCCGTGACTTAACCACTCGGTTATCTCACTCCAGAACTACTTCTTGTAAGACAGTAACTTACAAAACTTTCTTGAGGAAAGCATATATATATCAGTTAGGTGACTACAGTTGCTTCGATGGCATTATACTCCCCTCCTTTTTTTAGGCCAAAATAACAGTATGCGCTCTTAACAACTACTGCCGTTCGTTGGGCAGTTCGTTCTTGGCAGTTGTTAAGAGCGCTTACTGTTCTTTTGGCCTGAACTAGGGGCTTATAATGCCCTCGAAACAATTGTACTCACCTAATTGACATATGCTTGCTTTCTTCGCGGAGGTCTTGTAAGTTGTTATATTTTAATGACGTGACTTTTTTGTATAACTTTATCGGATTGTCTCCTACCTGAGATTTTGAAAACTTGGCGCCTATGGATAGGTGTCTTTAAAGAAACATTCACAGTAGAAGGGTGGGGGAGCCTACCGGAAAACGATAGGCACTAAGAATGAGCGATAAAACCGCGGAGGAAAGAAAGAATAGCAGAAAATAAAGAATAACCAGAGAGAAAGAAGGTGGTAAGACAATGAAACGGTCACGGAAAAAAAATGAGATGTTTAAACCAGCTGTAAAACATATAAAAAAGAGAATAAGTAGAAAATAATTGAAAACGACGACAAAATAATTTGAAAAAGCAGGAATAACGATGAAAAAATAATATAAGGGACTTTTGAGGCTATATGAGCCATCTTTGTCAATTAATGCTAAAAAATAACTAAAATCTAGGAAAAGGAAGAGAAATAGCAGAAAAAAATACGAAGAAGTCTGGAATGGGAAATTACATCAGACATTTTCAAGCCGAATGGAAAAAGGGACAATGATAATAATCAACAAGAGAGTTTGATTGAGAAACAACAGAGAAGCTTTCAAGAAAGTTCAATTCAAAAATTGAAATAAGTGCAAAAGTGATATTGGCTTCCGAAAAATTAAAAACATTATCAGAGTTTTAAGAATGCCCAGCAATATACGGATTTATAAATAAAATTCTTTTATGGACGCCCCATGATTTTATTTTGAGTCGCATATGACGAAGAAAGTTGTGACAACTAAAATTTGCTTTTTGCGTTTTAGTGCATTTTATTAAAACTGTGTAACTTGAATATTTTTATAATATTTTATTTTATACCTCTTAGTCTTTTGCGTTTTTGCAAACAATTTTTCATCAGATGTCCAATCAACTCGTATATATATATATATAGTGCTTATTCCAAAATTTCATAAAAATCCTCTATTAAATTTAGAACAGTAACTAGTGGCCATAATACTTACTCTACTACTGCGAGTAAATTATTACTAAATTCTTTAAATCTAATAAATAATAGTTTAAGCCAGACTAGCAATAATTACCATATTCTAAATAATAGTAAAGAATTAAAGAATAAATTAACATCTCTTAGAAAAATAATAGGATTTCAAACTTTTGATTTTAAAGATCTTTTTAATAATATTAAGATATCTGATCTATATTATGTAATTTTAGCTCTATATAATGCTTATATTACGCATCTTTCAAATCAAATTAAATTTATAAATTTTCCTAAACTTCTTCACTTTGTTATTTTCAATAATTATATTTTTCAAGGAAATAAATTATACTTACAAGTCTCAGGAGTTCCACAGGGTGGCTGCAGTAGCATTATGTTAGCTAATTTATACCTTTATCATTATGAAAAGTCATTTACTTCAATTGATTATACTTTTTACAGATATGTTGATGATCTGATTTGCTTAGTGCTTACATAAAATTATCTCATAGATATAGATTACTATCCAAACAATTTGGAATTAATTCCTAATGAAGCTACTATTAGTAATAATGTTAATTTTTTGGATTTAAATCTTTTCATTGATCCTTCTAATAGAATTGTCACAAATTTATATGATAAAAAAGACTTTTATAATTTAAATATTAATAAAATCTTACCATTTAATTCTTGTAACTCGATTCAATTATTTAGAAATATTATACTCAATCAGCTTTTTAGAATTTATAGATTATCTGATAAAAAATTTCATGCTATGCATATCAATAATCTCAAAATTACTAGCAATTTATATAAATATCCCTCTTATTTAGTAAATAGTATTGTTAAAAAATTTAAAATAGCTGGATTTTTATAATTCTTTTCATAGTATCATATAATTCTATTCATAGTATCTTATATTAGCCAGACATCTCCATTCTCTTGTATTTTTAATACTTTTTTTACATTCTCTTCCACTTCAGCATTATTATTATTAGCCCCTCCTTTTAGTAGTTCTTTTTGTATATTATTACTTTTTCTTAACATTTCGCTTAACTGTTTTTCAATTCTTATGAATGGCAACACTGGTCTCTTCTATCAGAGTTCCCAGTTTCGATTCGTTAGTACATACGCTGTGTCTTTTCCAGGTATTCATTTTTTCTTTTTTATTCCTTCTTTATGTATGTCGTCCAAGTAGAAATAGTTTATAGATATAATCTTTCTATTTCTTCAGAAATATACATGTTTTGTGTCTGCTTCGTAAAACACTTGGACTTGAGAACGAATTTTACGAAGTGAACATTTCCATTTGTTTAGGCTTAGCCCTTTTTCCACTTGCATAGCGATATAGCTTGTTTTATTAAGTTTTTCTTTTTTCGTTTCCATACCTTTGAATTTTGTTGATTTTCTGTAATTTGATAGCTTGTGTTTTGTATTTTTTTCCATTTGATTGATGATTTGCTGTATTATATTTTATTCTGTGGGTGATTTAGAAAGTTAGGTTTATCGTGTTACATCTTCTTACTTTTCGTTCATTGGATTTTCAAACTACTATTATATATATATATATATATATATATATATATATATATATATATTTGAAATATGTAATAATAAGAATTATGTAAAAAAAAAAAAAAAAACAATTCAAGTAATATTAACATCACCATAGAAGCAAATTCACAGCCATAATGCCGATAAGAGTAAGGAACAGAGCCGTCCCAAATTCGATGATTAATCAGAATTAAATTCATCTTCAGGTCTGAGTATTTAATTCTAATTAACCCAAACAATTGCCTGTTTCAGATTAAGCAATAGTACATTACTATAAATGCTTAAACTCAGACTACAGGCTACAAAAATGAAAAAATGAAAATAGGATACATTAAGAAAATTTGTATTACCATGCGGCATGAACCCTTCTTCTTCCACCACGTGTATACACGATCAACCTCAACAGCTTAATCTAGAAGCACCGGAATGAACAAGTCGAAATTCTACCAGGGAGGCAGTACGAACGTTCACGGTAATACTCCCAGACCCGTCCAGTGAGTCTAAGCTGGAGAGTGGACAAGCAATTCAGAATATAACTTCCCAAATATGCAATCCTGAATATGAATATGAATCAAAGATGAAAATTCTTACTAAACAAGTAATTCATAGGAAAACTGGATAAACGAGAATGCCACTATACACCATTATAAGGGCGCTCAAATCGTAGTTTCAATACTGACAAAAGTTACATTTTTTTGCGAAAATAAAATTCAAAACATTAATGTTAATATATATATATATATATATATATATATATATATATATATATATATATATATATATATATATATATATTATTGAATTTATATTACAATTTAATGCATATAGTTTTAATATAAGTATTTTAATTATAATTACTAGTTATAATTATAAATTTATATTATTTTAACTATAATTTAATAATATTTTTAACATACCTCCCTACATCCTAAAGATCTAAACTTTGGTACTAGTCCAGTGGAACATTTTAATTTATTAAATTTCAATTTAGTATTAATTTAATATCTATTGGCCCACCCGGCATATTTTGTCTGACTGAGGAGCTGCTCCGGTTACGCGATGTACACATGTACACCTCCTCCCCAAACCTCCTTCCCAGCCTCTCCATCTAGGATACCACATTCCTTGTGTGTACACACAGTTATTCTCTACAGATATTGGGTTTCTGCACCAGCATCCATCTCCGGACGAGGTGACAACATCGGACACGGATGAAGGCCTCATCTGTCATCCTCCGCTGTTACCTCGGAAGACAGACTAATGTGACAAGAGGAGGAGGAGGAGGGCGTCTGGTACGTTTAAATTTAGTTGTACCGAGTTAGTCTGGGTCTGGTTTAAAGGTGGGTGGTATGAGAAAACATGGATTTCAATCGAAAAGTGAGAACATAAGAATCATTATATTTAATTCATTGAAATTTTTCTTTGCCAATTTTGATTTAACATTCATTTGACATCATTCTTATAAATGCCATTTCTATGTTATCATTTCTATTGTTCCTTAAAATTCTGGTAATGTCCGAATACAATTCTTTTATGGGCGTCCCATGGTTTCATTTTGAGTCGCATATGACCAAGAATGTTGTCATAGCTAAAATTTATTTTTTATATTTTAGTGAATTTTAATGAAATTGTGTAAAACATTTTTTATAATATTTTATATTATATTTTTAGTCTTTTGCGATTTTGTAATGAAGTTTTCATCCGATATTCAATCAAACTTAAAAAAAAATATATATATATATATTTTATTGAATTCGTTATGACCGATGGTTGTCTATCTGGATGTCAGTTTCAACTTCTTTGATGGCATTTTTAACAAACTTCTCTACGTCCTAAAGATCTGAAATTTGGTACACAGCTTAGTCCAGTAGAGCATCTTAATTTATTAAAAAAATCTGATGTGGGCAACACATGACTTTCCTTATATAATGTAATGAATTTACTACTTTTACAGTAAAAAAATAGGATTTTCTTGTAGTAGATACTAATATTCTTTCCAAGATATTGAATTTTCGACAATTAGTCGTCATTTTCATCGATTTAGCGTCATTTTTATCCATTTGGCGAGATTTTCGTTAATTTGGCAACATTTCAAAAAAGTCGCCAAGTTGGCGACATTCCGCCAAATTCGTCGCCAAAATCTCGCCAAGCGTTATGCACTAAGAAATAAGTTTTTCTTAAAGCAGATAAATGACTATTGGCGTTCAAATACAAAAGTATTATTCAAAGTATCTTTTTTCAAGAATGGAACGAGCTAGATCCACGAGAAGGATGTCACTCAATTTATCGCATGGTATTACATATGAAAAGTAAACATGTTTCTCAATAGGAAATATTTTTCTTTTTATTTTATATGACTTTTTGATAATTTTTTTAAAAAATGTACAATATCTCGAGAACGGTTCACGTTAGCGTTCTAAAATTCATGTCAATCGTTTTCTAATGAAAAATTACATAAGAAATGTCTATTTGCGTAACTTTATTAGTGGTTTTAATTTTTTGACGATTTTTTCAAAATTTCATTCGAAAATTTAGGTGGGTTCTGAACATTCGATTGCGTATAAAAACAATAGGCTTCCAGTGTTTACGGATTGTGATTTTTGTACCAAATTTGGTTCGAATCGGTCTATTCGTTCGTCAGTTATCGTCTCCACAGACTCACTGACACACACACATACACACATACTTTCACACACACACACACACACACACACAGACATCACTTCAAAAATGTTTGATTCGTGATCAGGGATGCTTGAAACGTGCTCTCCCGTCGAAAACTCGAATTCGAATTTTCGACCCCGTCACAATACTTTCCTTATACATTATGTATATAAGGAAAGTAATATGACGGATCCTCGTAAGATAGAAGCTACACTATTTTGCGAAATAGTCAGCGAAAAATATCCTTTGCTTTACATAATCTCATAGTTGTAAGATAGTTAAAAGAGTTCAATATGCGGCCTCACTTATATATATATATATATATATACGTATATATATATATATATATACGTATATATATCCCATTGTTAAGATATTTAAAAAAGAGTCCAAAATGAGGCTTCACTTCTATCCTATATATAAAAGAGAAAAATTTTAAAACTATCATACAACAATTGGATTTTTACTGGCCATTCTGGGCATGATTCCGGGGGGGGGGGGGGGGGGTGAGAGATATCAATTTAAATTTGATGAAATGTTATATATTGTCATCGCAAATACGTAGGTGTTGAAGATCCAGACCATTCGATTGACCCAAAGGTTTTCAGTAGCCGTTTGAGTGGCCGGAAATGCGTAGGTGTTGTTGTTGAGACCCAGACTGTCTGACCTACCAGAAAGGTGTAAGATAACTGTTCGGACGGCCGGGAAGTGCCACCCAATTCAGACCGGAACCCAGTGGGGGAGACATCCACAGGGACAGTACGCTCCTTCCCCTACCACCAACCTCTCGGAAGGACTTACGGACCCACATCTTTAACGTGATCGTACTCCGCATGAACAGGGCAGCAGTTGTGGTAGCGTGCAAATCCAGCGCGCGAACCACCGGGCTACCGCCCCGAAATGTGCCAACAGCACGCAGTGTTCCCAGGTGGCCACCCACGCAAGTACTAACCGCGCCCGATGCTGCTTAATTTCGGTGATCTAGCGAGAACTGGTGTTTTCAGCACGGTAGGGCCGTTGGCATAGAAATACGTAGGTGTGTAAAATTTCAAGAAAATCGATTTGGTAGAAGTGGGTCAAAAATTGATTAAAATTCGACCCAAACAAACAGAGAATTCAACCTAAATAAAACAGTGTAAAAACAAAATTTAGCACACATAATTTAAACAATCATTTTTAACACTTTACAACATAGTTGAAAGTGTTTATGACTTTGTTCATTCTGTCTGTCTGTCTGTCCGTTAGCACGATAACTACCGTAAAAATGGCTTTATCAAAATGAAATTTTACTATGTTTTTCAGACGGTTTTTGGGACCTATGGGAATATAAATGAATAATAGCACCCAATTAGTTTTTTATTTAATCCAGGTTGAAATAATGAAATACATTGAACCCGGGTTGAAATAATGAAATACATTGAACCCTATGGGACCTAATTTTTCAAACATTTTTTAAGGGTATTTAAAATTCACATATTGCTTCGAAAATGTTAGAAAATATTCAAATTATCCCATAAAATATATAAAAAAAAATTTCAGTAAAATATGTTAGGTAGTTTTTTAAATAAAAATTATTTAATATAGGGAGAAAAACAAATTCAATAAAATTCCGACTCTCGTTATAGCCTCCAGAAAGAAAAAAGAGATATATTATATAATAAATATCTTTCCAAGAGTTTAATTATTTTACATATGAGAAAGGTTTCACATTTTAAAATAAAAATGATAGATAACAATTTTTCAAACTTTTAAATAAAATAAATTATTATAGTATTGGGATGAATGAAACGATTAGAAACATGTTTATGAATGAAATGCTGCTTTTATATAGAGGCGATTTATATTTCGATGACGTCATTTGAATAAAGTTCATTTGTTTTCGATGAAGTTTTCAAATATAATAAATTATTATAGTGTTATGATAATTTAAAAAATATTACCGAGGAATGTATCGCATTTTAGAGATGTTTAAACCAGGCAATTTATATTTCAATGACGTCATTTGAATGAAGTTCATTTTCTTCGATGAAGTTTTCAAATATAATAAATTAATGTCGCATTGTGATAATTTAAAAAATATTACCGAGGAATATATCGCTTTTTAGAGATTCTTAAACCAAGCAATTTATATTTCAATGACGTAAAGTGTTTCATAATCAATGCTTTATGCATGATTGATCTTTCTTGTTTAAATGTTTCTCACAGATACGTAATTAATACGTTAAAATAATCAAAAGATAAACTATTGTATTGTTCAGAAAAGAGCAATGTCCCTGTATTCCGCGCAACTTTCTGTGTATATGAAAGCTTATTTTGGCATACATTTCTTTTCATGGCATAGATTGTAGTTTTAAAATAATCAAAAAATAAAAATATATATATGTCCCATATTTTGATAACGAAGAATGGATTTTTTCTCCCCCTACCTTATACTATCATTAAGACCGATATAAGAATTGGTATTTTAGGGGTACCTTTTACCGAAATGTTCGATTAACTGTATAAATGATAAATGCCCTCTTTAAGTGGAACAAAGACTTGAAATTTAGCAGACGGGTGAATAGTTCGACAAGACTCATTAGAAAAATCGAAGTCTTTAAACACTCGCGTTATTTGGAGTTTTCTTATTATAAGACGTCTGATTTTTAAAGAGTTTCAGCTAGTACATGCAGTTTCCGTCCAGTGGCGGTGCGTGCATAGGCACTACGGCACTGCGAGAGCGACAGTGCTCTCTATCTCCCTCGCAGCCCCTCGTGCAGCTTCCGTCTGTCTTCCCGTCACACTTTTCTTAGGCACTTATCGGATAGATACTGTTACGATATATCCTCTGGAGTCGTGGGTGTGCGCTCAGGATACAAAAATGAGTCTAAATTTCTGGATAACTAACACGTTTATTTACAAGCACAGCGTACACCTGAACAATATACAGTAAAACAGCTACTTTTCTCAAAATATTAACGAATATCACAGTTCAATGTAGCTCGGATCAAGCCAACTGCGCTCCAACTGAGTGATGACTCCTTTTATAGACTCGCTACAGAAATTTCTGGAAATCGTTTATATCTCGTAGAATACTGGATATTTCAAGGAGTTTCTCAAACTTTCAGAAAGTCGTCAAATATCGCTAAATTGGTGATAAATAACCAACTTTGGCAACCCTTTTTCGAACTTCGGCATATGGTAACCCTAGATTCACGTCATGGGAAGGCTGTCTGTACGGGTGTTTTCGCCGACTTGTTTTCAAATGAGATTCCAATGAGGACGTTTCATACGTTCGCAACACTGCCCCCTCTTTAAGACTGCATGTCCCGGGCAGTAACATACTGTGGTCCAAAATATGAGGCTAACCTATCGATTTATACAACTTTTGGCTTGGTCGAAGACGATTTCTGAATTCGATAAACGACACTGTTTATTCTTTTCGCTATGACGTGCAGTCCTTCCCAGCTGTGCCGTAGTTTCGGCGAAAATCCTGATCGTCGCCGAGGGTTGAGCAGAAACACTCCGTTGCTTTCATGGAATCGTCCTTCATTAGTTTTGGTATTGTACTGTGTCTCCATTCTATCGGTAGCAATATTGGTTCTCTCTCGAGGCGATGAAGGAGCATCAGATGGTCTTCCAAACATTAGATCACAGGGTAGTCGCAGATTCCGGTTAAACAGCATTCTTGATGGAGAATGATTGGTCGATTTGTGGTTAGCACTTCTGTAGCCCAGCATGAACAAAGGTACGTGACGGTCCCAGTCTTGCTGGTTTCTGGATACAAATATGGAGAGATGATCAAGTATATTTCTGTTGAATCTCTCTACCTTGCCGTCCGATTGAGGATGAAGAGGAGTACTTCGTGTATTGTCCATTACGAGTAATTTGCACAGTCCCGTGAATATGCCAGAATTAAAATTCGTTCCCTGGTCAGAATGGATGAGTGAGGGAACCCTATGACGACATATCCAGTTCCGAGTGAGAACTTCACTAATAGATTCGAAGTCAATGGAGAAGACAACCTTGAGGTTTATGCCTATTAGAACTCCACGACCGGGGAGAACTTCACTAATAGTTGTAGACTCTTGATCAGGGATTTCGCAAGCTTCTAAATTCATTGCGAAGTAGTCCATTACTACTAGGATGCGTTTGCTATTGTATAAAGTTCGTGACAGTGGCCTCAAGACGTCGAGTACAATTCTCTCGAAAGGAACTTCGACATTGCAACACTGAAGAGGCCCGCGTGTTTCCTTCTTCGGTTCCTTCCGAGCGCAGCAATCCGTGCATTATTTTGCACCAGCGCTCAATATCGGATTTCGTATTATACCAGAAGAAGTGTTCACGAACTTTGTTCAGCGTCTTGCTGGTGCCAAAATGTTCTCAGTGGGCAGGAAATTTTTTACTAAGTTGGCTTGGCACATTCTTCGCGGATCAAGATTGGCTCGATATCTATGTCCTCTCTCTGGGTTCGAGAAAGTTCTCCATCACTCTAGGGATCTGGTTTGGGATTTGAACTATTGTCGGTGATAACTTGCTTGGTTGCTGAAATCTGACTTTCAAATATTATTTCAGCATGAGAGGAATGTGCACAGTTCAAAGGACAAGATCTCCTCGAAAGCGCATCAGCGTTGCCATGCGACGATCCCTTTCGGTTTCGAATCTCTATGTCGTATTCCTGAAGTCGCTGAATCCATCTTGAGACCCCTTTCAGGGTTCTTGAAATTGAGGAGCCAGCTCAGAGTAGTGTGATCAGTCCGCAGTATTAATTTTCTTCCATAGAGATAGTGCTGAAAATGATGTACGGATTGAACAATTGCCAGCAGTTCTTTTCTTGTCACAATAATTTTTGGGGGGCTTCGACAATTATTTGCTAATGTATGCGATAACATGTTTTTGCCCTACTACTTCCTAGGAAATAACTGCCCCTATTCCTTCTTTATTAGCATCGGAATCCAGTATAAAGCACTCTATATGTTTAAGATAGGCCAAAATGGGAGCTGAAACCAGCATTTCCTTAAACCTATTGAAGGCGTCTTTACATTTTGCCTTTCATTCAAATTTCTTGTCTCCTTTCGTTAACAGAGGTAAGGTTCTGGCAACGTTTGAGACGTTCTCTACAAAACTAAAAGTAATAGGTACACAGACCAAGAAAACTCCCTAGTTGGTGAACATCTTGCGGTCTGTATTCTTTCACAGCATTGATTTTGTCAAGATAGGTCCTCACTCACTTTTCAGAGATGATATGTCGCAAATATGCGAATTCTTATAGGAATAGTTTGTATTTTGAAGGATTTAATTTTAAATTAGCACTCTTCAATTTTTCAAATACCCGCCTAAAGTTTTGTAGATGTTCGTCAAATGATCGTCCAACAATAATTATATCGTTCAAATAAACGAGGCAGGGTTCCCAGGAGTCCCTTAAGCACGATCTCCATTAAAGTTCCAATGCTGCGGGTGCATTACAAAGTCCAAAAAGCATTACTTTAAACTGCCATAGTCCTTGTCTGGTGATGAACGCTGTCTTTTCGAGATCATCAGGATGGATTTTCACTTGTCAGTAGCCACTCTCAAGATCTAGAGTCGAAAACCACTTGCTCCCAGATCCCAGAGAGGATATCTAAGGTGTCGTCAATTGACAGTAGATAGCTGTCTTTCTTTGCCACCGAGTTGAGTTTTCTATAGTCAACACAGAATCTAGTAGAACAATTTTCTTTCTTCACTAAGACTATTGGTGAGGTCCAAGGACTTGACGATAATTCGATCACGTCGCTTTCCTGCATGTTTTTAAAAATATTTTTCACTTCTTTCTTTGCGAGCGAAAGTCTTCGAGGAGCTTGTTTGATAGGAAACTGGTTACCAGTGTCGATCCTATGTCTAGTTAGTCCGGTCTATTCTATGTTCTCTGAAGCAGTAAAGAAGATTGCACTGAATTCAGAAATGAGATGTTTACACGCTTGTTTAAGATAGTGCTTAAATGTCCCGGACTGCTGTCTCCATCTTTTGGACAACTACGCATTACGCTGGGTACTGCAGAGTATGAAGCTAACTGCTCCCCTTTGTGAATTATTTTGGGCTTGTCACTAATGTTTGCGATACAGACAGGTACGTAGTCTCTCGTCCAAGAGAGTCACGGCCACAGGAATTCCTATCTTTTTATAGTACGGAGAGGTAAAATTTGTTACTTCCATTTCACATATGTTCAGACCTTCCCGAATTCCTTTCACTAAACACTTGCTACATGCCGGTAGCGAAATAACTTTGGCAGTGACGATGTTACACTCTAGGACAGGGGTGGCCAACCCAAATGACCCTGCGGGCCACTTCGGAAAAACATTATAATCCCGCGGGCCGCATATATATATATATATATATATATATTATTGCCAATGGCCAGGCACGGCGGAACACACTGCGCCCACGACACAACAACACCCATGCCTTACGTGGGGCTCAAACCAACAATGTGGCGCTCGAGCGATTGCTTTGGAAACGCATGTCTTGACCACTCGACCACCACGTCCTCCCGAGGGCCGCATATAAAAATATATAGCTTTATATTAGATTTGGACACATTACAAACATTTATTGGAGTGAAAATTTAAAACAGAATGAATTATTATTATTGTTTTCATTATTTTTCATGTATGCAAACATACATAATATAATAATAATAATGCAATGATCGAATAATGTTTAATTTATTTAATTAGTGAGATATTTGTTTCTCAACTCTTTCACTTAGTTTTTCAAGTCGATCTCAATGCGTGTATTTGCACATCGTAATTGATGTTGCAGGTTTTCGTCCGTTAAGTTCGAACGCGATTTATGTTTGATAAATTTCATTTTTGAAAAAAACGATTCACAGGTGTAGGTTGATCCAAAAGCGCTCACAACTTTTTGTGACAGATCTCTCAAATTGGAAAATTTTTCTTTTGTGACATAAGTGTTATAAAAATCTATTTTTGATTCTGATGTTTCAAAAATGTGTTTTAATTCATTTTTGCATTGTAAGTCAACCAGTTCCATTTAGAGATATTCTGGGGCCAACTCGACATCGACGTGAAAGGGAGATGGGTATATTTCAAATAATTTTTTGTATTTGTCTAAATTAGTGAAACGACTCTCAAAAGTAGCTGCAAGTTTGCTTATTTCTTTTGCGTATTTGATGTAACTGACACATTTTGAATTTTTTAATTCTTTCATCAATGGAAAGTGTTGAACGTTATTATTTTTCAATTGAGATTCAGATAGCAGTAGTTTCTTCTGAAATGCTTTGATGTGATTAAATGCATCGATTTTTAAGTTATCTTTTCCTTGTAATGATGTATTTAATTGATTGAGTTTTTCGATGATATCTACTAAAAAGCATAAATCCAATAACCATTCATCATTTCTTAATTCTGGTACAGGTATTTGCTTGTCATTCATAAACAAGTCAATTTCTTGACGTAACTTAGAAAATCGCTGTAAACATCTTCCACGACTCAAGCATCTGACACGACTGAAGTATACAACTTCACCATATTCACAATCTAATTCTTTTACGAACTCCTTAAATTGTCGATGCTAGAGTGCATGTGATCGAATGTAATTCACTGTTTTTATGACTACTTGCATAACATGATTCATCGATAATACTTGGGCACATAGATTTTGTTGATGAATCACAATGCAATACTGCCCACTTCTAAGTATGTATAAAAACAGAAGCAACGTGATAAAATAGAAACAGTTATGGGATTTATCTGTTACAAAACACTACACTAAAAACAAAAATATTGCACAAAATAATCGTATTTTGTAAAGTTGTAATCAATCTCGCGGGCCGCAAAATTATTCAAGGCGGGCCGCATGCGGCCCACGGGCCGCGGGTTGGCCACCCCTGCTCTAGGATGTTTCCCGTCTCTGTTCCACACAAAGGAATCTCTTCTGTTGCTGTCGGTAATTTGTTGTTTTTGAAGTCTAGATCAAATCAGTGTTTTCTTAAAATGTCCAGTCCAAGAATGCAAGGATCAGAGATGTCCACAATATAAGCAATATGATGATAAAGGTTCGCCCTGATGGAAATAGTAAGTTTCATTTTTCCATGCACATTCTCTGTTTCTGTAGTAACTGTGCGCAGAGAGATGGGGGGTGCCGTACAAAGAAGTTGATCGTTAATTAGGAGATCTACTTCATTTTAATGATGGTTACATTCGCATCCGCGTCTAGAAGCATTTGGCATTCGATGTTGTTCATACGACCCATGATGTAAAGTCCACTATCTCCTCCGTGTAACAATGAAATCTGAAATGTTTTTAATCGAGCATTTTCAGAACGGGATGTCCCTTTATTTTCTTTCTTGAATGAGCTGTTTCGCCTCATATGTTCTCTTTCTCCGCACGTCTAGCAAACCAGTCCGTTCGCGAAAGAGCCAGACGTTCGTTTGAATTTATAGTTGCTTCGCCTCTGCAGCATGTCCTTTACTTCCTTCATAGTGTGGAGCATCTCAGATTTTGAAGAGCTATCAATCACAGCCGCACCACGTACAATTAATTGATCGATGAAGCCCGTGCGATACTTGTCGAGGAGCTTTAAACTTGCTGTCTAGGGACAGATCCTTGCTTTCGGCCATAAGGACGGCATGTTGAATTTTTGGGTCACGAATGGCATCTATAAAATACTGGGCTGCAAGGTCTCCACGAACATTCATAAGACATTCTGCAAAGGATAATTGGGAAAGTCTTTCAATACCTGGCTCCAGCTCATGTAGAATATCTCCAGACTTTTGCTGACGAGACTTTAATTGGACTCTGCTGGGTTTTTTCAAATTACTCTTTCCACAGCGGAGTTCCAGGGCATTCACCAGAGCTACAAAGTCCAGACGGTTTTCTGTGGGGAGCGTCAGTAAAAGATCAGCCGCAGAGACTCGAAGGCAGACATTTGTCTTTTCGTCCCAATCGTTCGCCCCTTGCAACAATATCGAATTGTGTCTGAAAATTCTTTCAAATGCTTTGTCCGTCATATGTAGGAGATTTAGCTTTGCACAGTGACTGCATGCAGAAATCCGTATTGACAACTGAGGATTTTCGTTCTACAGCTAATAACCTCTTTTAAAGCTTCTTCACTGTTTCTGATGAACATCCTCTTGTATTGCTCTCATGTCCACGTTTACTTCTTTGATTTATTCTTGTCCAGCTTTCATTTCGTTTTGTATAGTTTTAATTTCTTCAAAAATTTCGGCCTTAGTTTCTTTCTTCAATTCGGTCGAAATTCATTCAATTCGGTCGAAACAAATAAATGATATTGTGTTGTGGATACACCTTTTGCACCTGATGTATAAAGTACGTTTTATCCACTCAAACTGCCCATCCAACTTTTTAAAAAATTATCTTTAATAAATATGACGACCAATAACAGGATAGCGAAATTTGTATATGCAAAGATCCTCAAATAGACATGAATTTCGTTCCTTGCTTCCAATGAAAATAAAATTGATTTAACCGTTACGGTTAGTATTTAGCCATATATGGATGGAAGTGCATGGGGTGTCGGAAATTTTCAACACAATTTTGAGGGGCGAAATTATAAAGGTTGGAATACTATACAACTGAAAGTTGAAGGTGAAAATTATAAAATCTATAGGGAATCCTGTACGCTTTTAGATTTTAAGAAATGCAAAAAAATGGCGCCTCAAAACTGAAGCTTTTTACGTTCCCTGCAATACATGGTAATGTAGTGAAAGTATTGGAATCATGTCGAAAATTGCAACTCGAGTTTTCGACGGATCTACACGTTTCGAGACCTCTAGAACACGAAAATACTATTTTTAGCGTGACGGCTGTGCAATGTATGTATCCACTCTAACTCAAAAACTAATGGACCAAATTTCATAAAATTTGGTAGGTAAGTAACTTGGGTGTGACCCTGGAACTGATTAGTATTTGGTACGATTCTAGATAAAAGAACTGGCGCTTTTTTTTTTTTGCAAAATGGCCTATAAAAATTGCCTGTATCCGTTCTAGCTAAAAAATTAATACATTAAATTTTACAAAATTTGGAATATAAGTTACTTGTGGTTACTCTAGTGCTGATTAGATTTTGGTACGATTCGGAAAAAAAATAACCTGCTATTTTTCACAAAATGGCCCTCAAAAACTGTCAAAATCTAAAATAAAAAACGACATATGCTCAATTATATCAATTAAATGTTTGTTTTATGCGTAATGTTTAAAGATCAAAAGAATAAGATCAACCCCATTACACTAGGACTAGCCGTTCTCGAGATATTTTAGTTTTTTCGCATTTTTGCTGCGCTACCGTTGAGAAAACGTCCAGTTACAAACTGAGAACGAAAATTGAATTAAATGTGCCAATTCAGTTTCATTTTAAATAATCATGAACGTAATTTTATGCAATTAAACTCAAAATAATGAATTATTGAAGAAATAAATAGAACGTAGATGCAAGTCTGCAGGGAAAGTCATGTGCTGCTTACATCAGATTTTTAATTTCCCTGCAATACATGGTAATGTATAGGGAAAGTATTGGAATCACCGAAAATCGCAACTCGAGTTTTTGACATATTTACACATTTTGGGACCTCTAGAACACAAAAAACTATTTTTAGCGTGACGTCTGGTGTGTGTGTCTGTCTGTCTGATGGTCTGTGCAGATTTTGTATTCACTCTAACTGAAAAATTTTATAAAATTTGGTAAATAAGTCAGTGTGTGACCCAGGTGCTGATTAGTTTTTGGTACGATTCGGAAAAAAAGACCCCCGCCTATTTTTGCAAAATGGCCCCCAAAAATTTCATGTAGCCATTCTAGTTAAAATACTAATTGACCAAATTTCACAAAATTTATTAGATAAGTTACTTGTGAGATACTTTGGTGCTGAATAGATTTAGGTACTATTCGAAAAATAACACCCTGCCTTTTCTTTACGAAATGGCCCATAAAAATCGCCAAAATCTAAAAAAAAAAAAAAAAAAAAAAAAAAAAGAATACAAATGCTCGAATGCATCAATTAAATGCTTGTTTTATACTTAATTTTTGACGAGGAAAATAATAAGACTAACTCCATTACTTTAGGACTAACCGTTCTCAAGATATTTGAGATTTCTTGCATTTCTGTGACGCCGCTTTCGGAAAAATGTCCAATTACCAAAATAAAAAAAAACAGTAATTGAATTAAAAATGCAAATTTAGTGTAATTTTAAATAATTATGGATGTAATTTAGTACAATTAAACTTAATATAATAAATTATAGAACATGAATATGAGTCTGCAGTGAAAGTCATGTACTGCCCATATCAGATATTTTACTTTCCCTGCAATCCATGGTAATGTAGTATAGGGAAAGTGTTGGAATCGTGTCAAAAAACGCAACACGAGTCTTCGACGGATTTACGCATTTTGGGACCTCTAGAACAGGAATAATCTATTTTTGGAGTGACGTCTGTGGTTGTGTCTGTCTATACAATGTATGTATCCACTCTAACTCAAAACTAATGGACCAAATTTTAAAAAAAATTATTGGTAAGTAACTTGTGGATGATCCTGGTGCTGATTAGATTTTGATACAATTCGGGATAAAAGGAACTCGTCTTTTTTTTGCGAAATGTCCCGCAAAAATTGCATGCATCCACTCCAGCTGAAAAACTAATTGACCAAATTTCACAAAATTTGATAGATAAGTCACTTGAGGAGACCTTGGTGCTGATTAGATTTTGGTATGATTCTGAAAAAAGGAACCTTACTATTTTTTTATGAATTGGTCCGCAAAAACCACCAATATCTAAAGTGAAAGACTGTACGTATGCTCAAATATATCTATTAAATGCCTTGTTTTTACTTAAATTTTGACGATGAAAAAATAGAGTAAGACCAACCCCATTACTATAGGACCAACCGTTCTCGAGATATTTTAGGTTTTTCGCGTTTTTGTTACTCCGCCTTCAAAAACATGTAACAAATAACAAGAAAGATCAATCATGCATAAGCATTGATTATGAAATACTTTCCAACTGAAATGCAATTTCATTTAAAAATTTTTAAAATGTGATACATTCAGTGGTGATATCTTTTACATTATCACAGTACTACAGTAATTTATTATACTTAAATATTTAAAACTGTATCGAAATATTAATCATCTGATTCTCTATGCAAAGTCAATGAATATTTCATTCATATAACTTGTATTCCAGACTCCAGAGCTAAATAATTTTGTGTGAAAAAATTCAGCAATTCTTATGTAACTCATCTTACAATCGCTTCAGATATTTGCATTCTGTATAAGTTAAAATTAGGTTTCGTTGAAGAAATAGTAAAAGTTTAGGGATCATTTAAAATCACAACTATTGTAATTGCATAGGCACGGAATTTAGATACATAGATAATACACAGATACGCAGATAATATATGAGTATGTGTGTGTGTGTATTCAAAGTATTGGAATCGTGCCGAAGATCGGAACTCGAATTTTCGAAGGATCTACACGTTTTGGGACTTCTAGAACACGAAAAACTATTTTTAGGAAGACGTCTGTGTGTGTAAGAGTGTATCTGTGTATGTTTCTGTGTGTCTGTGAGGATATTACACTCTAATTGAAAAACTAATGGACCGAATTTCATAAAATTTGGTAGGTATGTTTTTTGTGGGAAATCCTGATGTTCATTAGATTATAGCACGATTCGTAATAAAATAATCTGTCTTCTTTGCGAAATGGCCGACAGAAATTGTCTTTATCCACTCTAGCTAAAAACTAATGGAACAAATTTAGCAAAATTTGGTGTATAATATTTCAATGACCTACAAGTGATATACCAAATTTAACAAAATTTGGTACATAAATCATTTGTAGGTTATTCTAGTACGATTCCGGAAAAAGGAACGGGTTATTTTTGCGAAATGGCCCGCAGAAATCGTTAAATATAAAAATAAAGGACTACGTGTGCTCAATTATATCAATTAAATTCCTATTTTATACGTGATTTTTGACAACAAAAAGAACAAGACTAACCCCATTACTCTAAGACTAGCCGTTCTTGAGATATTCTAGTTTTTTCGCGTTTTCGCTACGCCACCTTTGACAATAAGTCCAGCTATCAAATGAGAACCAAATTTAATTTTAACGTCCAAATTCAATGTCATTTAAAATACTTACGGCTGTTATTTTGTGCAGATAAACTCAAATTATTATTGAAGAAATAAAGAGAACGTGAATATAAGTCTGCAGGGAAAGACATGTGCTGCCCACATCAGAATTTTTAACAATATTACAACAATTATTAATAGAAGGTGAACGGGGATTATTTGCAGGCCATTTCGAAAAAAATGTAGGATCTATATTTAAAGATCCATCAAATTTTTGTAGAATAAAATGTTCAACAAAGTTAAGCTGTGTACCAAATTTTAAATCTCTAGGACGTAGGAAAGTGCATTAAAAATGCCATCAAATAAGTATATCATGAAGAGTTATATAAAATTAAAAAAAAATTTGAAAAATTGTTATCTACCAAATTTATTTTAAAATTAGTCTCTCTCATATACAAAATGATTAAAGTCTTGGAAAGATATTTATTATATAATATATCTCTTTTTTCTTTCTGTAGGATATCCCAAAAGTTAGAATTTAATTTGTTTTTTTCCCTATATTAAATAATTTTTAATTAAAAAACTACTTAACATATTTTACTGAAATTTTTTTATATTTATTTTATGGGATAATGTGAATATTTCCTAAAAATTTCGAAGCAATTTGCGAATTTTAAATTTGCTTAAAAAATGTTTGAAAAATTAGGTCCCATAGGGTTCAATGTATTTCATTTTTTCAACCCGGGTTCAATAAAAAACTAATTGGGTGATATTATTTATTTATATTCCCATAGGTCCCACAGACCGTCTGAAAAACATACTAAAATTTTATTTTGATGAAGTCATTTTTACGGCAGTTATCGTGCTAACGGACAGACAGACAGTCAGACAGAACAAAGTCATAAACACTTTTCAACTTTGTTTGAAAGTGTTAAAAATGAAAATTGATATAAAAATGCAAATTCAGTGTTTTTTTGTGCAATTAAACTCAATTTAATGTATTATTTAAGAAATAAAGAGAAAATGATTTTAAGTCTATAGGGAAAGTAATGTGCTGCCCACATCAGACTTTTCTGTTCTAAGAAGGTTTGTGTACTTCGTAATGAAGTTTTATGGAATTCAAGAAGTGCAACTGCAGACTTTAGTGATAATCAATGATAATCGATATTTACTAATTATTTCTTCATAAGCGATTATCATTTCTGAATAATCGATCTTTAATCTATATTCTCCAAGAATCTAAATAAAGACCATTTTTAATCAAAATAATAGAAATTTAATTCTTTGTAGTTTTTCATCATTCATTATAGCATAATTTCTGAGGGGAGGATTACTCCCCCCCCCCCCCCACCGTTGGCAAATTAATGTAGAGATCAGCTGCCCCCACTTTCATATTTTAAATATATATAGTACTTCATTCGTCGTGACAGTGTCTTTAGATTTTGGGCTCCAGGAACAAATTCCCCCCTTGTTCTCTATAATTGACATTTGTTTTTCTGTTGTTCATGTGTGAAAATTTTATATATTTTACAATAAAATGTCATGGAAGGTGTAAAGGTAGAACATAGAAATGTAATGATAAAATTTAATGTGAAACATGCCTTGAAATTCACGAAATATAATAAAATTTCTTATAAAAATATGCAAACTTTTCCGATTGAATTTTCATTTTGTATAGAATTTTACGTCATAATATCTGAGGGGGCAGAATCGACATTTTCCCCTACATGTAAATTAGTACGAAGCCAAGTTTCACCTCTTTATCTTTAATATTCTTGTCCTAGCTACAAGAGCAGTGATCCCTGTCGCCCCCCATAATGCGAATATTTTTCTTCTTGACAGTTTTGGAGACTTTCAGATAAAATAACACTTTCAAATGAAACGGCAACAACAGACTTTAGTGTTGTTGTTGAGACCCAGACCGTCCGACCTACCAGAAAGGACAGATTTCAGTGTGAAACATCTCTTGAATTTAACACAAATTGTTCCTTATATGCATTCCTTTAGAAAACAAGTGGAAAAATTCAAAGCAAAATAAATAAATAAATAAAAATAACCCTCATGTTTCGGTTTTCATTCTTTATATAATTTATGCCGTAATTTCTGGTGCCCTTGCGTGTAGATTAGTGTGGGGGTTGGGAGTTATCCTTGCTTCCCTCCTGATTATTTATTGACAGACACGTTCTCGCCTTTGTTGGTGCTGGTGCTTTGCCTTTTTTTTCCTGACGAAGGAGATTATTCCTTACCTCCGAAACCGGTAGATGCTTTAAATAAACCTTCTAGAATGCTAAACTAACGAAATGTTTGTTTTGCAAGGCAGTAAAAACTGTCGAGATCGTATCTCAACTACAACTTGATTCAAAAGTGCGTTTCTCCGAATAAATCTCTCCAAAACTTCCTTCCGGTGTTCCTCATCTCTCGAGAACTGCATCATGTGTGGTGAGGTGTCTTTCATCCCAAATCATGAATTTCAAAGCTACAAACAAATAAATGTCACGGGTCGTATACATTTCGGATGGCACCTTCCCACCCCCAGTCCGTTCTGGGAACCTCACGATCGGGATGCACCTGCCCCTAACGCACGGTACGGGTCCACGACCTGTCCCTCCGACCCATGACCCACCAAGTGACTAATCACTGCACCCTGACGTTGCGTTGTCTTCGTCGCTCATCCATAATGCACTCTGGGTAGCAGATTTTGGCATCCGATTTTGTGTGGTTTCCTGGGTGAAGATCCTGTAAAGTTCTCTCTCTCTAAAGCAATAGAACCGACCTTATTTTAGTTTCAATTCATCGGCCCTGAGGTGTTAATTTTATTGAAGTTCTAAATAAAAAAATCTAAACGTGTCCAAATGATGACTTTATAGATAAAAATTAACTGGAGAATGGCTGCACTCGACTTTCTCATATCAGAATCCAATTTCAGTAAATTTGTTTTTAAATTTAACAGGAAAAATTAAAAAAAAATCAGTATTATGGGTCTAAGTGATTACAATTATAGCGTATTACCCTTCACTTTAAAGGGCTTGAAAAAAATCCTTCAATTGATACCATACTTAACAGTGAACCCCGGGTAATTTACCACCCGGGTGTGTGTGTGTGTGGGGGGGGGGGGGGGGGGTAATGACGTCACGAACAAAAAAAAATTGGATAGTGGCTATTTTTCACAACAATGATTGATACTATAAAGTCTCGTGATCATTGAGGCATAAATAAACTTTTTTATTCATGATTATGTCAAATTTTGTCCAAAGCTTCCATGTTAATAAAATATAAAATTTTAAATGAATGTCGAAGTTTTCGGTCAAATTCAAAAAAAAAATATATATATATACTCAAATTACATATGAGAAAGGAGAAAACGGCGGTAGTTCCAGTTCGATGGCGCCGAAATAACGAAATTAGAACCACATATTTGCAAAATAATTCAAAACATAAAAGTATTGAAATTATAACAACTATACTTCGAAAATTAAGATCTCAATCCAAAATGCAGTTATATATTTTTGTAGAGCTTTTGGGCTATAAATTACTCACTTATTGTTTACACACACACACACATATATATATATATATATATATATATATATATATATATATATATATATATATATATATATATATAATTGAAGATTTTATGATTACTTGTAATATATATATACCCGAGAAATACCAAAGAAAATTGCTTGTAAACTGAAGGTAAAGGTAAAAAATTTTTTTGCAAATCAGAAGCCTAGTGTAGCACGATGAGCTATGCAAGAAGTTTGGAAATTGAATAAATGGAATCTAGTGAATATAAAAGGAATAAAATGAATATGATAAGCATTTCTGAAACCATGTACGTTATCAAGGGCCATATACATATTGATTGTCTTCAGATTGATGACTAGAGGTTTTCATTTAAACATATATATATATATATATATATACAGCTTCTCACTTTTCTTTCATTGGACTTTCAAACTTTTTTATTATATATATATATATATATATATATATATATATATATATATATATATATATATATATATATATATATATATATATATATATATATATATATATATGTAATAAAAGTTTGAAAATCCAATGAAAGAATAGAGAGAAGTTTCAACTCAAAAAACCCCAACATTACAAAATGCCTTACATATAAAAGTATCAAACAGAGAATCATCAATCAAGTGGAAAATATAAATGCAAACCTCTAGTCATCAATCTGAAGACAATCAATATATATATATATATATATATATATATATTTATATACTATATGTATATACATATTACTTTTAATTTTCAAGATGTAAGCAGTAAGCATTGCAAACTTTAATAAGAAAGATATATCATGCATATAGCATTGATTATGAAACACTTTCCAACTGAAATGTAATTCGCTGAATGCATCGCATCTCTAAAATGCGATACATTCAGCGGTGATATTTTTTTAATTATCACAGAACTGCAATAATTTATTTTACTTAAAAACATAAAACTTCATCGAAAAAAAAAAGGAACTTTATTCAAATAACGTCAACGAAATATAAATCGTCTGGCTCTCTATGTAAAAGCAGTGAATATTTCATTCATACGCTTTTATTCCAGACTCCAGAGTTAAATAATTTTGCGTTAAAAAATTCAGCAATTCTTATTCAACTCATCTTACAATCACTTGTTTACATTCTGCATCCTTTAAAATTAGGCTTCGTTGTAGAAATAATCCAAGTTTGATGATCATTTAAACTGAAAAATATTGTAATTGCGTTGAAAATACTCAAAAATAAAGCGGTTTCTAGACGGATGCAACAGTCAATATAAATTTAAAAGAACTTTAAAGATCACGATTTTTACGACGGGGGGGGGGGGGGGAAGATGGATGCCCTATTTTATTTTAAAATGGGTCACGTGACCTCTTCATATTATATGGGTGTAATTATTATTTTAATTTTTACTTAAAAAATTAACAAACATATTTTGCTGAAATTTTTTTTTATATATTTTATGGGATAATTTTAATATTTCCTAAAATTTTCGAAGCAATTTTTGAATTTTAACTTCGCTTAAAAATATTTCAAATAGTAGGTCCCATAGGGTTCACTGTATTTTATTTTTTCAACCCGGGTTCAATCCAAAACTAATTGGGTGATATTCATTTACATTCTCATATGTCCTACAGACCGTCTTAACAACATACTAAAATTTCATTTTGATAAAGTCATTTTCACGGCAGTTATCAGGCGAACGAACAGGCAAACAGAATGACCAAAGTCATAAACACTTTTCAACTATGTTTTCAACTATGTTGCAAAGTGTTAAGAACGGAAAATCTTCAATCTTCTGCAACTTGATCAAGACTATTGCTCGAAAACTGTAAGGGCTTATTAAAAACAAATTTTAGATCTAGAAATTGGATTTCCTACTGAACATTTTTGTTGCTTACTGTTTATATAATCTTTTATAGTTAAAAAGTATTATATAGCCCCTTTGTGGGTTATAATTTTCGTATTTCCCTGAACAATTACTCTTCGAAATGACAATTTAGTGTTTCTTATAGTTTTTCTGTAAGACCGGTTTAGCGAATTCTGTGAGACTGGTTTAGCGAGAGGCCGGTTTTAACCAGCAAATTAGTGTGCCTCTCTGCAAGCGACGTAATTAAGAATTTTAGGTCTTTAAACAAAATATGTAAAAATCTTCCCCACTGACAAGAAAAATATTTTTAGTTTATCCAAAATCTAAATTAAATATATTCAACATTAAAATTTTCAGTGCAAAACAAAGTTTTGTCCCCAAAATTAAAAAAAATTTCGAAAATGCCTTTTAATTTAAGGGGATTATATTTGAAATCCCCCCCCACCCCCCAATTCTGGACCCCTCCAAAATTTTAGTTCTGGAAAAAAAACTGAGCTCTTCAAATAGAAATCTTTAAGAAAATTATTTCATTTTTGAAAAGGACCATTTTCACAAGTGAAAAAAAAAATAACCTTTTGGTATTTGCTTTAAATTTCCATCTTCTCTTTAAAGCTCCACTAGTTTTGTTCAAATATTTGTCAGCCATAGGCAATTAGATGAAAATTCTTTTCAAATCTGTTAAAATAGTTTGTGAAACTATTCTTCGTTCCAGCTTATATCAAAACTCGGTAACCTTACTTCGTGTGTGCTATTCCCCGCTGTGAAGTGAAGTTAATTGCGAATTGAAGCCCGTTAAGAGCACTTGCACCCGTTTGGTAGCTGCCAGATTATTCTTTCGCGCCTGGCCCTTGACAGGTTTTTTAAACTTGAGCTACATTTTAATTTACATTTCATGGGCGATGAAAATTTTGAGTGAAATTGCTTTCGTATTTATCATAAAAATCTAACTGTTATAACAGCTGTATTGAGTTGTTTAATAAGTTATAAACAACTCAATACAACTGTTATAACAACCATAAAATACCTTTATTTTTCAATAAGATTTTTGAAAGAAAAACTGTTTTGTTCTGGGCGTTGCCAATATCACAACTCGTTCTGGTCCCGTACATTTCTTTGGGCTTTTGTTTTATCGCGTTACCCGTCATTAACATTACCCGTCACTTTACCGCACCTAATATTAGTTGAGCCACTGGTCCGTGTTCTTCGTTCTAACAGGTTCTAAGGGGTGGGGCAATCCAGTGGTTAGCGAGCGGGGACTGTATTCGGGTACGACCTGAGTTCGATAACTGGTTCTTCCCAAACCGCCCCCCGTGTTTACGCGGAGTACGGACACGTTAAATAAGTACGGGTCAGTAAATCTTTTCGAGCGGTTGGTAATAAGGGAAGGAGGGTACGGTCTCTGCTCTGTGGATGCCTCCCCCCACTGGATTCCGTTCTAAATTGGGTGGCACTTCCCTACAGTTCAAGCAAATACCTTACACCAGCGCTTTCCAAACTTTTTATTTCGTGGCCCGGTTATTTTTATGTTTGTCCTTCGTGACCCACTAACATTTTTATCGCCTATACTGACGATAAAAATGTTAGTGGGTCTATAAAATGAAACAGATTTGAATGTCCATATGCAGTTTTCGTATATTAAAGAAGCATTTACTCTTACAAAAGAAAAAATAAAGAAATCAAGGAAAACCAAATAATAAATGTGTTGAGAAGTGTGATGCTGTTTCTTAACTTCAGGCTTAGAGTAAAAGTTAACTTTACTCTTAGATCTGGTTCGACTTGGTTTCTATATTTATTGTTTAGGAAACGTTGAAAAGCCTTCTTCACGCTTAAAGGTCATGGTAAAGGAATTAAAAATTGTCTTGCTTTTTCTGCTAAATCTGGGGTGCTCCTGCCGATAAGACAGCCCAAAATCCATCACTGGTATTTTGTCGTGATTATTTCAAATTGTGTCCTATAATGCCATGTTAAAAAAAATATGAAATTTCGAATACATTTCGTAGTTTTCGCTTGAATTTCAAAAAAGTCCATCACCTCTAGATTTTTCGACAACAAAGCCGAATATAAAGTTTCGTGAAAATCCAATTAATATTTGTGGCAGCTATCGTTTACGCAAGAAATCGACCACACACAGACAGACATATATTACTCCAAAAATAGTCAAAATGTGTTCAGGAGGTTCTAAAACATATGTTGGCATCAAAATCTCGAAATAGAAAATTTTCGTAAAAACAATACTTTCTCAATACTACGCTTTCTCAACGTATGAGAAAACAAGTATGAGGGGGGCTGCACGTGACTTCCCCTACTTACAGGATTACATCCTTTTTTAATTTCCTTATATACATAATGTATAAGGAAAGTATTGTGACGGTGTCGAAAATTCGAATTCGAGTTTTCGACGGGAGAGCACGTTTCAAGCATCCCTGATCACGAATCAGACATTTTTGAGGAGATGTCTGTGTGTGTGTGTGTGTTAAAGGCCCAGACCATACAGCCAACCCAGGGGTTTACGGCAATAAAGTGTATGGCCGGGTGTGTGTGTGTGTGTGTGTGAAAGTATGTGTGTGTGTGTGTGTGTGTGTGAAAGTATGTGTGTGTGTGTGTGTGTGTGTGTGTGTGTGTCAGTGAGCCTGAGGAGACGATAACTGACGAACGAATGGACCGATTCGAACGAAATTTGGTACAAAAATCACAATCCGTGAACACTGGAAGCCTATTGTTTTTATATGCAATCGAATGCTCAGAACCCCCTTAAATTTTCGAATGAAATTTTGAAAAAATCGTCAAAAAATTAAAACCGCTAATAAAGTTACGCAAATAGCCATTTCTTACGTAACTTTTTATTAGAAAACGATTGACATAAATTTTAGAACGCTAACATGAATCGTTCTCGAGATATTGCTCATTTTTCAAAAAAATTATTAAAAACTTATATAAAATAAAAAAATATATTTCCTATTGAGAAACATGTTCACTTTTCATATGTAATACCATGCGATAAATTGGGTGACATCATTTTCGTGGATCTAGCTCATTCCATTCATGAAAAAAGATGCTTTGAGTAATACTTTTGTATTTGAAAGCCAATAGTCATTTATCTGCTGTAAGAATAACTTATTTCTCCATAACGCTTGGCGAGATTTTGGCGACGAATTTGGCGGAATGTCGCCAACTTGGCGACATTTTTAATTGTTGCCAAATTAACAAAAATCTCGCCAAATTGATAAAAATGACGCTAAATCAATGAAAATGACGACTAATTAAAAAAAATTCAATATCTTGAAAAGAATATGAGTATCTACTATAAGAATAACATTTTTTTAACTGTAAAAGTAGTAAATTCATTGCGTTATATAAGGAAAGTCATGTGTTGCCCACATCAGATTTTTTCTTTCATAATCTAGTCAATGGAGTTTAATTCATTAATTACCCAAAATGATACGGATACTTATATTGATATATCAGATTTGCAGCTTTAATACGTCTTCTACTTCTTTTGACGTTTGAATGCATTTTGAAACGTAGCCGGCTTCTCAAAATTCCAAAAAACTTAAATATTTCGAGAACAGTTTATCTTAAGAGTAATGTGGGTTGATCTTTTTCGCGTCATCTTCAAGAATTACGTAGAAAACGAGCATTTAATTCCATTAATATATTTAAGCATATTTAGTCTTTTACTTCAGACTATGACGATTTTTGCGGGTTATATCTTAAAAAAAAAAGGGAGGAGGGGGAGGTATTGACGACAGAACGCATTTTTAAAGGTGACGTTTCAAAAATGCTAAAAAGCTTAAATATCTTAAGAAGGATTCGTTCTGAGTGGTGATGGTCTTATTTTTTTTTCGTCGTCAAAAATTACGTTTCTCGCGTATAGGCACTGTGGAACTGTAGCACCCCCAATTTCCACTCGATATTATCGATAACATTTAATATAATGAGTCCTTTTTTCTTTAATTCTTTCTTTATACTTGTACAATATATAATCCTTAAGCTTATTGTCAGTAGCCATCTCCCAGTTTATGAAAAAGATACAAAAATCTTTGTATGGAACTGTGCGCTTCGCAGTTCCAGCGGCGTGGTATTTGACTGTTGTGACATGCGCACATAGGAAGCTGCACGCGAGGCTGCAAGGGAGTGAGAGCTCTGTCGCTCCCGCAGTGCCGACCCTGACGTGCTGGAGAAAATTATTGATCTTTTCGCGCAAATTAAGACAAGAAGAATGGATTTCATTTTTAAATGAATACATCAAGTTTGAACTATAACAATTTAGGTTAAAGTAAGTAAAAATGTTTGATTTTGTTCTTTTAGGATTTTATCAAGTTTCTGAATAAATTTTCTTTTTATACATGTTTATTTTCTTTTACACAATTTTAAAACAACGGCTAAAAATTTTCTGGAGCAGCACCCCCACTAATTTTAGCTACAAGTCGCCGAACAAACATATACCTTTTGAGCATATAGTATTTTATTTCAGATTTTGACGATTTCGAGGGTCATTAAACAAGAAAAGGCAGATTCTGTTTTTCCGAATTGTACCAAAATCTAATCAGCAGCAGGAAAACCGACATGAGACTTGCCTACTACATTTTGAGAAATTCCGTTGCATAGTTTCTGAATTAGAGTGCATACATTGCACAGACAGACGCATTAGACACATATATATACACATTAGACGTCGTGCTGAAAATAGGTTTTTCGTGTTAGTGCTTGAAACGTGTAGACTGTGTGTAGACTGTAATTTGTCGCAAACTCGATTTCCGACACTATTCCAATACTTTACATTATCATGTATTGTAGGGAAGCAATTATTGCGCTTCTGAATTAATATGTAATGTTTCACTTTCCCTGCAATACATGGCAATGTATAGGGAAAATATTGGAATTGTGTCGAAAATCGCAACTAAAGTTTTCGACGGATCTACACGTTTCGAGCACTTTACAGAGTCCACTTCGACGATAAGAGCTTACAATTTCGTCCCAGTAGCTCAACGGTAGAGTGTCGGCTGGCCAGTTCGGAGATCTAGGGTTCGATTCTCGGTCAGGGGAGCAAGACTCTTTACAGCTCTATAATCCGAGAAAACTATTCTTAGCGTAACGTCTCGTCTACGTGTGTTTTTGTCTATGTAATGCATGTATCTACCTTAGCTAAAATACTAATTGACCAAATTTCACAAAATTGCGTAGGTAAGTCACTTGTGGATTACGCTGGTGCTGATTAGATTTTGGTACGATTCGGAAAAATGAACCTGCCTTTTGTGTGCGTGTGTGTGTGTGTGTGTGTGTGTGTAAAATGGCCCTAAAAATATATGTATCCACTCTAGTTGAAAGACTAATTGACCAAATTTTACAAAATTTGGTAGATAAGTCACCTGTGGGATACTCTAATTTTGACTAGATTTTGGTATAATTCGAGAAGAAGGAGCCTGATTTTTTTTTTTTTTGCGAAATGGTCGGCAAAAATCTCCAAATTCTAAAATAAAAGACTACATATGCTCAAATTTATCCATTAAATGCTTGTTTTAAACGTAGTTTTTGAGGACGAAAAGTAATAAGACCAAATCCATAACCCTAGAACTAACCATTATCGAGATGTTTTAGTTTTTTCATAACTTTTTTACGTCGCCATTTGAAAATACGCCCAGTCGCCAAATATAAACGAAAATTGAAATAAAACTGCAAATCCAGTGTAGTTTCAGATAATTATTCGCGTTATTTTTTGCAATTGAACTCAAATGTAATGAATTATGAAAGAAATAAAGATAAAATGAATTTGAGACTGTAGTGAAAATCATGTGCTGTCTACATCAGATATTTTATCTTGTGTGGGCAAACACATTTTGGCTCCGTGTTCCCACTTACATTAAGAGGGCTCTGTATAAGATGATGGGTCGAATGCTCGAATTTCAGATTTCGCGAATTCAGGTAATTTTCTACAGCTGTTTGAGCGAGGACATTTCCTGGGAAGTTCGACTCTGTCTGGGTGATCACGAAAAAACATTAAATCGAGGTTTCAATGTATAAGATTACGATAACCGCTTGTGGGTCCCATGTTTATTACCGCGGGTGCAGCGTTTTTTCTTGCGGGAAAGATCCTTATCACTCCTGTTGGCTGTCGTCGTAACCATCCTTCCTCCCGAACGTGAGCGGAAGAGCAGGGTCCATACATCTTTCAAAGAGTTATGTAAGTTGTGTGGCAGGGTCAAAGACGAAGAGGAGAGGGTTTGTAGTTCCCGTTTTCCTATGTTATCACCAAATTTTGGAAGTTTTTGGGATTTGTATCTTCGACAATTGCAATATATGCAAGTTGCAATATATGCAAGTTGCAATATATGCAAGTTGCAATATATGCAAGTCGTATAGTTGCAAGTTGTGCCTTGTTAATTATTTGATATTTCTTTATTGTAAAAAATCTCATCTCCAATTCTGTCCAATCTTTATCTACATTTTTACGAAATTCAGTACACTTTCAACAGTCATATCATGTACAGATTCATTGATGATCTAATTATTATTAAAATTGCTAATGATGCCACAATGTTAACCTTTCAATTTTATCCTCCTAATCTACAACTAATTGAAAATGTTTATTCATCACACTGGATCAATTACTTAGACGTTAGTTTAAAAATTCATCTCATTTAAACTCTAAGGAAGGTATACAGAACATGTGGTAACTCAATTTATGTTATTTTATTCTTATTCTTTTTCATCTTTTAAACATTACATTGTAGTCTCCTTTAAATATTACAAAGCATCAAGCTGGTATATTTGATTATATTCTTTGATTATTTTTATATTTATATCTGACCCATTATCTACTTTCTTATACGTCGGGCCATGTGCAAAATTTCTGTAATACAATTTACAGTTTTGCACACAGAAACGTAGAAGTTTCAGCATTACCGAACCAGGTATGGTGCTTGATAACGTACGTGGTTCCGGAAATGCTTTTTCCTTTTTCAATTATATTCATTTTCAAAAAGACTTTACGAGCAATGGTAAAGTTTTATTATATTCTCCGTCAGCTTGTAATATTCTGTGTTCTCATTTTTATTCAGTAGCTTTGATCATAATTGTGTGTATTGTTGTTTCTTTGTTGTTTCTGATCCAATCTCTCAATTTATCTACGTCGGGCCATATGCATAATTTCTGTAATGAATATCACAGTATGCAGACAGAAACGTAGATATTCAGTATCCCCGAACCAAGGATGGCCCTTGAAAACGTCCATGGTTTCGGAAATGCTTTTATTTATTTTTATTTTTGAGTGTGACTTTGTCACAATTTTATTTCAGTGCTGATACAGACTTTACTCCATGTTTTCCACTGTCTCTGCTTGTTGTTATTCTGCTTTTTACTTTTTCATGTATGCCTTCACCAAGTATGTTAATGGAGAGAACAAGGGGTTTAGTACCTGTATTACATACAACAGGATATTTTGTGAGATTTTGAAATCATTTTATTTGGGTAATGTTACAGGCTTAACTACTATCTTGGATATTTCTGCTTGACGTATTACATATATAATATCTCTTAACTATATTTACCTTATATGTAGAAAACAGGGAACGAGGGGTTTAGTACCTGTTTTATGTATAACCGGCTATTTCTCATGCACATCATTGAGTAACTCTATTTTACACGTGCTCTTCATACACCATCATTATTACTTTCTCTGCAATACATGGTAATGTATAGGCAAAGTATTGGAATCATGTTGAAAATCGCAACTCGAGTTTTCGACGGATCTACACGTTTCGAAACCTCTAGAATACGAAAAAACTATTTTTAGCGTGACGTCTGTGTGTGTGTCTGTCTGTGTGTCTGTGCAATGTATGTATCTACTTTAATTCAAAAACTAATGGAATTTCATAAAATTTGGTAGGTAAGATCCTTGGGTGTGACTCTGGTGCTGACTAGTTTCTGGTACAATTCGGAAAAAAAGAACCCGCCTTTTTTTGCGAAATGGCCCTCAAAAATCTCATGTATTCACTCTAGTTAAAATACAAATTGACCAAATTTCACAAAATTTGGTAGATAAATCACATGGGGGATACTCTGGTGCTGGTTAGATTTTGGTACGATTCGGAAAAGAACAACCTGCCTTTTTTTACGAAATGGCCCCACAAAAATCACCATTATCTAAAAGAGACTACGTATGTTAAAATGTATCAATTAAATGCGTGTTTTATACGTAATTTTTGACGAGGAAAAGAATAAGAATAACTCTATTACTCTAGGGCTAATCGTTCTCGAGATATTTGAGATTTTTCGCATTTTTTTTATGCCACCTTTGAAAAAATGTTCAATTACCAAATAAAAGCAGAAACTGAATTGAAAATGCATATTTAGTGTCATTTTGTGCATTTAAACTCAATTTAATGAGTTCTTAAAGAAATAAAGAAAAAATGAATTTGAGTCTGCAGGGAAAGTCATGTGCTGCCCACATCAGATTTTTTAATAAGGGATAAGTCACAAGTATTTGATTATATTACAAGTAGTTAAAATGCTTGCAATATATATATACTATATATACAGGATGTCCCAAAAACATTGACCTCGGTTTTTATTCCTTAAATATTGATCTTAGACATATATAATAAATTACAAAGTTGCGTAAAAAATGGTGCAGAATTTTATGAAATCGATAAAAATTGTCAGGGGATTAAATTTGAAGAAATACAAAATTTAAATTTTTATACGGCCCCCGTATAAAAATATTTCCAATGAGTAAAATGTGCCCCATACACTAATAAAGTGATGTACAAAATTTCAGCATTTTATCATAAAAAGTCAAAGAGATATGTTTAAACAAAGTTGGTGAGGGATTAATCACACATTAAAATGTAAATGTTTACAGCAAGAGTGCAAATGACGCAACGCAGAAATGCATCATAGGCAAATAATATCTGCCTGTTATCTTTAATGGATCTTTGGCATGGATGGAAAACATTTTGAACAAGCTTTGCCATCTTTGTGTAAAATTATCATTTCTACACAGTGTAGATACTTTTGTACCAATAAATAGAAAAATTATTATTTATTTATGTAATCATTGTTTTCTTTCATAATTTGTGCATGACCCCTGAAACGCGATCTGCCGACATGATTTTTCCCCTCTGAGAACCCATGTCGATGCATCGAAAAGTGGTTTGAGTCGGCATTTTTGTCTTTTCATATCTCTGGGACTTTTTATGATAAAATGCTGAAATTTTGTACATCACCTTATTAGTGTATGGAGCACATTTTACTCATTGGAAATGTTTTTGCACGGGGGCCGTATAAAAATTTAAATTTTGTATTTATTAAAATTTAATTCTCTTGAAAATTTTAAACGGTTTCATAAAATTCTGTACCTTTTTTTCCGGAACTTTGTAATTTATTATATATGTCTAAGATCAATATTTAAGGAATAAAAGCCGAGGTCAGTGTTTTTGGGACACCCTGCACACACACACACACACACACACACACACATATATATATATATACACTCAAAAATCCTCAACATTAAAAAATGCTTAACATATAAAAAAGTATCAAACAGAGAATCATCAATCAAGTGGAAAATAAAATGCAAACATTTAGTCATCAAGCTGGAGACAAACAACAAACATCAATGGAAAGGAATTGATAAAAGAAAATCAAATAAAATCCAAGCATTAGAGCTTTACACGTGGGCAAGCCTTAGGCCTAAACAAATGAATTGTTCATTTCGATAAAACTCTTCGTCAAGTCCAAGTATTTTATCAAAATGAGCACAAAATGCATGTTTCTGATATCAGAGATAGATATTGAAAAATTATAGGAAATAAGAATATCTGAAAAAACACTGCATTCAATGGAGCCTTGAATAAAGAGACCAATGTTGCCAAACGCAAAAAATAAAAAGTTGAGAACTGCTGTTGCCAATCGCGATAAATAAATAACAGTAATGCGAAAAGACGATAAAAGGTGATATTCAACAGTAAGAGCTACAAAATAATGGGGCAGATGATAACAGAAAACATAGAGTTTAAATTATAAGGGGATGTAAATACATGGTAATGCTTATTCAAGAGAATGTGGATGTCTGGCTAATATAAGATACTAAGGAGAGAATTTAAGTATATTCAACTATTCCAAACTTTTTAACTATACCATTTACTAAATATGCTGGATATTTATATAATTTGCTGGTAATTTTTAGTTTATTAATATGCATAGTATGAAATTTTTTATCTGGTAATCTATAAATTCTAAAGAGTTGATTAAGAATAATATTTCTAAACAATTGAATCGAGTTACAGGAAGTAAATGGTAATATTTTATTAATGTTAAAGTTAAAATAGTCTTTTTTATCATATAAATTAGTAACTATCCTATTATATATATATATATTCAGGACAGTTAATCATGTTAATTAAAGAATCATTTTAAACGAATTTTATTGAAAAATAAGAATATTTTATTGTTATTATAGCAATTATATGACATTTTATTGTTATTATAGCAATATATTGTTATTATAGCAATTATATGTAAGTTATTTATGACTTATTAAACTAATTTTTATTTAAATTAACAGTACACCCGTTCTTCGTATATAATATAATGTAGTGTAACTTAAAACTCATAATTATGCGCAAATTTCTATAATATTTTTAACGACATTGTTATTCAAGGCATTTTATTAATATATTTAATTTAATTTTCCTAAAAAGAAGTATAAAAATATCTGTTATTCAAAACTATTTTCACAGGCAGATCCGAAGAATAAAACATCCTGATCCCGTTTGTAAATATATTTAGAAAAAATATGAAGTTGGATCAAATATGCTAAAGCGAAAGCGCTAAAATGGTATCAGCTGATATACCTGTACCACTTTATATTGTGGTACAACAATTGGCTAAACACAATATATGTTTGGAAAATGTTTGTCCAAATAAAAACACATGACGTAATAAATTAAAAATATCAATAACTTCCGTAATTTTGAACCCGAAAGCCGTAAATGATATAATTCAGTCAAAAATGTAATTCTGATAAAATTTATTACTTACTCATATTATATATAATATAGTATATAAAGAGAAGTACTGTGTTCACGAAATTTTTTAAATTCGAGATTTTGATGCCAATATATGTTTTAAGACCTCCCGAACACGTTTTGAAAATTTTTGGCGTGATGTCCGTCTGTCTGTCTGTCTGTATGTCTGCGGTCGATTTCTCGTGCGTGCACTATATAGCGGCCACAAATATTAATGGATTTTCACGAAACTTTATATCAGGCTTGCTGTCGAAAAATCTAGAACTAGATACATTTTTTTTTAAGTTGCGAGAAAACTTCAAGATCTATTCGAAATTTTGCATTTTTTTGCAACATATCACAAAATTTGACATAATCATGCATAAAAGAGTTTATTTATGGTTCAATGATCGCGTGACGTCACAGTTTCAATCATTGTGTGAAAAATAGCCGCGATATACAATATACAATTGGACCAACGGTACAGATTTTTAAAATTTTTGCTTGGAAAAAAAATCAGAAGAAATGGTTTCTGGCATGAGAAAGTCGAGTTGAGCGAAAGAAAATGAAAAGCAAAACGTTTACATTGCCAAGTATGGCATCAATCAAAAGATCGATTTTTTGAAGGATAACACACTATAATTGTAATCATTTGGACCTAATATCGAATTTTCAAATTTTTTCTTGTAAAATTTGGGGGGAAAAAATCTTCTAAAACATGGATTGTGGCATGAGAAAGTCGAGTTGAGCTACACTCTAGTTAATTTTTTGTATACATTTCTTAATTATTTAAATCGAAAAATATTTGATGAAAATCATCTGCAGTATCAACTCATTGGGTCTAATTCCGTTGATTAACAACATAATATCATTATTTTTTTCAAACAAATTTGAGGGAAATATATCGTCTGCATAATGCTATCTCTACGCGAAGTTCCTTTTCTATTAATATCTCGACAACCCCTGGTCCTATCAACTGAAAACATGGATTAAATTTTAAGTGGAGCTATTCCAAGGATACCTATGCAGAATTTCATGAAATTCGGTGCAGTCGTGATGAAGAAATACACACACACAGACAATTTCCCGGCCACACAACTTGTTACCATAAACCCCTGGGTTGGTCGTGTGGTCTGGGCCTTCAACACACACAGACAAGCAGTCTTTCAGGACTTTATAGCCGGAGAGGGGGAGGGAGCACGTTTTCTATTTGCCCTATATAAATATAGCTAATTGCTGTCACATAAATAGAAACTAAGTTTATATAAAATGTCTCCTGAGGACTCCCCCCCCCCCCGTCCCCCCGGATGTATACTGAAAGAAACACTGCACATAGACATAATTTCAATTTTATTTATATAGATATTGCTTGTTGAATATAAATAAAAATGTTTCTTAAAATTCGAAAAATCTCATCAAACAGCAGGTGGAAGCCACCAGGTGAAGACGAGTCCCCAACTGAACCTGCCCGCGTACGTTTTATAATGACTTCATTTCACTACTGGCTTCACTTTACAACGGGGAATGGCGCACGAAGTGCAAAGGAATACAAGGTTCTAACGGTTTACTTTCCTTATATACATAATGTATAAGGAAAGTATTGTGACGGGGTCGAAAATTCGAATTCGAGTTTTCGACGGGAGAGCACGTTTCAAGCATCCCTGATCACGAATCAAGCATTTTTGAAGTGATGTCTGTGTGTGTGTGTGTGTGTGTGTGTGTGTGTGTGTGTCAGTGAGTCTGTGGAGACGATAACTGACGAACGAATGGACCGATTCGAACCAAATTTGGTACAAAAATCACAATCCGTAAACACTGGAAGCCTATTGTTTTTATATGCAATCGAATGCTCAGAACCCCCCCTAAATTTTCGAATGAAATTTTGAAAAAATCGTCAAAAAATTAAAACCACTAATAAAGTTACGCAAATTGACATTTCTTATGTAATTTTTCATTAGAAAACGATTGACATAAATTTTAGAACGCTAACATGAACCGTTCTCGAGATATTGTACATTTTTTTAAAAAATTATTAAAAAGTCATAAAATAAAAGAAAAAATATTTCCTACTGAGAAACATGTTCACTTTTCATATGTAATACCATGCGATAAATTGGGTGACATCATTCTCGTGGATCTAGCTCGTTCCATTCACGAAAAAGATACTTTGAGTAATACTTTTGTATTTGAACACCAATAGTCATTTACCTGCTGTAAGAATAACTTATTTCTTAGTGCATAACGCTTGACGAAATTTTGGCAACGAATTTGGCGGAATGTCGTCAACTTGGCGACTTTTTCAAATGTTGCCAAATTAACGAAAATCTCGCCAAATGGATAAAAATGACGCCAAATCAATAAAAATGACGACTCATTGTCGAAAATTAAATATCTTGGAAAGAATATTAGTATCTACTATAAAAAAACCCTATTTTTTTTACTGTAAAAGTAGTAAATTATATAAGGAAAGTCATGTGTTGCCCACATCAGATTTTTTAATATATCCTGAAGCAGTGAATGAGTAGTTCCTAAAACTATTTTAACACATTTGAAAATAATTTTCATTCAATTACATGTGACTGACAAAAATACAAGTGGGGCTTCGAAAAGGAGTGCAAAAAAAAATTAAGAGAATTATGTTCAACTGATTGTTGTAACGGGACAAAACTGATACGGAAATATATTTTTCTACTATTTCATCGTCTGTATTTTGTCATATGTTGAGCGAACCTCGTATTTTTTTATAAATTGGTTTGTAAATGGGACCAGGGTGTATATACTCTTTAAATTTCTTGTAAAGATATCGTGTATATATAGAGGGAAGAGAAATTAACTTTTTTACTTTTATAGGAAAGGTAATAAAGCAAATATTTTTAAGGACTGAATTACATGTTTTTAAAGATTAAACAAAATATTTTTTAGGTTGAAATTAAATATTTTAATTGAATTTTTCGGAAGACCAATAAGATTTAGCATGCGATTGAAATTTGGCTCTACTTTAAATCACGAGCAACGTTGGGTATATTTGCTGTTTTTTAACAAAATGAACTGAGAGCAAGGTAAAATAAAAGGCAATTAAAAGATATTTTTCGAGTTTTTTTTTTTCTCGTAGTAAGAAAAGTAAATAATGCACGAATTCTATTCATTTCGGAATTTTTAGCGTTCGCAAAGAATAACTCTTTTAAGTAACTTCAAAACAAAAACGTTACCCATGTCCAAGGTTAATAGAATATATAAGATTAAAGGCGCCGACTTGAAAAAATATTAGGTAATTTTCAATGGAATGACCCATACATTTTTTAAGGAGACGGTGAACGTTGAAATGAGCAAAAATTGACTGAAAAGAGTTTTTAATATATAACATTATTTTACACATTTAACGTTTGCTTACAGGTGGGACAGCGTGCATCCCAAACGAAGAACCTCCGAAAAAGACAGATATACCCCATCCCAAACAGCTCGATCCCCCTTTGCAGGCATTGGCGTCCATGGAAATCGCCGACAAAAACATTGCACCTGCTGCAGCAGGTGCAATGTTTGCAAAGGGGGATCGAACTGTTTGGGATAGGGTATGTTAAATATGTCGTTTTCGGAGGTTCTTCTTTTGGGATGGACGCTGTTCCACCCGTAAGCAAAAGGTTGATTGCATTTTTTTTCGAAAAGGAATTTTCAAAGATTTTACATTTTTAAAATGCTCCATGCGTCTTAATTTTTGTCTGAGATGCTTGAAATTTGGGAAGAAGACACCTTTCATACTTTTTAATGAAACTGGGTATGCATTTTATAATTGGATTTTATTAAAGTAATTAAAAGTGATTGAGAACCTAATTAAATGATGAAAATTAAGTTTTAATGCAGGAAAATATTTTTAAAAAATTAACTTTCTAATGGATTTAAAAATGAATACCCAAATTGTTTCATAATGTGTTTTTGAGTGATCATAATGTAAAATGAATCAAAAATGTGAATAAATGGCACGCAAGGAGCGTTTTCAAATTTTCGTTAAAAAAAATTAAATTAAAAAAAAATACAAAATTATAACAAAATTGAAAAAAAATTAATGGTATTTTATATAGTAATGTTAAGAGGAATATTTATACAAATTTTCATGTTTCTGAGTCAATAAATAAATAAAAAAAAAATTTCAACGTCCACCTTAAAGGATTGAAGTCTAATGTAAATTTTATTCCGTCAAATTATCTGGCACAATAAGATGTCTGGGAAAGATATTTTTTCTTCTAGATAATTGTTTATTTTATTTATTTTACGTTTGTAGGCGCAACATTATTCGTACACTATACAGATACTGTGTAAATTTCCAACTCAATTATTTTTATAAAAATAACAAAAAATGCAAAATTTATATTTTTAGGTATTTTTTATCCCCCCCCCCCCTAAAAAAATGTCACCAAATTTATCTTTAAATCATTTTTGAGTTAAAAATCTTGTATGCAGATTACAATAAACAGTCTAAGGGGTAAATTTTTATTTAAAAAAACAAACAAAAAAACTGTAAAAAAAAAACGGGGAATAAAAAAATTGAAGAAATAATAACAAAAAACAAAAACAAAATTTGTGCATATGTGCTTATATCCCCCCCTCCCCCCACTAAACATGCACAAAAATATTAGGAGTTCGAAGAACCCACAACAAAATTATTGGAGGTTCAAAAAGTGTCTCAAACCCATGAAGTCAGCGCCGCTGTATAAAATATTCTACGAATATTGCCCTATGTCTACAATTTCATGCATTGAAAATGTTAAATCAAGTACTTTAGAAAAAAAAAAAAAAACGAACGCCTTTGCAACAGACACTCCAAAAACGATGAGTCAAGTGCAGCTTTTTCGACAACTCGGTTGACGCGTATCACATCAGCTGACGAAATGTGAACAAGTCGAGTTTGTCTTCCAATAATTTTCGCTCTCACAACTTTCATTAAGTTATTACCTGAGATACCGAGCCAATCAAAGAACCACTTTCATCTGTTTTCGTCAGACGACCAATGATATTTCGAAAGGCAGAGTTACAAGACAGTTAGGGCGTGTGCAATGGAAAGAGGCGGGATTTGTGACTCCACCTCCTCAGCATCTTAAGTCAAATTGTAGCCCTAGGCAACGGTTTAGAATGGATGTCAACGGCTTGGGGTTGGGCCGCACTAATCCGTTCAGCATTGATTCCTTAATGTCGGAGCACGTGAACGAATACATGCCGCAAATAATGTCAATGGGGCAGCGCACCATGGCGCCCCTTGACTGTTGTTATGACTGGGCCCCAGTTAACACCAACTGCTTCTCTGGCAATACTATGAAAGATATGGAAGGTAAGTGCTTGTAGTTTTTTATGAACTATCTGAAAAAAAAATATTGTTTTGGAAGAACATACTCTTTTTTTTAATAGATGGTAGGGATGCACAAAATATATGCAGTTTTGAAAAAAATAATGTTGTTAAATGCATTTTCCAAGTTCGTAAATATTTAAGAAAATTAAAAAAAATTATTCTTTATCGAGCAAAATATTCTAAATAATTAAATAGAGAAATATTTCCATTGATAGTGTTTTACACCAGAAATGAAAGAAATCTGGTCCAAAAATAGATCTGTTAGTATATTTTAATGAAAGCTTTGTTTATGTTTATAGAAAAACATATGGATGTCAATTTAAAAATTTAAAACAAGTAAATAAAGTATAAATTGTATGTAACTTGAAGCTCTCTAGACTTTTTCATTTTTATTCATTTAATTTTTAGGAGAGAGGGGGGGGGGGGGAATGTACAAGAGAAAATTAAAAATATCAGAAATATCGTATGCGCCAAATTCGTGGAGGAAGGGGTTCTAGTTGTTGAGGGACAGACGATATTGAGAGAGTGTTTGTTCACTGCTCCTAAAAATAAAAAACTGAAGTGAAATGAATTTAATATGATACATGCGATGCATTTATTAGGATGTATGCGGTACATTTTAAAAAATAAATTTTATATTGCTAAAGAAGTATTTCTAAATGAAAATGGATATTTGTGTTATATTACTTGATATTATTTTCAGTCTTTTAATTTATTTTTACTATAATTGTTAAGTTTTGTGTGCCATTTGTTTTTATTTTCTCCATGTTGATTTATCTGGGATAACTTTTTGTATGACTTTAAGATTTCAAACGTTTATATTTTTGTTTCGACCATAATTTGATTTGCTTGTATGTGAGATATGAAAGGTGTATGTGACTCCGAAATTTTAAATAGACATTTTAGATAATACAATTGTGAAATTTGAAAGGATTTTAAGTTGTTGAGGATGTCATATTTTAATTACATTGTCTTCTATATGTACAAACAATGGTCTATATCTGAGAAAATATTACGTATATAGGTTTTTATGAATAAAATAGTATTAATTGTCTTATAATGTAAAGTAGATGTTAAAATAAAATACTATGATGAGTTAGGGGTGTACTCAGAAAATATTCTTGGGATGCAAAACATTTTAGTAAAATGATATTAATTAGATACATAATTGTTTATGTGATTAATTATTAACAGTAATTGACAAATAAAATTGTAAGCGATATATTAATTTCTTTACATATACAGTATACATTCTTTATACATGCATAATATTCCCCACAAACATAGAATAAATACTGAAAGTATTATGACGTGGTCGAAAATTCGAATCCTAGTTTTCGACGGAAGAACACGTTTTAAGCATTTCTGAGCTCGAATCGGACGTTTTTCAGGTAATGTCTGTGTGTGTGTATGTTATTGTGTGCTTGTATGTATGTTATTGTGTGTATGTATGTTATTGTGTGTATGTATGTTAGTGTATATCCGTGAGTTTATTGACGCGATATCTCCGAAACGAATAAAGCGTTTCGAAAATAATTTGGTACGATTATTACAATCATTAATTAATTTTAAATCATTTTTTATAATCATTAATTAATTTCAATTAATTTTAAAAGCAATCAAATATTAGGAAGATCCCCCTCTCCCTCCAATCTTCAAATGAAATTCTGAAAAATATTATTCAAAAATATCAGGACCTAATAAAAAAGAATAAGAATTTCATACGTAATTTTTCATTAGGAAACGAATTGTATGAATTTTAGATCGTTAACATAAGCCGTTCTCGGGACATTGTTCGATATTTGAATGATATTTTGGAAAAAAATCATTAAAAAATGTGGACCTTCAATATTGTTAAAAAAATCATTTCATGCGTAAATTTTTATTACAAAATTAATGTTACGAACTTTAGAACGTTAACGTAAACCGTTCTCCGAGGTATAGCACGTTTCTATCAATAAATCACATAAAATTGAAAAAGTGGTAATTATCATTCAGTATAAAATCATTCAGTAGCAATTAAATTATTGTTTTAAGCGTAATTTTTAACGCGCAAAAGACTAAAACCAACCCCATAACTATTAGAACTAATCGTTCTCAAGATATTTTAGTTTTTTCGCATTTCGTCACGATGCCTTTCAAATACACACAGTCGCGGCAAATGATAACGAAAATTGAAATAAAACTTCGTAATCATTGTCATCATCTTCGTATCATTGTCTTCGTTATCATTGTCTTCGTCATTTGTTTATCTAAAGTCAGTGTAATTTCAAAAAATTATATGCTTTATTTTGTGCAATTAAACTCAATTTGATTAATTATAAAAGAAATAAAGTGAAAATGAATTGGAGTCTGTAGAGAAAGTCATTTGCTGCTTACATCAGGCTTTTTCTACATAGCATAATATAGAGGAAAAGTATTGAGACTGGATCGAAAATTATAATTTTTTGATAAAAGACTATGTTTCAAGATCCTTGAACTCAAATCAAAGTTTAAGAGGTGATGCTTGTGTGAATATGTATGAAGCGATATCTATATATGTATAATATATATATATATATATATATATATATATATATATATATATATATATATATATATATATATATATATATATATATATATATATATATATATATATATATGAAGTACATGTATAAAGCGAATGGAGCGTTCTAAACGTCATTTTGCACGATAATTACCATTAGTGAATACTGAACCCTATATTGATTTTAAACGAGATCAAAGACCAATCGAAGACTAATACTTTTAATATATAATTAAATATTAATAATTATACTGCTACTTTAATATATAATTAAAACCCTTAAGAGTATTACATAAATAATCCTTTTATACATAATTTTTTTATTAGGAAACGAATGGCACAAATATTAGTATCAACAATTCTTGAGATATTGCACGTTTCTTAAATAAATATATTAAATTTTTTTTAGGTATTGCCCAACATGTTTCTTTTCCATGTGCAATTCTTAAAAACATTTTTTTTTTCCAATTTGGCAACAGTTTAGTGATCCCGATGTATGCATTTGACGTATCTGTAATAAAAACTATTTTGATTTATCATTAATTTGCCACATACTATACTACTTGAATTTGCCACATACTATACTACTTGAATTTGCCACATACTATACTACTTGAATGTGCCACATACTATACTACTTGAATTTGCCACATACTATACTACTTATATTACTATGAATGTCAGAGGAATTATCATTGTTTTTCATAAGAAATATACTGCTATGAAAATCTCAAAATTCGAGTTTGAATTATGGAAATTATTAAAAACATTTCATCTATAGTTCTAATTTTTCATATAATGTAACTACACATAATTTGATAGAGGTAGGTGCATTCACTTTTGAGTTATTGTTTTCACACCTTACAGAAATACACAGATGTTTCCAAATGCACCAGGGAATGCCGGCCCTATGACGATTTTAATGTGTGGTTAGAAAGAGATGCACAGGGCCCGCCTATGAGGCCCGGGGCAGACATTCCTCCGGAGCCTCCTTTACCTCACGACATTTACGAAATGAACAAAAACATAATTGCATTCTAGAACAAGAAAGATGAATCATGCTTAAAGCATTGATTATGAAACACTTTCCAACTTCAATCCAATTTTATTTAAACATATCTAAAATGCAATACATTCCTCGGTAATAGTTTAAAACTTATCACAATACTGCATTAATTTATTATATTTCAAAAATTAAACCTTCATCGAAAAAAATGAACTTCATTCAAATGACGGCATTGAAATATAAATTGCCTGGTTTAAACAACTCTAAAATACGATACATTCCTCGGTAATATTTTTAAAATTATCATAATACTACGATAATTTATTAGATTTGAAAACTTCATCGAAAACAACTGAAATTCATTCAAATGACGTCATAGAAAAAATAACACGCCTGGATCTCTCTATAAAAGCAGCATTTCATTCAAAAATATATTCCCATTCATTTCATACATTACAATACTATAATAATTTATTTTATTTAAAAATTAAGACCATGGAGCTACAAGTAATTAAACTCTACGCTTAAAACTTCATCGAAAAAAGTCGTCCTGTAAAATCAATGAATATTTCATTCATATCAGCTATGCAGACTCCATGAACTAAATAATTTTGAGTTAAAGAAGTACAGCAATTCTTATACAACTCAGTTAGCATATTTTGCTGTTTACATTTTACATAAGTGAAAAATAGGCGTCGTTGTAGAAATAATCAAATTTGGATGCTCATTTAAACTCAAATATATTGTAATTGCGTTGTTTCAGTATGTAGATGCACAGAATTTAAGCAAAAATAAAGCGGTTTTAAGACGGATACTACACTCAATATGAATTAAAAAGAACTTTAAAAATCACGAATTTGACACAAGATGGATGCCATATATTATTTTAAAGTTGGTCACGTGATCTCTTCATATAATGGTCACGTAATCTCTCATATAAAGGATGTAATTATTATTTTAATTTTTATTTAAAAAACTACTGAATATATTTCACTGAATTTTTTTTTATATATTCATGGAACAATTTGAATATTGCCTAACATTTTCGAAGCAATTTGTGAATTTTAAATCCGCTTAAAAAATGTTTGAAAAATTAGGTCCCATAGGTCAATGTATTTCATTTTCTCAACCCGGCTTCAATTTAAAACTAATTGGGTGATATTATTCATTTATATTCCCATAGGTCCTACAGACCGTCTGAACAACATACTAAAATTTCATTTTGATTAAGCCATTTTTACGACAGTTATCGTGCTAACGGACAGACAGACAGAATGAACAAAGTCATAAACACTTTTCAACTTTGTTGTAAAGTGTTAAAAATGTATATACAAAAAAAAAATGAAGTTCTAACATATTTTAATGGCATTTAAATGATTGTCAACTTTCTGAGCCAAGAAGCAAATATGTTCTAAATTTTGAATTAGTGGTAATCCCTATATATGTCAAAAATTAATCTTTTGTAATGGCTTAATTTGGAGGCCCTCCGATGCAGGGGCCCGGGGTAGTTGCCCCGCATAACTCTGCGTTAGGCAAGTCCTGCCTGTCCAGAATTTAAAATGTGCTGTTATGCACACTTTAAATTTAATAATTACTGATGCAACACAAAAAATTATGAAAGCACTTACTTCATTTGGAGTTTTAAACAAATGTATGCAGTTTCCAGTCGAGAATGGAAGACATTTTTAAATGAGAGACTCCAAATAAGTAATTATGAATTTAATTCCGTGATTGGAAATACAAGTTGATCAAAATATTTGGGAAAGTTGGTACAGCCAAACCTGCCTTAAACGGAATTTCAGAGGACAGGAAGAATTGTCCGTCTTTAAAAGGTTTTCGTTTCATGAAGGTTATTTCAGAAAAAGTGAAGTTTAAAGTTTAGCTGGAAATGCAGATGTTCCATATGTAATTGTTTACCTATCAGACTTTAAAATTTCTGATAAGTGTATTTAGATGCACCTGATTAATAGTAAATTATATTATAATAGTTAATTTAATTATTAACACTTTACAACAAAGTTGAAAAGTGTTTATGACTTTGTTCATTCTGTCAGTCTGTCTGTCCGTTAGCACGATAACTGCCGTAAAAATGACTTAATCAAAATGAACTTTTAGTATGTTGTTCAGACGGTCTGTAGGACCTATGGGAATATAAATAAATAATATCACCCAATTAGTTTTGGATTGAACCCGGGTTGAAAAAATGAAATACATTGAACCCTATGGGACCTAATTTTTCAAATAATTTTTAAACGGATTTAAAATTCACAAATTGCTTCGAAAATTTTAGGTAATATTCAAATTATTCCATGAAATATATAAAAAAAAATTTCAGCAAAATATATTCAGTAGTTTTTTAAATAAAAGTTAAAATAATAATTACACCTCTTATATGAAGCGATCACGTGACCATAATATGAACCGATCACGTGACCAACTTCAAAATATAATACGGCATCCATCTTGTCTCAAAATCGTCATTTTTAAAGTTCTTTTTAATTCATATTGAGTGTTGTATTCGTCGTAAAACCTCTTTATTTTCGCTTAAATTTTGTGCATCTACATACTGAAACAACGCAATGACAATATATTTGAGTTTAAATGAGCATCCAACTTTGATTATTTCTATAACGAAGCCTATTTTTCACTTATGTGAAATGTAAGCAGCAAAATATGTAGGATGAGTTGTATTAGAATTACTGTATTTTTTTAACGCAAAAGTATTTAGATCATGGAGTCTGCATAGCTGATATGAATGAAATATTCATTGATTTTATACAGAGAAGGACGATTTTTTTCGAAGAAGTTTTAAGCATAGAGTTTAATAATTTGTAGTTCCATGGTCATAATTTTTAAATAAAATAAATTATTATAGTATTGTGATGAATGGGAAAATGTTATGAATGAAATGCTGTTTTTATAGAGAGATCCAGGCGTGTTATTTTTTCTATGACGTCATTTGAATGAATTTCAGTTGTTTTCGATGAAGTTTTCAAATATAATAAATTATCGTAGTATTATGATAGTTTTAAAAATATTACCGAGGAATGCATTGCATTTTAGAGATGTTTAAACCAGGCAATTTATATTTTAATGCCGTCATTTGAATGAAGTTCATTTTTTCTGATAAAGGTTTAAATTTTCAAATATAATAAATTAATGTAGTATTGTGATAAGTTTTAAAATATTACTTAGGAATGTATTGCATTTTAGAGATGTTTAAATAAAATTACATTGGAGTTGGAAAGTGTTTCATAATCAATTCTTTAAGCATGATTGATCTTTCTTGTTATATATGTGTATATACGTACATTTTTGCATAGGAGTATATGTGACTGTTAACTTATTACTATACCTTATAACTTAGATGAATTGACTTATCGGCAAAATATTACTGCTTATCATGAAATTAAAGAAAACACTGTATTTTTTGTTGTGATGAAATTTTGAAATAATCCAACATGGTTTCTTGGACATATGTCTTAATAATGATTGGAGTTTCAGTTAAAAATCGTGCATTGATTAATATTTCTAGCATTTCAGATTCTCCCTGATTAACTGAAAATTCTTGAAGTTCTGAAACAGCTTCTGAAAATCGTTATATGATTTAATAGAAAATTCTGTGAAAAATCGTTCTCTTGGAAATAAATGGTTGAAATAGTTGGATAATTTTTCGATGCTTTGTTCGTTACAACAGGCGCTTAGTAACAAATTATTTTAAATTGGCATTCCGTTTCCGCGTAATGCAGGTTCCGTTTCACACAGGAGAAATAATATAAATTTCCCATATTTTCGGACGGAGCTAAAAATATTTTCCCCTTATTACAGTATTCCGTTTTCTGCAGGTTCCATAATATTTCAAAGCAAAATCAGATATACAGTAATAAAGACAATTTCGATTTTTTTTTTTTTTTTTTTTTAACGGGAGATATATCTTTAAGAATATTCTAAAAACTACGCCTCTTTCCTTGTATTTACACTCAAAAGGAATGGACACCGTCGTAGTTCAGCGAATAATAAAAAACATATCAGAGAATCTTTCTAAGAAATCAAGAAATTCTGACAATATTATTAAAGTAAGCTATAATTTGGCTAGAGATCCAAATGAAGAAATTGAGAAAGAAAAAATTGACAGTTTTGTTAACAGAGTTTTTGCAGGTAACAAAAGGTATAAATTGCAATGTAGCTGTTCGAGACAATTTTCGAATTTATGTTTATAATACCGTAATCATATAGATAAATCCACAAGTTTAGTCGATATTTATAACAATGCCATTTATAATGATTTTTATTACTTAGATCAGAATAATTTTCATAATTTCTTTTGCAGTGCTAAAAAATTCCCATTTAATGTATTTGAAAGTATAGGAAAAATTGATAAATAATTGATAAATAAAGAAATGAATGCGCTAATGTAACAAAGGAAATGTTGCAGATAGAAATATTCAGTTTTGAAAAAAATAAATAAATAAATAAAAGGACTTTTTAATGAAACCCTGAGATATGAAGACGAATATGAATTTTCAGAGATTCAGGTGATGATTCAAAATCAGGCGGAAAAGATGTTAAAAAACACAAAACTAAAAATAAAAATTGCATGATTTTTTGTTATACATTGTCAAAATTTAATTTGCCTACTTTAGCATATGCTAATATATTTTTAGTGCATGAATTCGTTTAAACTATATGTATATACCATCTTGCAAAAGATCATTTTCAAAATTAAAATTTATTTTAAATAGACTTCGCAATAATGTGAGTCTATGTCATTCTAAAGCATTTATTCTTATATGTTACATCATCAGAAAAGGATATTTTGATGAAAACAGAAAATGAAGCAATTACGGATAAAATGAGCAAAATTAGCAAATTATTAAAACGTCTGTTAATGTAACGTGCTTTTAATTAATGTATTAATTTTATATTTATATCTTGTATATATAATGCAAGAAATATAAAATTTTGAAATTCTAAAGCTTGTTTTCTTAATGGTTATTGGCCTATATTGTAGCTTTTCCCCGGATTTTTTACACTCCGACACTGAACACAGACACATACATACACACATACACGCACTTACTAACAAAGTCAGACATATTCACATACTCACTGTCACAGGAACAGATACATACATACTCACTAACACCCACACACAAACTTGGACACAAATAAACACAAACACACACTCACTTATACACATATACACAGACACAGATGCACACACACACACATTCACTGACACACATGAACTAACGCCCACACACAAACTTAGACACAAATAAACACAAACACACACACACACTTATACACATATACGCAGATACAGATGCACACACATTCACTGCTACACATGCACTCACTGATGCACACACTTATACACACCATACAGGCACAGATAAACACGCACATAAACATACATACATACGCACACACACATACATACACATACAGACATAAATACACATTCCCACAAAGATACATATACACACACTCATTAACAGACACACGCATTCCTTAACACACACACACACACACTCATTAAGACACACACACATTAACACATACACACACACACTCACTACCGGCCACTCAACCAGCTGCTCATACCCTAGGGTGAGTCGGGTGGCCTGGGTCTTTCACACACACTCACTAACACAGATACACACACTCACTAATACACATACACTTACACACTTATACATACATATATAACTAAACACATGCATTCACACACTCACTAATACACATACACTTACACACTTATACATACATATATAACTAAACACATGAATTCACACACACACATATACACACAGATACACATGCAGATGCACACACATATACACACAGATACACATACACACGCACACACTCACTAACACCACACACTGATACACAGATACACACATACATACGCACACGCACACTCACTTACACCACACATTCCCACACACACACACATACAAGCAGGCGGCCCTTTTACCAAAGGTATTCAGGAGGTGCTTATATGTCAAAATCTCGAATTCGAAAATCTTTTGGGAACAATTTTCTACACAAGAAACATTCGGAAATGACATAGCTCAGTGTGTCCCGCAAATGCTCCAAGGCTTCGATTCAATGGTTTCATCGGTTTTTATTTATAAGGCACGTAGATCACTTTCTATAATCACCGATTCTTAAACGGAATAGAACGCCATAATTTAACCAGACCATTGAACCTGAAGAAGTGAATTTCCTCAGCTGTAAAAAGTGACAACTTATTTTGCGAAACGCACTTAGATACAAATGCTTGTAAACGAAAACGCCAAAAAGTTATTCAATATAAAACAGTTTATTTACAAACAAGAGACATTCTGTTGCTTCAAAAGAGGAAGAAAAAAATGTGGCATGTATACAAGTTAGAAGAGAAAAACATTTATGATGAATGAAAAAATTGTTTTACGGTTGATCTATATTTGGAAGCCATTTTGTTTCTCAGTGTTGTAATTCAAATGAAGGAATGTTACCACGTATTTTATCATACGTAGTATTGTTTTCACGAAAATTTTCGATTTCGAGATTTGGATGCCAATATATGTTTTAAGACCTCCTGAACACATAGGGCCGTAGCTAGGCAGGGGCCAGAGGGGGCTAAATACCCCCCCTCAAGAGGTATACTCAGCCCCCCCTGATAAAAACATTAAATTTTTAGTAGTGATATGAAATTTCATCCATGTCAACCAAATTTTGCATAAAAAATTTCTGAGATTTTTTTGATAAATCGCTTTGTTTTAAAGATTTTTTTTGATTTAGCTGAATTTGTAGTTATACTGATGATCCATTTATTTACATATTTAATTCACAAATATTTAAGAATTTAATAATTAAGACAATAGTATTTGGATACTTTTGTGTTATTGCGGGGGTCACAAATACATTATAGAGTCAAAATCAACTGATAAGTAGTTAAGAGTTAATATTAAGCGTTAATTTGTATTACTTTTTAGAAATTTTCTTTGATTCATTAACAGCTTTGTTACTATAGTTAATGCTTATATTAAAATTAATTGGAATTTTTATATATTAATATTGATGTGTAGTAAATAATATGGATTTTCCTAATTAACTCGTAGTTTACAAATATAAATATGCAATTATTTGTTAATAATTTATATGGATTGGAATATATATAATAGAAACTATTATGGTTAATAAATGCTAATGATTAAATGTGTTTTTGGTGAGCTCCTCTTTGAAGACTGTTGATCCCGTCTTGAATTTCGCCTCTGGCTACGGCCCTGAACACGTCTCAACTATTTTTGGAGTGATGCCCGTCTGTCTGATGTCTGTGGTCGATTTATTGCGTACACACTACAGAGGTCACAAATATAAATGGATTTTCACGAAACTTTATATGCAGTTTTGTTATAAAAAAAAAAATCTAGATATAGAATTTTTTAAAATTCGAGCGAAAATTTTCGAAATTTTATATATTTTTTAACATGGCAGCATAGGACAAAATTTGACACAATCATGGATAAAAGGGTTTATTTATGGCTTAGCGATTACGAGATTTAATAGTTTCAATCATCGTTGTGAAAGATAGTTGGGATACAATTTTTTTTTTATCCGTGACGTTATTAGCCCCCCTCAGGGGGTACATTGTCAAGTATAGTATTAATCGAAAGATATTTTTTTCCCAAGTTTTCTATAAAGTGAAGAATGACACGCTATAATGGTATTCCCGGCCGTCCAAATAGTTGCTCTTAGTCCTCTGGACGAGTCGGACGATCTGGGTCTTCAACGCTATAATGGTAATATATAATCAACAGTAACAACGCTATAATGGTAATCAATTGGACCTACAATACTGATTTTTCAAAAAGTTTCTTGTAAAAAAAATTTTTTTTTTCTTGGGGGGGGGGGGGGGTGCTACTAAAAATGCATTCTGTTGTGAGAAAGTCGAGTTGCGCAACATTCCAGTTAACTTTAGAGCTTCTTTTCACTGTGGTTGATATATCACGCATTGGGATTAGTAAGCTGTATAACATAGAACTGTAATTTTTTTTATTTATGTTATTTTCTTATCAGATTGCAGAGTTCGCTTTGACGATAAGAGCTTGCAATATCGTCCCAGTAGCTCAACGGTAGAGCGCCGGCTGGCCAAGTCGGAGATCTAGGGTTCGATTCTCGGTTGGGGCAGCAATGTTCTTTAAAATGGCGCCTGAACAAATCAACCCTGTAGGTTAGTGCAAAGATGTCGGAGGTCTGAAGCCCCCAGACCGTGCGACTCACATAGTGGGTTTAGAGTAGCTAGCTGTACGGCCGGGAAAGGATACCTCCTGCATTCAGGAGGCTCCCAAGGTCTACTATCCCGTCAAACGAACATTTATTTAGGTCTAAAAAGATAATTGATGAAAAATAGTGTGGTTAAACAGACAGTTTTACATTATATTTGAACTTGACAAGTACGGCCATTTTTCAAAAATGGGAAAAGCGTTATTGCGAATATAGATAAGAAGATCGTTGAAAAATAAAATTTAGAGTGAGGTATATTAACATAATGAAAAATAGATTAAAATTAAAGAAAATAATAAAATTTTAAAAGTAAAATAATAAAAAGAAAATATATAAAAAGAAAATATATGAAAAGGAAAAAAAAAATTAGGCACATGGAAAACAAAAACAGAAATTTAGAATAAAATTTAGAAAAGAATAATTAGAAAAAGTATTAGATGTCGGAGGTCTGAAAGTGACCCTAGTACGACTAGCACGACTTCAGTGGAATCTGGAAGATTGAGCACCGATTTCAAATTGAGAGGATAACGACCACGAAGGATACTAACCTGGATAAAAATGGTAGTGACAGGTGGCTAACCTGAGGTAAAATTAGCAGGAGGTGATCAGTCAGATTGTTATTGCCCGCCAATCTGACTTTAGAGGGTGGAGAATGCAGAGTCCACTTCGACGATACGAGTTTGCAATTTCGTCCCAGTAACTCAACGGTGGAACGTCGGCTGGCCAGTTCGGAGAACCAGGGTTCGATTCCCGGTTGGGACAACAATGTTGTTTACAAGATTATAACAAAAAAAAATCTGACGTGGATAGTCATATGGCATTTAATACATAATGCAATGTATTACTTATTTCACAGCCAAATAATGGTATGATCCACGGCACAATGGTTTTAGCATTGAATTAACGTTATGTGATTGAAATTGGGCGCTTTTGGCGACTTACGTCCAAACCTTACGTCCAAACCTTATTTTCATATAGTCCTTATATAGTCCTTTTATAGTCCTTATTTTCATACCCAGGTGCAAAATTTTCATCAAAATGCAATTAAATGTTAATAAATATCCTTTGCGATGAATGACTATTAACGCATATTCTTAGGCGTCAAATTACAAAACTATTCCAAAAAGTATCTTCTTTCGTGAATAGAATGGAATACACGAGAACGATGTGTTAACGGATATATCGCATAATACGAGTATTCCATGTAGAAAGCGAACATATTGGATGATACTTATTACTATTTTAATTTTATGTAATTTTCTCGATAAATTTATTTAATAAACATCTCGAGAATGGTCCATGTTGAAATTAGTGTCATTTGTTTCCTAATAAAACATGACGTCAGAAATGATTATTTATTTATCATTATTGAAAGTCCTGATTTTTTTAACGATATTTTCAAACATTCGTTTAAAAATTTGGGGCGGGTGGTGGTGGTGGGGGGTCTTTCGAAAATTCGATCGCTTTTAAAATCAACAGTGTTTTAGTATTCACACATTGTAATAATCGTATAAAATTATTTTTGAAACGTTTCATTCGTTCATGAGGTATCACGTCCACAGGCTAACGCACACACATACTAACACACACACTAACTTTTGAAACTACACTCTTTTGCAAAAAAAAAAACGAAATACCCCTAAAAAATAATCCGATCATCTCGAAATTTCGCATGCAAATTCCTTTATACCAAGTATGCAAATGATTAAATTTGCAAAACCAATGACTGTTAACTTTGGTCATAGCGCGCGTTTCTACTGCTCAACTAGCATCCTTCATAGAGTTTCGTCCAGAACAGAGCACCAGGCGCGAAGCGCCTTTAATCTCCAATCTCTAGGTGTGGTTCTTATCTTCATACTGTGACATTATTTCATTGGTCCATAGTTGGAGGTTCGAGGTTTTTGATTTACTGTTTTTATTATTTGTCCTAGCTCCTAGTGTGGCAGTTTGTTGCACATTAAGAGTTTAAGCAGTTTGGGGGGTTGATGCAGATCTGAGGGTAACCTAGCATTTTAGCAGTTTAGGATTTTAAACATTTTGTAGAAAACCAAAGATCGCGAGTTTTCGTTAATATCAACTGATTAAGGTGGGACGTTCCTAGTACCGAATATCAAAGTTAAGTACCGAGCGGGGTCTTTTACGAGATTTAGCCTTGCGATGATCATAGTCATGCAGATTAAATAATAGTTCATTTGGGACAGATGGCAGATTTTTGTAGAATTTAAGCGCTAGCTTTTTGATTTGGGCTCTAACAGTTTTTATTTTGAAGTCTTTCCTAATTACCGAGTTTCTTAAGTATCTAGGGGCTTTCCTTATAATCCTTAGGGTTTTGTTTTGTCTTGTCTCTAATAAGTCTATGGTAGTTTTACAGGCATATCCCCATACGGGTGCTGCATACAGCATTCCCGGGCAGATGACCGATTTATAAATTAGGAGTTTATTTTGATAACTTAGATTTCCGTTTCCTATCATTGGGTATAAGGCTCCTATGGTTATATACGCTTTTTTGATTATGTTCGTTACGTGCAGTTTCCAAGTTAGGTGGGAGTCTATCGTTACACCTAGGTATTTAGTAGATTTTTCCGCTTTTAGGGCATGGTTGTTTATGTACAGAGGAGGCGGAGGTTTACGTTTTCTTGAGAAATAAATCCAATGACATTTATTGGGATTTAATTTTATTCGCCATTTTTCCAGCCATGTTTGGAGTATGTCTAAGTGTTGTTGTAGCTGTCTGTGCATTACTGAGACGTAAGGGTGTTTTGCAAGTATCGCGCTGTCGTCTGCATAGAGTGCCAGCTCCGTGTCTGGGGTCCTGGGAATGTCATTTAGATATATGTTAAAGAGTGTCGGGCCCAGGATGGATCCTTGCGGTACACTACTTTTAATGAGCTTGGGTGTAGATAAGTTATTTTTTACTCTGACTTGAAAGTGTCTGTTATTTAGGTATGAAATTAAAAGTTTGACAAGTGCGTCAGGGACTTTTAGAGTGATCAATTTGTAAGCTAATCCACAGTGCCACACTTTATCAAAGGCTTTTTGGATGTCAAGAAAAATCGCAGCTGTGGGTGTCTTATTATTAAAACCAGAAGAAATGTACTCTACCACTCTCAGCAATTGATGAGTGGTGGAGTGTTTTGGCCGAAATCCAAACTGCTCCGGAATGATAATGTCATTCTCACTAAGGTGCGTGTTCAGTCTCTTAAGAATTATTTTCTCAGTAATTTTACTAAGTGTCGGCAACAAACTGATTGGTCTGTAGTTGGCTGGAATTGAGGCATCCTCACCAGGTTTATGGATCGCTATAATTATCGCTTCCTTCCATTCTTTGGGGAAATAATTTAGTTCTAGTATTTTATTTATTAAGATGGTCAAGTAAAATATTATATTTAAGGGTAGGTTTTTTACCGCGATATTCCTGATTTTGTCGTGCCCTGGGCTTTTACGGTTTTTAAGGTTTTTGATAATCTCTACTATTTCTTGCGGGGTGGCTGGGTTAATCTCAGCCGTGACAGGGGAGTTCCTGAAATTGTTTAGAGTTTGCCTAACCATTCTTAGGGTGTCCTGACACATTAGATCGTGGTTTGGTACTAGCATCCTATGAAACAGGTTTAAAATGTGGACTGTTTATCTTTGCTCGTTATCGGCGTTGCAGTTCCGTGGAGACACATCCAATAATGTCGTTATGACGTTGTCGACGAACTTATAAGCAATTACGACGAGTTCGAACGTTTTCGTACAGTCGGAATGCATGAAGCTGGTTGATCATACCGAGCAATAGGCGCCACCACCTGCACCGAACGGAAACTGCTGTACAAAAGTGCTGGCAGCAGTGATTGCTGCAAGGAACTCATCGGCGGAATGAAGACTCTGGAAGGCCAAGGTGCACGAATGCGCGGCAAGATCAGATGATTGTGCGACAGGTTCGAACTGGCCCAACGGCATTATTGTTCGCCATCCAAAGTGCTACAGCCTCTTCCATACCACACGTGGTGCCTTCCACCATCTCACGGCGCTTGACTGAGGTGGGGTTAGTCTCATGGCGGCCATTAAGACGTCGTTCATAATCCCACAACATCGACAGAGTTGTTTGGAGTGGTGTCGTAGCCGAGCATCATGACTGCCAGCAGACTGGCATCGTATAGTGTTCAGCGACGAATCACGCAGTCTCTCAGCAGATGACCATCGGGTACGTGTATGGAGGCGAGAGCCAGCGGTCCCAACCAGCCTTTGTTTTACACAGGCACACAACCATCACCCCTGGTGTGATGGTGTGGTCTCTTACGACAGCAGGTCGCCCCTAGTAATCCTGCGTACAACTTTAACAGCTCAACGATATGTTGATGAAATCCTGCAGTCGTTTGCGTTACCCTTCATGGCACGCCATTCTGAGGTCATTTTCCAACAAGATAATGTCACACCACATACGGCTCGCATATCTGTGGACACATATGACACCACATACGGCATCGCATATCTGCATCTCTGTGGTGTTGATACTGTTCCTTAGCCATCAAGGTCATCAGACCTTTCGCCAATTGAACATGTATGGGACATGCTATAGGCCGCCAGCTTGGGGCACCCCGAAATGTAGCAGATCTGGAGCAACAATTGAGGAATGCCTGGCAGAATGTATCGCAGGATGACATTAGGAAACTTTATAACTCTTTACCTAGACGTATACAAGCATGCATTGCCGCTAAAAGGGGGTTTTACCAATTACTGATTTGAAAATTCAATGTGCAATTGCTAATCATTGATGGGTCCTGCGGCCTTGATTTTGTAATCATTTCATTATCTGTGTATGAGTCTTACACATATTTAATTTCAATAAAAACAGTCACTTTCTTCATGGTGTTTCTTTTTCTTTTCTTTCCTTTTTTTTTTTTTTTTTTTGCAAAAGAGTGTATTTCATCTGCGTACATCTTCAGTTCCCTTTGACAGTTTGTAAAAGTGTTGGAATGAAAACGCAGGCATCTTTTGATAAAAACAACACAAGTTTTATTCTTAAACTGTAGAAATCATAAAATAAACTCCATTAACATAATTTACAATAATAAATCAGAATATACATGGTCCACTCTTCCTGCATCCACACACGTCACGCTACATGTACCATCTCATACAATCTCCCACCATCTCCTCTCGTCTCCTCTTGCTTCGCACTTCGCCTTTTTATAACCTGGTTGCCAGCTCCACCTACAGTCCGCAATCTGCGCGGCTGCTATTTAAATTTGGACTCTTCTTTCCCCGTGGAAGACACTGCTTGAAAAATACGAAGTCAAGAATAGAAATTGTTAATCCTTACAAGTTCTGCATAATAACAATTTGAGAATAATAAGATTTATTTAGTAATGTTTTGAATTGAATCTGTCTACACCTTTAATTTCGTTCAATTTTGTGTGTGATTAAAACTTATTTTCTATTTTACCGTGCGCCATTACTGTGTAGTAGAGGACATATAACATTTATTTTTTTCTTTTTAGTTTTCATTTATTTTACCGTAATTTACGTTAAGGATCAACTGGTTAGAACTAAGGGAACATTTCATCGGAAGACACTCAAGCATAATTCGCAAAAAAAAAAAAAAAAAAAAAAAAAATACACAGAAAGGGCAAAAGCAGGGTCGAGACATACGTAAATGACGTAACGAAGTAACGTAAACTTCTTCGACCCAGCCCGTTCACCCGAAAGTGTAAGGTATCCATTTAGACGGCCGGGAAGTGCCACACAATTTAGACCCGAACCCAGTGGGGGCGGCATCCACAGGGACCGTAGTTTCCTTCTCTTACCACCAACCTATCGGAAGGATTTACGGACCCACATATTTAACATGCCAGTACTCCGCGTAAACACGGGGCAGTTTTGGGCAGAGGCGGGAATCGAACTTGGATCGTGCGAGTGCAATCCTCGCGCGCTAACCACTGGGCTGGTCCACTCCCAAACTAATAACTTGAAAATTTTATAGATGAAAATGTTTCACGAGATTAAACTGTGGCCGAGTTTCTATATGTTCTCTATACGTGCTCTGGAAGCAAGCAAAGAGCCCGTAAAAAATGACGCACATAAATGGCATAATGACGCAACGTACCGACATGATAATTTTACTTACGACTGAATAGAATCAGGAGAGGTTTTCGTCTAAAGACACTGTGTATAAATTCGCGAATAAATATATGAAAAGGGTAAAAATATGGCCATGCCGTACGTAAATGACGTAACGACGTGACGTAATGACATAAAATTTTATAGATAAAAATGCTGCGTGAATTAAAACTGTGTGCAGAATTTCGGCTTTCTAAGTGCTTTGGGAATATGCTATATTGATAGAATTCACCTGTTCTTAGTGTTTGTACACTAGCTGTAAAACAAGCTAAAAAAAATTCTGTGAAAGACCCCCCCCCCCCCCTCTCTCTGTTAAATTTCGCCTTTTTAAATGTGCATCATATACTCCCGCCACATGGAAGTTTTCACCGACTTAAGATTGTGTTCTACGGAAAACTCCTGTTTAACACTTTACAACAAAGTTGAAAAGTGTTTATGACTTTGTTCATTCTGTCTGTCTGTCTGTCCGTCAGCACGATAACTGTCGTAGAAATGACTTAATCGAGATGAAATTTTAGTATGTTGTTCAGACGGTCTGTAGGACCTATGGGAATATAAATGAATAATATCACCCAATTAGTTTTGGATTGAACCCGGGTTGAAGAAATTAAATACATTGAGCCTTATGGGACCTAATTTTTCAAACATTTTTTAAGCGGATTTAAAATTCACAAATTGCTTCGAAAATTTTAGGTAATATTCAAATTGTTCCATAAAATATATAAAAAAAAAATTTAGCGAAATATATTCAGTAGTTTTTTAAATAAAAATGAAAATAATGATAACACCTCTTATATGAAGCGATCACGTGACCATGATATGAAAAGATCACGTGACCCACTTCAAAATGATATATGGCATCCATCTTGTCTCAAAATCGTGATTTTTAAAGTTCTTTTTAATTCATATTGAGTGTTGTATCCGTCCTAAAACTACTTTATTTTTGCTTAAGTTCTATGTATCTACATACTGAAACAACGCAATTACAATATATGAGTTTAAATGCTCATCCAAATTTGATTATTTCCACAACGAAGCCTATTTTTCACCTATGTAAAATGTAAACAGCAAAATATGTAGAATGGGTTGTATTACAATTGCTGTATTTCTTTAAAACAAAATCATTTAGTTCATGGAGTCTGCATAGATGATATGAATGAAATATTCACTGATTTTAAAAAGAGAAGGGCGATTTTTTTCGATGAAGTTTTACGCATAGAGTTTAATTACTTGTAGCTCCATGGTTTTAATTTTTAAATAAAATAAATTATTGTAGTATTGTGATAAATGACATGAATGGGAAATTATTTATGAATGAAATGTTGCTTGAGAGAGCCAGGCGTGTTATTTTTTCTATGACGTCATTTGTATGAATTTCAGTTGTTTTCGATGACGTTTTCATATATAATAAATTATCGTAGTATTATGATAATTCAAAAATTATTACCGAGCAATGTTTCACATTTTAGAGAAGTTTAAACCAGGCAATTTATATTTCAATGCCGTCATTTGAATGTAGTTCATTTTTTTTCGATGAAGGTTTAAGTTTTCAAATATAATAAATTAATGTAGTATTGTGATAAGTTTTAAAATATTACCGAGGAATGTATTGCATTTTAAACATGTTTAAATAAAATAGCATTGAAGTTAGAAAGTGTTTCATAATCAATGCTTTAAGCATGATTGATCTTTCTTGTTTAAATTTCCCTTTCTTTCTTAGAGAATTTAACTCCCATTTTGCCAAGTTCTGCGACGAGTATGAATCGGGGTCTTTTCTAATTCCGTCCAGAGTGCACAGCTCTGATCCTCCGGATCCCTTTATGCTAAATTTCTATTGGCTATGACGTCATAACACTTTTTTTTCGACGGAGGTTAAAGGTAACCTAACGGTTTGCCTAGGCACTCCATAGAGCATACTCTTCCTTGAGTCTTTAATTATGCCATTATGTCAGTATTAAGTGTATAAATTTAAGGATTTTCTAAATGGCATTTAGGGAAATGTTCCGTCTCTACAAAAAAAGTACAGGAACGTTATTGTGGCACATTTCGGATCGAATACACCACTGGAAAAGAATGATAAAATGATGGGGAAGAGAAAAACAGAAAATCTGCTGAAGAAACAAAATGGCGTCGCACAGTTTATTTTTTTTTTCACCTCTCCACTTGACTACTACATTCGTGACTACAAATATATTAATGGGTTCCATGTGTGCGCTTAGAGGCTGGACCATCACATTTACTTTTAATACAGCAGTCAAGGACTTCGAAAGTTGACGGAAGAAGTTGGCACTTCGAAAGGGTCATAAAATATAGTTAATTACACCGAATGTCACGAAGCATATACTCAAATGATTGATACCGCAAATCTAATCGAAAAGTTATTACTAAGTTTCTGTTTCAAAGTGTAGTGCGGTTAAAACCAAAATGTTTACGGTGCTCGCATATAGTCACGGGTTTTTGAGTCGTTTGACTGCTGCTGAATGGGTGTGTCAGGTGATGGAGGGAATTCCTTACGTGATATATATATATATATATATATATATATATATATGTATATATATGCATATATATACATATACACACACACATATATATATGTATATATATATATATATATATTATATATATACATATATATACATATATACATATATACATATATATATATATACATATATATAAATTGAAGGATTTTAATCGAAAATTATGCATAAACTACTGTATGTACAAAAAAACCCATCTCTAGCATATCTGTTACAAATGAGTAACTATAGGCCAAGACTAAGGATAAGGATAGAAGGTAACATATCACTATACTGGAAAGGGGGATGAGAAGAATAATAGGATTCAAAAATCACAATTAAAGTATATAAAAGTAAATAAAAATAAAACTCGGCAATATGAGAATAGGCAATAATAAACAGCTCAGGATAAGAGATTAAGAATAGAGAACAAGCAATTGAAACTACACAAAAAATGGCGGTTAGTTCGAAATTGCATTCTCATCAGGACAGCCATACAATTCGAATTAAAACCGATATAATAGCCAGTTTCTGACAATGGCGATAGTATTTAACTATAAACACCATTGGAACTGTCTACTGGCTAGTGGAAGGAGAAAATAAATCAATTGAATTATACAATTCTGAAAAACAATACCTCCTTGTACAGAAATGGGAAAAAACAAGCATAGCACCACCACGTGTAAGATAAACTAGTGACTGAGCATTTCACCTCACTTCGTCAATGCGAGTGGGCACCGGAATGAATACAATTGAACGATTCATAATATGTATGGAGACTTTCAAAAATAGTAATCAGTATAGGACTCAGGACAAGAGGAAAATAGTCATTCGAAAATAGTAAACAGTATTAGACTCAGGCCAAGTGGTAAGTGAGGTGATAAGAAAGGGTCAATTTTCAAAAAAGAGTTAACCAATCAAAGATAAATAATGCATGTGTAAAATTATTACGTGGTATATTTGAAATTATTAATAATATTATTTACAAATACTTCCGGATATTGGTAATTTTGACAAATGCGTTTAAGTTTATTGATGTGTAGAAAGTGAAACTGAGGATCAGTAAGACGATGTATTCGAAATAGCTGGTTTAAAATGATGTTTCTAAACAATTGAATAGAATTACAAGATTATACATATATATATATATATATACATATATATATATATATATACATATATATATATATATACATATATATATATATATATATATATACATATACATATATATATACATGTATATATATATTATTCCTATTTTCATTCCTCACCTTTGAAATTTGTTGATTGTCTTTGTCTTTATGACCTGCATTACACTTTATAATTTCCTCCTTATGTTTGAATTTCTTTTATTTCTTTGCATTTTGTAGAAAATTTTGGAATTGTGTATTATGAGTTACTACTTACATTCTAACATTGGATTTACAATTTTATATTTTTACATGTATATATATATATTATACATATATATTATACGTGACGTCTGTGTATGTGTCTGCATGTCTGTCTCTCTGTTGTGCAATGTATATATTCACTCTAAAATTAATGAACCTTCTAAATCTAATTCTTAATCTAACTCAAAAATTAATGAACCACATTTCATATAATTTTATAGGCACGTTAGGTACGTCACGTGTGGGTGACACTGGTGTTGATTAGATTTTGGTATGATTCGGGATAAAAGATTGCAAAAATCGCATCTATCCACTCTTGCTAAATAACTAATGAACCAAATTTCACAAAATTTGGTAGATAAGTCGTTTTGGGGATACCCTGGTGCTGATTAGATTTTGGTATACGATTCGAGAAAGAAGAACGAGCCTTTTATTAAAAAAATAACCTACAGAAATCTAAAACAAAAGACTGCGTAATCTCAAATATATCAATGTTTGTTTCACTCTTAATTTTTGGAGAGGAAAAGAATGAGACCAACCCCATTACTCTAGAATGAGCCGTTCTCGAGATATTTTAGTTTTCTCGCATTTTTGTTACGTTACCTTTGAAAAAATGTCTAGTTATGAAACAAAAACAAAAATTGAGTTAAAAGTGTAAATTCAGTGTTATTTTGTACAATTAAACTCAATTTAATGAATTATTAAAGAAATAAGGAGAAAATAAATTTAAGTCTGTAGGGAAAGTCATGTGCTGCCCACATTAGATTTTTATAAAACCTAAAAGAAACAAAAATGTGGTCTTTACCTCCTCAGTGACTACGAATTTGAAGGCATTCAGGCGTCTCAACATCCTTTCATCGGTGGCAATATCACAGATGAAGGATATTGTGACGTCCGAAAGCGCTCTGGCCTTTTTGTAACTTTTTGTATACGTCTTAAACGGTGGATTACTAAAATACTTTTTACTAAAAATGCAGTCTTTATACTGTAATTATATTTAAAAACAGCACATTCTAGTTTTTTTTTTCCCTTTCCTATGTAAAGGAAATTCTGATCTCACAAATTAGAATATTGTTTGAAATAAAAGTGTGTAAACATTGTGAAAATTTAGACGGTAGGGAAGGGGAGCGGGCCATAGTCTTTAAGGGACAAGGCAAATACAAATATTATGTAAATAAGAATTTGGGGGGGGGGGCGTTCAGAGTCTTGCAGGAGCAAAGTTAAACACGTTAAAAATTGGAGGATTGCAGGGTCCAGCTTTGAGTCTCGCAGGGGATGCAGGATTTGAATTTTCGCCACTGTATTTGTATATGTCTGTGAGGTGCGGACCCAATAACTAAAGGACGAATGCCTATCAATATGAAATTTTATATACATATACTATTTAAAAACTGTAAATATATTTATTTTTCTTTTGTTTTCTATTTTTATTTTATTTTCATTTTATTTATTTATTTATTTATTTATTGAAATTTAAAGAATTGAAACAAATGATGCTGAAACTTTGGGATTTTTATAGCAGTTCTATATGGGTAAACAATTCTATTGATTAATAAAATAATTTTGTAGTAAATGTAGACTGCATTATGCTTCAAAAGGCTATTACAACAGTTTGTATGAGAAAAACGTAACTTGAGTGCAAAGGTTTGACTGCCCAACTTAAAACTTTTAAAGAAACTTTAAAAAGATAATGTGCGAACGAAACCTCATATAGCGATGCAATTTTCACTAATTTGCGAATATTTTCTAGGATTTATGGGAAACTTTAATTGGTACAATTTGCTTCATAGTGGTGTAAGTATAGACCTGGATATCATGGAATAAAACTGTATAAGGAAGTGGTATGAAATCCGTTGTTTTTAAAATTTTCAAATCCTGTTCATCCAACTCATAAAGCTTCTTTTTCCATTTCTGCAGCTTGTCTGTTGTCGGCAGCCAAAGACCGGCCGAGTCTTGCCGACACCTACCGGAGCACGTACGGCTCTTTTCTCTCCGACGACTGCGACGATGATGAGAAGTCAGTCGACCATCCCGGGGACGACAAGGTTCCGGCTTCCGTCGAACACCAGGAGTGCGGGGCGCACGTAAAGAAGCCCCTGCACAACAAGCTAGTCAACGTAAATGCCACGCTCGAAACGAAATCTCTCTGGGATGAATTCAATCAGTTAGGTACGGAGATGATTGTCACCAAGGCTGGAAGGTAAGTGGAAATGTTAATATTCAATAAAATCAAATTGTTGATTGTAGTCACCAAAACGTGTCGATAAGAGGGCATTCTATAAAGCTAGGCATATTTTCTGGTCTGGTCTTACATACATTTGATACCGACTGCGTGCCGTGACTGATACGTCTGTCCTCACAAAAGTTTGCCAAGTGGTGACTGGCCATTCATACAAATTGTGGTCCCTCACCCCTACAAATAATTACCACGGAGCCCTCTCCATATTTGGTTTTATATCCCTCCTTAAGAATCTTTTATGTTTTTCCCTCCCTAAAATTTCAGGTCGCTGGGGCCCTCCAAGCGCCCGGGCCCCCACTCGATTGTTGTCTGTCTCCCTCTATGGACGGCTCTGTTGTGACAATTGATGTAGAAGAGGAACTGAATGGATATCACAATGTTGTAAAAACGCGACTGCGATAACAGACGATTTTGGGGCACTGGACTTATAATTATTCCCAATTCAAATATTATTGAATTCTTGAGGGTCGGGGTTTATACTTTATTTTCTTTTCGTTCTAGCTTATTTTTAAATCCAAAAACATTACAATGAAACAGTTTTTTAATTTCAGTTGATACAGCTTTATTCAAATTCAGAATTAAATTCGAAATAATAATGATATACGTTATGGCACAAATCATTCAGTACGTCCATCTCAATGTATCGTCTGTTTTTGCTGATACGATTTTAAGTAGCACTTAGAACGGTGCAGTATCCAGTTCTTTTTTCTAAATGGTTATGACCGCGTAGTTTCGTTGTCAATTCAGTTAAAAGCTATTCGGTGCTAATGTGCCGTATAAAAAGAGCGAAACCGGTCGACCTAAGCCTTCCATATTCTATATAAGAGTATTTAGAAGCCCTATGTCCACCAAACCTTGTTGATGTTCTCAGAACATCACATTTTCAAACGTAACACAGTTTCAAAAGCAGTTAAATTTGGGAAGCGGTCATTTTGTAGAAAATAGTATCTATGGTTTGGTTCATAGAGGTTGATATTTGCCACGGGTATGCGAAGTGATTTTTTCAGGACTTTTTGGCCGGGGGGTTGCGAATGAAACTTTAAGGAGAGGGAGCAAGTTTTCTATTTTCCCTATATAAATAAATCATATGCTGTCACATAAATAGAAACTATAACATAAAATGTCTCCGGAGGGGGGGGGGGGGGTCTTTACCCTTCCGGATGTATGCCTAAAAGAAACACTGGGTATATGATCCCAACTTTAATCAGAATATCAATTATGAATATGAATTTAATCAGTTATAGATCAGTGTTTTTTCAAACATTTTTGGTCGCGGAACCCTTTTGAAATTCAATTTGATGACAGAATTTAAATGCTCCCAACTTTGAAACGCTCCCTATCAGCGGGATCTATGAATAGGAATTTTATCAGAATATGAATTAAGAATATGAATTTAATCAGTTATAGTATTTTTTAAACTTTTTCGGCAGCGGAACCCTTTTGAAATTCTATTTGATGGCAGAACATAAATGTAAAAAATTCATTATGGTCTAAATTAAGCATTTAAATTTTACGCGTTTATTTTTAATATTTAAGAATATTTACGCAAAACTCCCACGTTACAGAACTTCTGGAATACTTTCGTAGAACCCTTGGGGTTTATTGATGACTTTCTTAGTAGGGTTAAAGACAATCTGTACCCCTGACAATCAAGGCGGGACTGCTGTTTCTCTATTCAGATTTAGAACATGACTGTTCAACTTATATTACTATCATTGTTCCTAGAATTATTATCGTTTTCCCATTGGAAATGACGCTATGAAAATCTTAAAATTTGAATAATTCGCATTCTAATCATGAGAATTACTACAAATTCTATCTAGTTTTAATTTTTCATATACAAGGTAGGATCAAAAGTTTGGAGACTGTGCTGATATCTCCAACCCTGATTGGAGGAAAGAGGAACTATTTTACCGTGGCGTAGAGGCACATGTGACGCGAGATGTGAAAAGGAAGAAGCAGGTCCGCAGTGCAGGGTTTTTCCAGACAATGCGTGTCAGTGAGCTGTAGTCGTTCGCGTTTGTCAAAAACGGAAATGGCGTTTGAAGAACAATGTGCGAATATCAAATTCTGCCAGCATTTGGGGAAATCGCTGACAGAAGCATTGCACCTGCTGTAGCAGGTTCGAAGGTTTGTTTTCGACGAACGCGAACGACTACAGTTTACTGCCACGCATTGTCTTGAAAAACCTTGCACTGCGGACCAGCTTCTTCCTTTTCACATTTCGCGTCACGTGTGCTTCTACGCCACGGCAAAATAGTTCCCCTCTCCGCCAATCAGGGCTGGAGATGTCAGCACAGCCTCCAAACTTTTTTATCCTACCTTGTATAATGCATACATTATTTCAGTACTACATTACATATGTTTATACATTACTAATGTACACTGCATATCTGTACCTAATATGTTATAATGGTAAACACTTTCATTCTTAAGTTATTATATCCACAACTCATAGCCATACACACATTACACACACACACGCATCAGACATTTTTACAAAATTGTTTGAAATGGATTCAAGATCCTAAAATGTGTTTCTCTGTCAAAATGTCGAATTTTCAGAAAAACAATATTTTCTCTACAATAGTATCTATGAGAAAGTGCAAATAAATTACTATTTTTTCACAATAGGCAATATGAGGTAGAGTTTCGATTGGATTCAAAATCCAGTTTCATCATTATTGCAGCAAATATCAATAGATTTTTCAATAAAAAAAAAGGAAGAATTCTTAGAATTAAAGAACGGCTAACCTCTAAACTACAGTTTAAAAGGAATAAACATTCGGAATTCTTAATAACTTTAATCGAAGACATACTCTTTTACCATTTGCTACGACGTTTACATACACACTTTATCCTTGTTGATCATTATCATTGTCCAAAATGTAAAGAAACCCCTTTTAAAAAGTCTTGATAAAAATTACGAGCAACCTTTTTAAGTATAAAGAATCAGATCTAAAATTAATTATTTGAAAAAAAAAAGTTATTCAATAACCTGCCCTCAAAAAATAAATTTTAACGAAATTGAACCCAATTGAAGGTGTGGGCAGATTGAATTCAAAACATTTTTGCATAACAGCAATTTTGGATAATGATGCAATTTATATAGTATTGTTTTGAATTGAATCTATACTTATATATCATCAATTGGGTTCAATTTCGTGTGTGATTAAAATTTATTTTTCTAAATTTCCGTGCGTCTCTGCTGTACAGGGGAGGACATTGAAAAACTTGTTTTTTTCATAATTTATTTTTACTTTTAGTTTTCATTATTTATAACGTAATTTACGTTCAAACTAATACACGGGTCGATGCCTTAGAACCCAGGGGAACATTTTATCTGGAGACACTGTGAACCGTAATTTGCAGAGAAAATGCATGAAAAGGACAAAAACATAGTCACGATGTACGTAAATGACTTAACGTAGTAACGTAATGACGTAACGCCCTAACGTAATGACGTGAACATTAGATGAAAATGTTCCGCGGGATGAAACTGTGGGACTGATTGATTGGGTGATATATCAAAATATTGAGTACTTGTACTATAATTAGAATCTTGGTTTGGGTATCATTCGACCCATCTCAGCTTCGAGACCAAGAGAAAAAATTGAAAAATTTTAAATTTTAAATTAGGTCAGAAGAGACAATCAAAACACTCAAAACAGCACTTTTCAAAACAATCGAAACCTTTTTTTCCCAAACTAAAATGTCATTTTTGATCTCATTTTACTCGTCTCAACTTCTAGTTCAACAGAAAAATTTAATATTTCGAAAAATGTCAAAATTAGGGGCGACAATGTAAAGGAATAGTCAGAAAACTCAAAGTCACCTTGCTTAATTATCAAGCACTCTTACTCCAGGTGGAATTCTGGTTTTGATCACCAGATCACCAGAGATCACCAGAAAAATCTAATATTTCAAAAATTCAAATTAGGGTGTACGATACGAAGGGATACTAAAAAAATAATAGTAATGACAAAATTATTAGTCAACACTTCCACAAGCTAGAATCTTGGTTTTGGTCACATTCGATCAGTCTCAGCTTCCAGACGAAAAAAAAAATTGAATATTTCAAACACGCGAATTACGGGTGACGATACAAGGAGGGTAAAAAAAAAAAAAAACTGACGCCACTTCGTCTTTCAAATTTAATAAAAACACGATTTTATATCTTTTCACTGCCAACAGAAATAATGAAACAATTAAATCATTTCGTCTCACGCGGAAATAAGATTCAATATATTTTTCTATTTAACATGCTACCAGAATTTATGGCTATATAAATAATAAAATTTTAATAAAATGAATAAAATTATTAATAAATTTTTTATGCCATTTTTATGCTTAAATCTGAAAGGGATTTTGATATTCAGAAATCAACTTTTATGAGGTGTGTAGGAGTCACATTTGATCATTAGCCACTCCAAGCGCTCAAAGGGTGAAAATTGTTTGTTATTGTGCTCTATTATGTATAGAAAAAGTAAGAGTTGGTTTCTTACAAGCCCATTCCTTTAGCTCTCCAATTGCAAAATTTGCTAAATTTAAAAGCGCAGAAGCTGACGTAACACACGTGTCAAATAAATATGTTGTATAATTGGACTATCGGGGATCGTGCCGACCTATCTTACCACCCACAAAATGCATTACCCTGCAACGCATCTTGTAAAATCCTAAGTAGAATGAGACATCCTAATCTAACTCTGTCAACCCTGTTCGATTGACTCTCTAAGTTCAAACAAGGACCCCATCTTGTCGGAAGTTGCCACCGTAGCTCATCTCCAGATAAAATATCATCGATAAAGGAGATAGAGAAAGTTGCCATCTTCCATCCTTCTCGCCCGCTCTCGTTAGGAGATAACATTTCGGTAACATTTATATCTGTTTCAAACAAATATAGTTACGAAATCGGTGATATGAGAGGTTATTACAGTCTAGCAAAAAACCGCCTAAATGATTATAGAAAATTTAATAAAGTGAAGAAATGCTTTGGAATAATGGTTCCCAACCTTTTTACTTTCCTTATATACATAATGTATAAGGAAAGTAGTGTGACGGGGTCGAAAATTCGAATTCGAGTTTTCGACGGGAGAGCGCGTTTCAAGCATCCCTGATCACGAATAGAACACTTTTGAAGTGATGTCTGTGTGTGTGAAAGTCTGTGTGTGTGTGTGTGTGAGAGACAGAGAGAGTCTGTGGAGACGATATCTTACGAACGAATGCAGCGATTCGAATGACATTTGGTACAAAAATCACAATCCGTGAATACTGGAAGTCTATTGTTTTAAAGCACAATCGAATGTTCAGAACCCCGTAAATTTTCGAGTGAAATTTTGAAAAAATCATCAAAAAATCAAAACCTTCAATAAAGTTACACAAATAGACATTTCTTATGTAATTTTTCCTTAGAAAACGATTGACATAAACTTTAGAGCGCTAGCATTAGCCGTTCTTGAGATATTGCACATTTTTCAAATAAATTTATCAAAAAATCAAGTAAAATAAAAAAAATATTAACTCTTAAGAAACATGTTCACTTTTCATATGTAATATCATGCCATAAATTTGGTGATATCATTCTCGTGGATCTAACTCGTTCCATTCATGAGAAAATATACTTTGAGTAATACTTTTGCATTGGAACGCCAATAGTCATTTATCTGCTGTAAGAATAATTTATTTCTCAGTCCATAACGCTTGGAGAGATTTGGCGACGAATTTAGCGGAATGTCGCCAACGTGGCGACATTTTTAAATGTTGCCAAATTAACGAAAATCTCATCAAATGGATAAAAATGACTCTAAATCAATGAAAATGACGACTAATTGAAGATAATTCAGTATCTTGTAAAGAATATAAATCTACTATAGGAATAACATTTTTTGTAAAAGTAGTAAATTCATTGCATTATATAAAGAAAGTCATGTGTCACATCAGATTTTTTGACTTGCGAACTCCTTTCAAATATGTCTAGAGTGTGTGACTCCACTCGTCTTTCTTTTACATCCATCTTTCCATAGCGTTTATAGTTATATTTGTTTATATTTGTATTACAATACTATCATGTTACCCTTCATTTTAAAGGGCTTGGAAAGATCTTGCGATTGATACACCGAATTTTTGACAATGTACCCCCTCGGGGGAGGGAGAGGGGATAATGACGTCAACAACTTATAATGTTTGAAGTTATATACAAAATTTTACGGGCTACTTTACACTGCTAATAAGCTTTTAATTTATGTGATTTGAACGCATCTATATACAGATCGTATAATCCCAATCAGACTTTAGGGTTCAGAATAGTGTTTTTTATCATAATAAAAATGCTAATATTTGCTGTCTTGGACCTAAAGCTATATACAAATTAGGATCAAAATGTTCGGAGACTGTGCTGATATCGCCAACCCTGATTGGAGGAGAGGGGAACTATTTTACAGGGGAACTATTTTAAGCACATGTGACGCCAGATGCGGAAAGGAAGAAGCAGATCCGCAGTGCAGGGTTTTCCCAGACAATGCGTGTCAGTGAACTGTAGTCGTTCGCGTTCGTCGGAAATGGAAATGGCGTTTGAAGAACAACGTGCGAATATCAAATTCTGCCAGCGTTTAGGGAAATCGCCGACAGAAACATTGCACCTGCAGCAACAGGTACAATTAGAAGAAAATCTTTCAAATTTGAAAAGTTAAAAACAAATGAATTAAACCCAGTCAGTTTCGAAACAGCTTTCCTGAACAAAATGTCTGCTATTTTGTCAAAACACATGCTTTCGTATATTTTGCATTTGAAAATCGTCTGCTCCAATAAATGTTATTTTGAAGCTGGAATTACAACGGATTTTCGGCTTTCCCACCTTTCATTAATATTTGTACCATGGAGTTAGAAAGAAGGAGATAAAACTCCTATGGATGAAACTCTTGGATATGCCATAATGCTTTGAGAATTATATCTAGGTGTCGCAAGTGTTTAGTAAGGTAGTCGCTATTGTTAGTGGACATAACAGAAAGGCGTAGTATTCAATATATGTATTTTTGATTATTTTCAAATTAAGGGTTCCCTAATTATAAGTATAAAATATCTGATGTGGGCAACACATGACCTTCCTTATATAATGCAATGAATTTACTAATTTTACAGTAAAAAAATAGGTTTTTCTTATAGTAGATAATTATATTCTTTCCAAGATATTGAATTTTCGACAATTTGTCGTCATTTTCATTGATTTAGCCTCATTTGTATGCATTTGGCGAGATTTTCGTTGATTTGGCAACATTTAAAAAGTCGCCAAGTTGGCGATATTCCGCCAAATTCGTCGCCAAAATCCCGCCAAGCGTCAAGGACGGAGAAATAAGTTATTCTTATAGCAGATAAATGATTATTTCCGTTCAAATACAAAAGTATTACTCAAAGTATAATTTCTCATGAGTGGAACGAGCTACATCCACGAGAATGATGTCACCCAATTTATCGCATGATATTACATGTGAAAAGTGAACATGTTTCTTAACAGTTAATATATTTTTTTTAATTTATGGGATTTTTTGATAAATTTATTTGAAAAATGTGCAATATCTCGAGAACGATTCATGCTAGCATTCTAAAGTTTATGTCAATCGTTTTCTGAGAAAAAAATTACATAAGAAATGTCTATTTGTGTAATTTTATTAATGATTTTGATTTTTCGATGATTTTTCAAAATTTCACTCGAAAATTTAAGGGGGTTCTGAACATTCGATTACGTTTAAAAGCAATAGGCTTCCAGTATTCACGGATTGTGATTATTGTACCAAATTCCATTCGAATCGGAGACGAAATCGTCTCCACAGACACTGACACACACACACACACATACATGCACACATACATACCTCACACACACACACACACACACACACACACACACACACACACACATACATACCTCAAAAATGTTTGATTCGTGATTAGGGATGCTTGAAACGTGCGCTCCCGCCGAAAACTCGAATTCGAATTTTCGACCCCGTCACAATACTTTCCTTACACATTATGTATATAAGGAAAGTAATAACCAATATTTTTTCATAGTTGTGGGATAGAGAATATATGGAGATAAAAAATAATTTGAAAAGTAAACTAATTTTGGATACGTACGAATATTCCTTACTGTTTCAGTTCTAATTTGCATTGCGCTAATAATTTATTTTTGCAACACGGACTATTTAAATAAATATGTTAGGTCTTTCTCTTAATATGAATGCATTTTCTTAATATGAAGTTTTAACTCCTTACATTTACCTTCATGATTTGTACCTTTTAAACTGATACGAAAATTTTTAAAAATCTTTTCAAGCCGTATCGCCCGGAGACTTGAAGTACATTTTTACCAAATTTCGCCACTGTTCCAAGTTTCGATTTTGCGCTATGCAGACGACACAGATGCACCGTCACACAGACACCTTCTTTTATTGTGTAAAGAAAGCGGTACAATTAATTATTCAATGTTAGTAAGAGTAATTGTTCTCTTGCCCTCCCCACTTATTTCGGTGACTCACTGGTAATACAAATGCAATACCAAAAAAATCTGATGTGGGCAGCACATGACTTTCCTTATATAATGTAATGAATTTACTACTTTTACAGTAAAAAAAAATCTGATGTGGGCAGCACATGACTTTCCTTATATTATGCAATAAATTTACTACTTTTACAGTAAAAAAAGCTGATGTGGGCAACACATGCCTTTCCTTATATAATGTAATGAATTTACTTCTTTTACAGTAAAAAAAATCTGATGTGGGCAACACATGACTTTCCCTATATAATGTAATGAATTTACTACTTTTACAGTAAAAAATTAGGTTTTTCTTATAGTAGATACTAATATTCTTTCCAAGATATTGAATTTTCGACAATTAGTCGTCATTTTCATTGATTTAGCATCATTTTTATCCATTTGGCGAAATTTTCTTTAATTTAGCAGCATTTCAAGAAAGTCGCCAAGTTGGCGACATTTCGCCAAATTCGTCGCCAAAATCTCTCCAAGCGTTATGCACTAAGAAAAAAGTTATTCTTACAGCTGATAAATGATTATTGGCGTTCAAATACAAAAGTATTATTCAAAGTATATTTTTTCATGAATGGAACGAGCTAGATCCACGAGAATGATGTCAATCAATTTATCGCATGGTATTACATATGAAAAGTGAACATGTTTCTCAATACGAATTTTTTTTTTTATGTGACTTTTTCATAATTTTTTGAAAAATGTACAATATCTCGAGAACGGTTCGTGTTAGCGTTCTAAAATTTATGCCAATCGTTTTCTAATGAAAAATTACATAAGAGATGTCTATTTGCGTAACTTTATTAGCGGTTTTGATTTTTTGACGATTTTTTCAAAATTTCATTCGAAAATTTAGGGGGGTTCTGAACATTCGATTGCGTATAAAAACATTAGGCTTCCAGTGTTTACGGATTCTGATTTTTGTACCAAATTTGGTTCGAATCGGTCCATTCGTTCGTCAGTTATCGTCTCCACAGACTCACTGACACACACGCACACACACACATACTTTCACACACACACACACAAACACACACACAGACAGACATCACTTCAAAAATGTTCGATTCGTGATCAGGGATGCTCGAAACGTGCTCTCCCGTCGAAAACTCGAATTCGAATTTTCGACCCCGTCACAATACTTTCCTTATACATTACGTATATAAGGAAAATAATAGTAAAATGCTGTCAATATGTCACAAATTTTCAGTCATCACGCTCCAATGAACCCATTTCTCGAATTTCTCGGAAAATTCTCATGCAAACACAGCAAGGTACACAAACATTTCCAACCGCGCAAACCCTGCCCTCTGACAAATCGCAGCTCGCAGTGTTTCTCCGCGAGCACTCATTCAAAAAACACTGTCTCCGAAAAAGAAACCCAAACTTCGAAATAGAGGGACGGTAAAAAAGCCCTGCCATCTAAATCAAGTGCCGGGGGAACGCCGTGCTGACAGACGAAGCGCACGTTCCGTGTGTCGTGCAAGCGGGCCATCAACCTACGTACAACCATTCTGTTTCCCAGCTATTCCTGAGATTGTCAGGCCCGGGACCACAACAGATGGCGAGAATTAGGCAAGATGGATTACGGAATGCCATCAGTTTAATGCTTGTTGATGTTTAGTTGCTGTTTTGGGGATAGTATGGAACCTGAAAACAGACTTCACTGAAACGTATACATACAGCAGTGTTTCTGATGACAAAACGGATACGGATATCTGAGATCGGATTCTGCATATCTGAGAATCTTAATGCAGATCTGAAATTCGAAAATCTGAGAAGCTGGATATCCGAGATCCAAGTTTTGGATATCTAATATCTGAAATCTGGGTGTTAGATCCGGATTCTATGTATATGATATCTAAAATATGGATATGTGAAGTCTGATATCTGGATACAGTTCAGATTTGGATTCTTTTAAACTTTGTTTTTCTATCACTATTCATTGGGATCCCAATACATGGGGCAAATTAGGTGGCCTACAGAGGATAGCACGAATTTAATTATTGTTGATGCTTACGTTAGGCGCTGTTTTTAGGACAATATAATTTGAAAATCGACTTCACTGAGACGTGCATGCAGGGCCTAACTAATGCAGGGGCATGTGGGGTAGCTGTTCCGGACCCTCATAACAGAGGGGCCCGCAAATTAAACAACTACAACATGGAAAAATTATCGTCTACTACGGGGCAAATGTTATTGCAATAAGTTTGCCCAGTGAAAAAATTCATTTTGATTACCACATTAATTCAAGATCTAAAACATGTTGGCCTCATAGCTGTGATAAGAAAACTGCCATTAATTTAAATTCCAGTAAAATATATAAAAACATTTTGTATATATATCTTTCTAGAATGCATTTATGTTTTTGAAAAAATATTTTTGTTCATTTCATAAAATGTCAAGAGGGAGGTGGGCCCCCAGGCGTATGTTTGTCCTGTGCTCCAGTAAGCTGAGTTGCCACTTGTGCATATAAGGGTTCTGCAAGGATGGCATAACTACCTAAGATCCAGATCTGTGTATCTAAGAATAAAAATATCTGACATACGGGTAAGAATCGGATTGTGGGTATCTGATATCCGAAATTTGGATATGTGATTTCTGAAATCGGAGGTCTGAGATTTGAATTGCCTTAAAAGACTATTTCTGGGATTGTCAGAGGCGGGGTTATAACAGATAGCGTCAACTAAGCAAAACAGATTTCGGAATGCCATGGGTTTAATTTTTTGTGGTGTTTAGTTGCTGTTCTTGAGTTACTTTCTTAGAAATCTGAAAACCGTCGTTACTGTAAAGTGGGTTGCTCTTAGGGCTGGCCAAACAACTACGGATACCTATAAGATCGGAATTTGTATATTTATTAATCAGAATATCTGATATTTAAAATATGGTAGGAACCTATTAGAACGAGAAATCCGGGGCACACTAATTTGTTCGTTAAATCCGTTTGGCAAAGAAAAACAATTTCGGTTCATGCTAACGGTTCAAGTTCCAGATACTAAGAACTTTTGTTCCTGAGAGTTTAATGTTTTGGAATTCCGAATTCGTTCTTGGCATAGCTTCGGTTCTTGTTAACCACGTTCTTGACAGTTTCCCAGCAACATTCAGTTGGCTCTACGCAGTCAATTGAGCCGATTCCTTTTTATTTCCTGATAATGCCTGGTGATAGGTATCTTCAGCGGCGGTAAATTCTTCAACACCTGTGCTGTTTGCGAATTTCCAAGTGAAAAGCCCTGTCTTCATCCTCGGCATGGAGGAAGGGCCCCGAAATAGGCCGTGGTAGAGATGACACTTTATTTGTGAACTGTCGACGGAGATAGGAGTTGGCGTAAGACTCTATCTCGGGGAAGGATTATGTGAGTACGGAATTTGTCACTGCGGGGCTTATTTTGATTTTTTCGATGTGTTTACGGCCTTATATGTTGTCAGAGCTACCATATATCCACTGCATTTCTTTGAAACAAACACTTTTACAGATTGGAGCTATTGCGGTTGGAGTATTGGTTGAAGTTTGCGTAAGCTAAGCTAAATATCTTTGATCACATCTCTGGCCGTGATTGAGGAGCAGATGCTAATGCGTTATAAACGACTTATACATCTTTCATCAGAATCAGATACATCTTGGAATATGGGTTCCAGATCTATTATGCAGAGGTGCGACAACGCAGTGATTAGCGCGATGGGGTTGCACTCGGACGACTCGAGTTCGATTCTCGGCTTGGCCCAGACTGTCCCGGTTTTCATGCGGAATACCTACGCGTTAAATATGTGGACCTCATAAGTCCTTCCAAGAGAGTGGTAGTAGAGAAAGAGGTTATGGTCCCTGTGGATGCCGCCCCCACTAGGTTCCGGCCTAAATTGGGTGACACTATCCCGGCCGTCCAAACTAATACTTTACACCCTCGGGCAGATCGGATGGTCTGGATCGAAGAAGAAGAAGAAGATTTATGAGGCTTCCTTCCGAGATATTGGTGGCAAGGGAAGGAGGTATGGTCCCTGTGGATTGGATGTCGCCTCCACTGGGTTCTGGTTTAAGTTAGATGGCCTAGCGACGGCCGTCCAAACAGATACCTTACACCTTCGGGTAGGTTGCATGGTTTGGGTAGAAAGAAAGAAAGATCTATCATGCAGCCTCTGTCTCCAATTTACAAAACCTTGAAAAAGTTCATCTGAACGCGGCTCTTGTTACCAGGATTTCGCTATATGTGTCCAAGTTCAATTGTCCCATACGAGGCAGAACTGCTGGAACTTAAGAAGATCATTAAATTTCGCTAAATATTATAGCAAACTTTGTCTGTCGAAATCGTGCTGCAATATATTTGACTAGTTGGCAAAATAACCAAAAAGTTAAACAAAACCTTTTTAACCAAGCCGAAGAAATGTATCTCTTTAGATCAGAAGTAGAACACTACTTTTTAAACTTCTGTATATGAGTCCTTTAGATAATCTTTAGAAGGTGTTCTTCCATGCTGAACTCCAGGCCCCTACCAACAAAAAATTATGAACTTACTGCCATCGATGAAGCTCTGTATGATGTTCCATAATGGCCACGATTTCATCTGGATCTTCTCAGACAGTCATATTTCCATCCAGTATATCTGAATTATTGGAGGAATATTAGTGACAAAACAGGGCTTGCTCGCAGTGATACCAACCTGTAGTGAATTCTCTTTACATGGACCTCTGCTACAATGACGTAGACTGTGCATTTGGATGAGCAAAGTATGACTCAAATTAGTATGGCCTAATTAATGAAAAAGCCCAAAATGTCCAAGTCTACCCTCCTCTCCCCAAAAGGTCACTCAAATTGCTCTTGTTTGTTAGCCCCTAAATTTAAAGTGAAACTTTATGTTCAAATTTAAATGAGTAATACATTAAGGGATGGAGTCTTAAAATACCATAAACAGAGTGAATTCTCATATTTCCTCTTTTTACTTTCCTTATATACATAATGTATAAGGAAAGTATTGTGACGGGATCGAAAATTCGAATTCGAATTTTCGACGGGAGAGCACGTTTCAAGCATCTTTGATCACGAATCAAACATTTTTGGAGTGATGTCTCTCTCTCTCTCTGTGTGTGTGCGTCAGTGAGTCTGTGGAGACGATAACTGACGAACGAATGGACCGATTCAAACCAAATTTGGTACAAAAATCACAATCCATAAACACTGGAAGCCTATTGTTTTTATACGTAATCGAATGTTCAGAACCCCCCTAAATTTTCGAATGAAATTTTGAAAAAATCGTCAAAAAATTAAAACCACTAATAAAGTTACGCAAATAGACATTTCTTATGTAATTTTTTCTTAGAAAACTATTGACATGAATTTTAGAACGCTAACATGAACCGTTCCCGAGATATTGCAAATTTTTCAAAAAAATTATCAAAAAGTCATATAAAAAAAAAAAAATATTTCCTATTGAAAAACATGTTCACTTTTCATATGTAATACCATGCGATAAATTGGGTGACATCATTCTCGTGGATCTAGCTCGTTCCATTCATGAGAAAAGATACTTTGAGTAATACTTTTGTATTTGAACGCCAATAGTCATTTATCTGTTGTAAGAATAACTTATTTCTTCGTCCATAACGCTTGGCGAGATTTTAGCGACGAATTTGGCGGAATGTCGCCAACTTGGCGACTATTTGAAATGTTGCCAAATTAACGAAAATCTCGCCAAATGGATAAAAATGACGCTAAATTAATGAAAATGACGACCAATTGTCGAAAATTCAATATCTTGGAAAGAATATTAGTATCTACTATAAGAAAAACCTATTTTTTTACTGTAAAAGTAGTAATTTCATTACATTATATAAGGAAAGTCATGTGTTGCCCACATCAGATTTTTTTTATACATCAATAATACCTAAAAATTTTATAGCTAATAAGTTAGCTTTAACCTGATAATGTTTTCAATAAGATGAATCTGATAACATTTTTAAAAATTGTATAATTTTCGTGAATTTATTAAAATTTAATTTTTGTATAGAATGTTCGCCCGTATGATTGCAGCAAAACTATTGCTTCCAGAAACAAAAATATTGCTGATTACGATGCAAGAGTATCCATTCAAGATGTTATACCTCAAATTAAAAGAAAAATTGCGTAATTCATTTTTAAAATTTTAATTAAAAATTTAATTGAAATCTTAATTTTAATTTTTAAAAACTCTATGTAAATGTTTCTATTTTGATGTGTAACTTCGTGAATGAATACTGTTGCATCCTAATCAGCAATAGTTTTCTTTCTGGAAGCAATAGTTTTGTTGCAATCATACTCGCGAACATTCTGTACTAAAATAAAGTTTTAATAAATTCATGAAAATTATACAATTTTTAAAAATATTATTATCAGATTCACCTTATTGAAAGCATTATCATATAGGCTACAGGTATTCACTTATTAGCCATAAAATGAATTTAGGTATTGTTGAAGTATAAAAGGAAAGGTGCGAAATAAATTGTGAAGCACGGGAATTAACTCTATTTATGACACTTTCAGACTCCTAAGACCCCTTAAATTGATTTTACGCTTTTTAGCCTTTGAACTAGCAGTAGATTTAATGTCTTCGAGGACCTAAGCGGTAATGAGTTTTGGGGGCCCCACATTACACATTTTCATAGGGTAAATTATTCTAAGAGTCCTTCAATAGCCGGAAAACTATTCGACCATTTATCCATAGAAACGTCCTTGTCTTTTTTAACGGCCATCAATTTATAAATTAAAAAATCTGACGTGGGCAGCACATGACTTTCCTTATATAATGCAATGAATTTACTACTTTTACAGTAAAAAAAAAATAGATTATTTTTATAGTAGTTATTTATATTTTTTCCAAGATATTGAATTTTCGTCAATGAGTCGTCATTTTCCGTGTCGTCATCACCAATGAGTCGTCATTGATTTAGCGCCATTTTTATCCATTTGGCGAATTTTTCGCTAATTTAGCAACATTTAAAAAAGTCGCCAAGTTGGCGACATTCCACCCAATTCGTCGCCAAAATCTCGCCAAGCGTTATGGACAAAAAAATAAGTTATTCTTACAGCAGATAAATGACTATTGGCGTTCAAATACAAAAGTATTATTCAAAGTATCTTTCTTCATGAATGGAACGAGCTAGATCCACGAGAATGATGTCACCCAATTTATCGCATGGTATTACGTATGAAAAGTGAACATGTTTCTCAATAGGAAATATTTTTTTTTATTTTATATGACATTCTGATAATTTTTTTTTAAAATGTGCAATATCTCGAGAACGGTTCATGTTAGCGTTCTAAAATTTATGTCAATCGTTTTTTAATGAAAAATTACATAAGAAATGTCTATTTGCGTAACTTTATTAGCGGTTTTGATTTCTTGACGATTTTTTCAAAGTTTCACTCGAAAATTTAGGGGGGTTCTAAACATTCGATTGCGTATAAAAACAATAGGCTTTCAGTGTTTACGGATTGTGATTTTTGTACCAAATTTCGTTCGAATCGGTCCATTCGTTTGTCAGTTATCGTCTCCACAGACTCACTGACACACACACACACAGACATCACTTCAAAAATGTTTGATTCGTGATTAGGCATGCTTGAAACGTGCTCTCCCGTCGAAAACTCGAATTTGAATTTTCGACCCCGTCACAATACTTTCCTTATACATTATGTATATAAGGAAAGTAATAAAGTAGTAATATAAATGTATTATAAATATAACTTAATATAAGTTAAATAAAAGTTTAAAGTAAATTAGTTAAATAAAAATGTTAGTAAAATAAGTTAAATAAAAATATGTAAGTTAAATTAAATATGAATCAATATATAAATTTATCATAAATATAAATCACAACGTTAAATAAAGTATAATACCTATGCAAGATTCCCAAGAACATCCTTAAGCACACCTTAATTACTTTTAAAGAAATATGCCCATGAGTGTACACGTATAGGTTAGGTCTATATGTAGTAAAGTGACTGTGATCGATCAAATATAAAAGTGGTGTTATAAGTGGCTCCTAGCGGAAATTTGGAAAAGTTAGGATAGCAAACTTAGCAACAAAGCGAGATAGACAAAACAAGCCAATTACAAAGTTGCAAAGTATTGTTTAATGAGTAAACATCGGCACTAAAACGCACAGAACGTGCCTATAGAAGGCAATAATACCTATCAAAACGTTATCTTAGGGTCTGAACTCGATGGGACCTGCAATTTTCGTCAAACTAGGCTGAATATTCTTTCATGGGTTCGAATGTGTGTGTGTATATATGTGTGTCTAATGAATGGACGTGCATTGTTGCTGATAGAGAGATTGTGCATTGTTTCTGACTTTTCTAATATGTGTGTATGTATATTTAATGATTGATCGTGGAATTCAATGGCACTTGCAATTTTCGTCAAAGTATCGTCAAAGAGAAGCTGAAATGATTTTGCTTGAATAATATTTTTTTTGTGAGTGGTTTGTCTCTTTTAGATATTTTCAAAACAGTTTAAAATACTAAAATATCGAAATTATGAAATATATATTTCAAAGAGCTATACCAATTTTTTGCTTTTTGTTCATAGCTATAGCTCTTTTAGTGTTCGAGATATAAACATTACAGATTTGAAAAACGGAAAAATTGAAATCTTCAACTTGACAAGAATTCTTCAACTTGCCAAGACGAATCCCCGAAAACTATTAGCACTTTGCAAAAACACATTATGGATCTAGAAACTGAGTTTCTTAGTAAACATTTTTGTCGCTTATTATTTATATCTACTTTTTTATAGTTTAGAAAATATTTTGAGTGAAAGTAAGCAAAATGAGACAAAACTAGTTTTTTCGAAAAAAAAAAAGGTCAAAGTATTAAAATATTGAATGTTTTTTTATATATTCATAGAGCCCTATTTTCGACAAAACAAGCAAAATTATTTACGTTTTTATTTATTAGATTCTGCGATATAAGCATTACATATCTCAGAATTTAATAAGCGTCCAAAATGTTTACATTTTTCGTAACGCTCCGATTTCAGGCAAAGATACCCCAACCATAGATGTTATTCCCATAAAAAAGAAAAAAATTAATAAATAAAAGAAAAAAACTTATGTTACACATATATGACTGTTCATGATACCATTCTATGGGTATTAGAAATTTTTACTGTGAGCACAAAATCTCTAAATAAATTAAGCGAATTATATATATATATATATATATATATATATATATATAAGCGAAATATATATACATATATGTACATTATTTCTGTAATACATTTTACAGTTGTGTAAACAGAAACGTAGAATCAGCATTAATGAAACATGTATGGCCCTTGATAACGTACATGGTTTCAGAAATGCTTTTCATATTCATTTTATTCCTTTTATATTCACTAGATTCCATTTATTCAATTTCCAAACTTCTTGCCTAGCTCATCGTGCTACACTTGGCTTCTGATTTGCAATTTTTTACCTTTACCTTCTGTGTACAAGCAATTTTCTTTGGTATTTCTCGGGTATATATATATTACAAGTAATCATAAAAATCTTCAATTATATATATATATATATATATATATATATATATATATATATATAATATGAAAGATTTTAATCGTAAATTATGCATAAACTACTGTATGTACAAAAAAAACCCATCTCTAGCATATCTGTTACAAATGAGTAACTATAGACCAAGACTAAGGATAAAGAAAAAAGGTAAAATATCACTACAATGGAAAGGGGGATGAGAAGAATATTAGGATACAAAAATCACAATTAAAATATATATAAATATAAATATAAATATAAATAAAAATAAAAAAGAAAACACGGCAAAAATGAGAAAAGGCAATAATAATTAGCTCAAGATAAAAGATTAAGACATAGAGAACAATCAATTGAAACTACACAAAAAATGGCGGTTAGTTCGAAATTGCATTCTCATCAGGACAGCCACACAATTCGAATTAAAACCGATAGAATAGCCAGTTTCTGACAATGGCGATAGTATTTAACTATAGACACCATTGGAACTGTCTACTGGCTAGTGGAAGGAGAAAAATAAGTCAATTGAATTACAAATCAGAAAATTAATACCTCCTCGAACAGAAATATGAACTCACAAGCATTGTTACCACGTGTAAGTTCAACAAGCGACATTTCACCTCACTTCGTCAATGCGAGTGGGCACCGGAATGAATACATTTGAACGATACATAATATGTATGGAGACTTTTAAAAATAGTAATCAGTATAGGACTCAGGACAAGTGGAAAATAGTCATTCGAAAATAGTAAACGGTATTAGACTCAGGCCAAGTGGTAAGTTAGGTGATAAGAATGGGTGAATTCTCAAAATTGAGTTATCCAATCAAAGATAAATAATGCATGTGTAAAATTATTACGTGGTATATTTGAAATTATTAATAATATTATTTACAAATACTTCCGGATATTGGTAATTTTGACAAATGCGTTTAAGATTATTGATGTGGAGAAAGTGAAACCGAGGATCAGAAAGTCGATGTATTCGAAATAGCTGGTTTAAAATGATGTTTCCAAACAATTGAATAGAATTACAAGAATTATGAGATAGCAGCTTTATGATAGTGAAGTTGTAAGAATCTTTTTTATCATATAGATTGGTGATTACATGATTATTGAGGGTATCTAAATTTAGGTCTAAAAAATTTACAGTTTGACTAACGCTAGGCTCATTAGGAATTAATTCTAGGTTAGATGGGTAAAAATCAATATTAATAGGATAGGAATCATCAATGATAATACAAATTAAGTCGTCAACATATCTATATATAATATACGAATTAGAGTTAAAATGACATTCATAATAATAAAGATATAAGTTAGCGAGTATACTACTACTACAGCCACCGTGTGGTACACCAGCTGTTTGTAAATAAATGTTATCACCTTGGATAATATAATTGTTGTATAACACAATGTGCAAGAGCATAGGAAAGTTTGTGACATTAAATGCAACATTATTGGAAGATTCATGATAAAGAGAGATAATAACTTTATATAAATCTTTAATGACAATATTATTAAATAGGTCTTTAAAATCAAAGGTATGAAAACCAAGAATTTGTGGAAGCTTGCTAAGGTGATTTACTAAATCAAAACTATTGTTCAAAATGAAATATCCTGAATTCCTAAATTTAAGAGATTCATTAATTCTATTTAAACAGTTAAGCAAGTGCTTACTAGCTGTAGTGGTAAAGGTATTATTTAAGCAAGTGCTTACTAGCTGTAGTGGTAAAGGTATTATGTCCACAAGTGACTGTTCTAAAACTGAGAGGTGATTTATGGAATTTAGGAACCAAAGTAACATAAGGAAATTTAAAAAACTTACAATTAATATTTAATTGTGCATATAATTTTAGCATTTTAGTTTTGATTTTGATAGACTGATTATTAATGGGTTTAAAAATTTGATTATTTTTTAAGTAATTCTGTAGCAGAGAAACATAATATTTTTTACAAATGATGGCATAATTATTAGAAGCTTTATCTACATAAGTTGTGACAAAATGTTCTTGTAGTTCTTTAATAGCAGATAGGAGTTGCTTATAAGGATACCTAGGCTTCGTTAATTTAATGTTTATAATAACATTAAGTAGATGTAAGGTAGTGTACTTCCATAGATGGAATGCTTCAATAGGAATGGAATGTGAACAAGCAAGTTGATATATGAATGTATCAAAATCAAATGATATAGACTGAAGAAGTTGTTTAGGGTGATGGCAGAATGGAATGCGAAATTTAGACCCTTTATTCATAATATCCCTAAGTATATGATCCTGAACTATACTGAGATCCCCAGTAATAATGTGTCCATGAGAGGAGTTGACATAAGGGGCAAGATTTTTATTGCTCACTCTTAAAAATTTCAGTAAATTCTAGCACAATCCCCTTCTTTTCCCGGCAATGGCTCGTTTTTTCACAGGAGATAAGAACTCATACGGGAAGATCCCTTATTCGCACAGTCGAAAAGAATAAGATCTTGGCCAAAGACTGTTAATTCACAACCCCTCTTTTTGCGTAGTAATTTTAAGAAAATGGCCGTAAAACGGTAAGTTGGCTTTCCAGGTTGGCGAATTTATCGCCTAGCTTGACTTACATTTTGTGCGTTGGTCTATATTTTGGTATATCGAATGTCGACAGAAAATTTTTGTAGGATATGCATTTCTGAATATCGAATATCTCCCACAAATTGATATTTCTCGATTCTCCATTGCATATGCATTGAATCACACAGCGTAAGCATCATTTAATTGCATAGATCAAATTAAAGAAACCAATTAAATTTACAGTAACATATTGATATTTACATAACCATGTATTTCATCACAAACACAAAATATATGAAAATACAAAGAATAAAGATCCTAAAACTGACATGCAAGTTCAGATTCAAATATTAACTATTATTAAACAAAGAAATCAAACAAATTAGGCTCATACATTTTTAATTAGAAATATCATAAAATGATTTCAATAATAATAATAGTTGGAAAGTCCAATGATAGAATAGAGAGTAGTTGCAACTCAAAAATCCTAACTTTATATAAAACCTACAAAATAAGAAAAGTATTAAATAGCGAATCTTCAATCAAATAGAAAAAAAATGCAAATTTCGAGTCATCAAGCTAAAGATAATCAACAATCCATCTTTATGTATATTATCCAAGTAGATAGTTATCGATATAATCTATCTATTTCTTCAGAAACATACATATTTTGTGTTCATTTTTACAAAATACTTGGACCTGACGAAAAGTTTTGTCGAAATGAACAAATCAATTATTTTGGCTTAATCCTTGCTTACGTGCATAGCATTAATGCTTGGAGTTTATTTGTTTTCTATTATCGATTCCATACTATCGATATTTGTTGATTATCTTTAGCTTGATGACTCGAAATTTGCATTTTTGTTCCCATTTGATTGAAGATTCGCTATTTAATACTTCTTTTTATTTTGTAGATTTTATATAAAGTTAGGATTTTTGAGTTGCAACTTCTCTACATTCTATCATTGGACTTTCAAACTATTATTATATATACTATATATATATATATTATTTTAATCAATAACAACAAAACTTATTTATTTTTATCTAGTAATAAATATAAGTTGAACGTACCCTATATCGAAAGTTGTTAATTTGAGGGGAAAGTCTTGTATTAGACACATCCGATTCTTTTTTAATTCTTATCACTTAAGTTTCTTGTCGCATTTTTTCTCGACTCTTAAATGTTCTTCTGGTTGAATAGACAGCAAAGCGTTCGAAATAGCAGCTAAGGAATGTGTGAAGAACAAACTTACTAACTCGCTAACAAGAATGATTTCTTTTTCTTCAGAGAGAAAAGCTTTTTAAAATGTTCCTGATGACGTAAACAAAGCGTGTGCTTACGCTCGTCACCATATTTTAAAGTAATTTGGTAAAAAAGAAAAAAAATGGCGCGCACAAATCACGGGAACATTTTTTGGGCTGCTAATTGATGTTCTGTACCAATCTACATCAGTCTTCTTCAAGCGCAAGCAAGCTCTGTGATAAATATTAGACGTTGCACCGGAGGGAAAAAATGAGAACCAACTAAAGTAAAAGATCAGAAACGGGAGAAGAGAAAAAAAAAGAAATTCTTTCCGTGCTATCTTGTTTTAAAAATTTTCATTGCTGTGTTTCGTGGAGTCACAGAAAATTTAAAACAGAGAGATAGAGTTTTTAAGACTCAAGTCTAAGCAATACAGAAAAATATATCATCGGTAGCAATTAAATATATTTGGGCTGGGAACATGCGAAACGAAGTCTAACTTGAACAAAATGCAGGAGGGACCCAACATTGCAAATAGACGGTGTTTACTGTGAACCGTCATTTTGGAAATGCAATATTGAATTTTGATGTATATTTATTGTATTATTTAACAAGAAAGATCAATCATGCAGAAAGCATTGATTATGAAACACTTTTCAATTGAAATGCAATTTTATTTCATCTCTAAAATGCGATTTTTTTTTTTGTCAAATATATATAAATTTGAATTCTTTATAAATTCTGAAATTCTCACCCGTTAAATTTTGGTCAAATTGCACACAATTGCTTCATCTTCGATAAATACTGCGATACTTTTGTTCTTTTTAACATAAGTCTGTTTTGAGGGGCACCTTTGTAATGGGAGCCCGGGAACTTGTGCTCCTGCTTTGATGTAGCCATGTAAATATGCCCATCTATGTTTCTATTTCATAGGTTAATCGACGTTTCTATTAATCTTATGTTTCTATTTTCTTTGATCTTGAAATTCAGGATTTTTGAAAAAAGTATTCGCAACACTCGAAGAAGGACCTATGGGTTTCAAATCGTAGACAGAGTTTGAAAATCTGTATTATAATTGTCTAACGTGTTTTTGTCTTTCCAGACCCTTCAAAATTCCCCTCCTCTGGTGACCCAGAAGACTGAACTGTTGCATATTAATAGTATCGTGTCCACGGGACAGAAAGTGGCCAAATTTTCTATTCCCCCGGGGGTAAGGAAAATAGAGTGGTTTTAAAAGTTTGTTCAGTTTTCAGAAGCCTCCCAGTGACCTAAAACGTAAAAAATCTGATGTGGGCAACACATGACTTTCCTTATATAATGTAATGAATTTACTACTTTTACAGTAAAAAAATAGGTTTTTCTTATAGTAGATACTAATATGCTTTCAAGATATTGAATTTTCGACAATTAGTCGTCATTTTCATTGATTTAGCGTCATTTTTATCCATTTGGCGAGATTTTCGTTAATTTAGCAACATTAAAAAAAAGTCGCCAAGTTGGCGACATTCCGCCAAATTCGTCGCCAAAATCTCGCCAAGCGTTATGTACAAAGAAATAAGTTATTCTTACAGCAGATAAATGACTATTGGCTTTCAAATACAAAAGTATTATTCAAAGCATCTTTTTTCATGAATGGAACGAGCTAGATCCACGAGAATGATGTCACTCAATTTATCGCATGGTATTACATATGAAAAGTGAACCTGCTTCTCAATAGGAAATATTTTTTTTATTTTATATGACTTTTTGATAATTTTTTTAAAAGTGTGCAATATCTCGAGAATGGTTCATGTTAGCGTTCTAAAATTTATGTCAATCGTTTTCTAATGAAAAATTACATAAGAAATGTCTATTTGCGTAACTTTATTAGTGGTTTTGATTTTTTGACGATTTTTTCAAAATTTCATTCGAAAATTTCGGGGGGGTTCTGAACATTCGATTGCGTATAAAAACAATAGGCTTCCAGTGTTTACGAATTGTGGTTTTTGTACCAAATTTGGTTCGAATCGGTCCATTCGTTCGTCAGTTATCGTCTCCACAGACTCACTGACACACACACACACACATGCTTTCACACACACACAGACATCACTTCAAAAATGTTTGATTCGTGATCAGGGATGCTTGAAACGTGCTCTCCCGTCGAAAACTCGAATTCGAATTTTCGACCCCGTCACAATACTTTCCTTATACATTATGTATATAAGGAAAGTAATAGTTTGTACACTTATGTACAACGAAGTAGAATCTAATTAAGCTAATTTAGCACAAATACGACTATTTGTGATTGTAAGTGCTATACATTGTCAAACAAAATAAAATTTATTGAAAAAAGTTGCAACTTAATTGTTGAAGAGTGTAGTTTCCCTGTCTTTGCAGGTTTAAGTACTAGTTCAATTATAAAAGCATATATCGCTGATCCTTGAACTACAGACTTCATACCCTAGGGTCTGCATTGCTAGGAAAGGGCACTTTTTAAAATCACGCTACTTTTGCACCATTGGTAAACTGGTTTCATTTTCAGTGAGATAGTTATTTTCGAATATCCGTTATCCAACTAGCAGCAGGAAAATTGTTCACCTCAAATTCACTGCAGATTGGGGTGGTACCGATTTTTTTTTGCTAACCCTCACAGAGGTTTGTAAAACTGTAGTGGGTAGCAAGTTTTCTTCATGGCCAGTGAAATAAATGTACGGATGTTCTGTGCTTATCAACTCCAACAAAAGCGTAATGGGTCCACGGCACTTTTTGCTGCATTTAGAATATGATTTCAATTTTTAATCTGCATGCTATAAGCGGATTTTGTGACTGTGATACCTCTTGAAATTGAGACAAGCTCATCATCTATACAGAGCTGTCCAGATTGTGAGAGGACCTCATTTTGGACTTGGCTCTTGGAAAGCAGAGACAAAAGTGAATTATTCATCCAGATAACTTCAAGAAGAAAATTTTCCATGTACGCATTTCCTAAAAATTGCCAGAATACTTTTTTTTAAAAAAAGGTAAAAATACGAGCTCCTGCTGCGAGCTACTTCCGCCATTCTTGGCCAGCGTAGGATTTTTATGAGCTTTTTCTTTAAAGAAAAAAGGAAGATGATTTTTCTGCTCTTTTTATATTTCTCTCCCTGGCTAAATAGGAGGTTGTTTATATTCGTACGAGTTTTAGGACCAACAAAGGAGGCCGGTCAAGAAAGATGATGATCCTGGCGTTGAAAAGAGCGAAGATTTGTGCGGAAACGTTAAAACCGTTCCCTCCTCTTCGTTTTATTCTTGCCTCTCTCGTTGCCGGCTGTTGAAAAATTAAGTGCTGAGAGATAGGGTGAATCGCTTCGATTCAAAAGTTTTTAGCGTTACTGCCGGAGTGGAAAGAGCAGCACGGGGTAAAGAAAATAGGAAGGTATAAATCAAAGTTTGGACTGATTCACCACGGTGTATATTAAGTTTGGCTTCTCTTCGCTCTTCGCCTCTTTCTCCGTTATGCCAGGCAGACTTGTTTGGAAAATGAAGTAAGCAACAACGACCTACCTCTTCGGTAGTAATCTTGCAATTGTTATGTTAATGGTCATGGCAAGCGTCGATCTGGCCCGCATTATCCCCGCATTACTATATATGTCATACTGATCAACGACGTCGAGAGCAATGGCTATTTTTACTTTCCTTATATATAGTATAATGTATAAGGAAAGTATTGTGACGGGCGAAAATTCGAATTCGAGTTTTCGACGGGAGAGCACGTTTCAAGCATTCCTGATCACGAATCGAACATTTTTGAGGTGATGTCTGTGTGTGCGTGTGACAGTATGTGTGTGTGTGTGTGAGTGAGTCTGTGAAGATGATATCTCACGAACGAATGGAGCGATTCGAATGAAATTTGATACAAAATTACAATCCGTGAATACTGGAAGCCTATTGTTTTTAAACACAATCGAATGTTCAGACCCCCCCCCCCAAAAAAAAAAAAAATTAAAAAAAATTCGAGTGAAACCTTGAAAAAATCGTCAAAAAATCAAAACCCTTAATAAAGTTACACAAATAGACATTTCTTATGTAATTTTTCCTTAGAAAGCGATTGACATAAACTTTAAAAGCATTAACCATTTTCGAGACATTGCACATTTTTCAAATAAATTTATCGAAAAAATCCCATAAATTAAAAAAAAATATATTAACTGTTGAGAAACATGTTCCCTTTTCATATGCAATATCATGCGATAAAGTTGGTGACATCATTCTCGTGGATCTAGCTCGTTCCATGCATGAGAAAAGATACTTTAAGTAATACTTTTGTATTTGAACGCCAATAGTCATTATATCTGCTATAAGAATAACTTATTTCTCCGTCCATAATGCTTGGCGAGATTTTGGCGACGAATTTGACGGGATGTCGCCAATTTGGCGACTTCTTTAAATATTGCCAAATTAGCGAAAATCTCGCCAAATAGATAAAAATGACGCTAAATCAATGAAAATGACGACTAATTAACGAAAATTCAATATCTTGGAAAGAATATAGGTATCTACTATAAGAATAACTTATTTTTACTTTCCTTATATACATAATGTATAAGGAAAGTATTGTGACGGGGTCGAAAATTCGAATTCGAGTTTTCGACGGGAGAGTACGTTTCAAGCATCCCTGATCACGAATCAAACATTTTTGAAGTGATGTCTGTGTGTGTGTGTGTGTGTGTGTGTGTGTGTGTGTGTGTGTCAGTGAGTCTGTGGAGACGATAACTGACGAACGAATGGACCGATTTGAACGAAATTTGGTACAAAAATCACAATCCATAAACACTGGAAGCTTATTGTTTTTATACGCAATCGAATGTTCAGAACCCCCCTAAATTTTTGAGTGAAATTTTGAAAAATTCGTCAAAAAATCAAAACCGCTAATAAAGTTACGAAAATAGACATTTCTTATGTAATTTTTCATTAGAAAACGATTGGCATAAATTTTAGAACGTTAACATGAGCCGTTCTCGAGATATTGCACATTTTTCAAAAAAATTATCAAAAAGTCATAAAATAAAAAAAAATATTACCTATTGAGAAGCATGTTCACTTTTCATGTGTAACACTATGCGATAAATTGGGTGACATCATTCTCGTGGAACTAGCTCGTTCCATTCATGAAAAAAGATACTTTGAGTAATACTTTTGTATTTGAACGCCAATAGTTATTTATCTGCTGTAAGAATAACTTATTTCTTCGTCCATAACGCTTGGCGAAATTTTGGCGACAAATTTGGCGAAATGTCGCCAACTTAGCGACTTTTTTAATTGTTCCCAAATTAACAAAAATCTCACCAAATGAATAAAAATGACGCTAAATCATTCAAAATGACAACTAATTGAAGAAAATTCAATATCTTGGAAAGAATATAAGTATCTACTATAGGAATAACATTTTTTAACTGTAAAAGTAGTAAATTCATTGCATTATATAAGGAAAGTCATGTGTTGCCAACATCAGATTTTTTTAAAATTGTGTTAGTTTCAACAAAAAGTGTCTTTAAAGAAAATCACATGCCTTGATTTCCTATTCTTTGCGCATCTGAAATTTTGTGTTATTATCTGTCTTAAATTGCTGGCGTAAATCGCATCATAAAACTGTGATTGTTAGAGATGTAAGAGTTGTTAGAACAGGGTGTCAAACCACGCATCTTCTCCTGGCTCGTTAATAAAACATTGGGCTTCTAGTATCATAACCTTTTGTTCTAAATTTGAAATGTACTCAGCAATCATTTTAAGATTTCAGATCGCAGTACAATATTATCATCTCAGTTTTTTTTTATTTTCACAGGATATCACCTTATTACTTTTCTTATATACATAATGTATAAGGAAAGAATTGTGACGGGGTCGAAAATTCGAATTCGAGTTTTCGACGCGAGAGCACGTTTCAAGCAACTCAGATCACGTATCAAAAATTTTTGAGGTGATGTTTGTGTGTGTGTTTGTGTGTGTGAAAGTATGTGTGTGTGTGTGTGTGTGTGTGTGAAAGTATGTATGTGTGTGTCAGTGAGACTGTGGAGACGATATCTCACGAACGAATGGAGCGATTCGAATAAAATTTGGTACAAAAGTCACAAACCTTGAATACTGGAAGCCTATTGTTTTTAAACGTAATTGAATGTTCAGAACCCCCCCCCCCCTGAATTTTTGCCTGAAATTTTAAAAAAATCATCAAAAAATTAAAACCTTTAATAAAGTTACGCATATATACGTTTATGTAATTTTTCCTTAGAAAACGATTGACATAAACTTTAGAACGCTAGCATAAACCGTTCTCGAGATATTGCACATTTTCCAAATAAATTTATCAAAAAATCAAATAAATTAAAAAAATAACTGTTGAGAAACATGTACAATTTCATATGTAATATCATGCGATAAATGTGGTGACATCATTCTCGTGGATATCTAGCTCGTTCCATTTATGAGAAAAGATAGTTTGAGTAATACACTTGTATTTGAACGCCAATAGTCATTTATCTGCTATAAGAATAACTTATTTCTCCATCCATAACGCTTGGCGAGATTTTGGCGACGAATTTGGCGGAATATCGCCAACTTGACAACTTTTTTAATGCTGACAAAGTAACGAAAACCTCGCCAAATGGATAAAAATGACGCTAAATCAATAAAAATGTCGAGTAATTGTTGAAAATTCAATATCTTGGAAAGAATATAAGTATCTACTATAAGAAAAAGCTATTTTTTTACTGTAAAAATAGTAAATTCATTGCATTATATAAGGAAAGTCACGTGTTGCCCACATCAGATTTTTACTTTCCTTATATACATAATGTATAAGGAAAGTATTGTGATGGGGTCGAAAATTCGAATTCGAGTTTTCGACGGGAGAGCACGTTTCAAGCATCCCTGATCACGAATCAAGCATTTTTGAAGTGATGTCTGTGTGTGTGTGTGTGTGTGTGTGTGTGTGTGTGTGTGTGTGTGTGTATGTGTGTGTGTGTGTGTGTGTGTCAGTGGGTCTGTGGAGAAGATAACTGACGAACGAATGGACCGATTCGAACCAAATTTGGTACAAAAATCACAATCTGTAAACACTGGAAGCCTATTGTTTTTATACGCAATCGAATGTTCAGAACCCCTCTAAATTTTCGAATGAAATTTTGAAAAAATCGTCAAAAAATCAAAACCAATAATAAAGTTACGTAAATAGACATTCCTTATGTAATTTTTCATTAGAAAACGATTGACATAAATTTTAGAACGCTAACATGAACCGTTCTCGAGATATTGCACATTTTTCAAAAAAATTATCAAAAAGTCAAATAAAATAGAAAAAAAATATTTCCTATTGAGAAACATGTTCACTTTTCATATATAATATCATGCGATAAATTGGGTGACATCATTCTCGTGGATCTAGCTCGTTCCATTCATGAAAAAAGATACTTTGAGTAATACTTTTGCATTTGAACGCCAATTTATCTGCTGTAAGAATAACTTATTTCTTCGTTCATAACGCTTGGCGAGATTTTGGCGACGAAATTGGCGGAATGTCGCCAACTTGGCGACTTTTTGAAATGTTGCCAAATTAACGAAAATCTCGCCAAATGGATAAAAATGACGCTAAATCAATGAAAATGACGACTAATTGTGGAAAATTCAATATCTAATAAGTTATATAATATATAAATATATAATAATAGTTATATAATATATGTCGAAAATTCAATATCTAATATTTTATATATATATATATATATATATATATATATATATATATATATATATATAACTTATTTCTTTGTCCATAACGCTTGACGAGATTTTGGCGACAAAATTGGCGGAATGTCGCCAACTTGGCGACTTTTTGAAATGTTGCCAAATTAACGAAAATCTCGCCAAATGGATAAAAATGACGATAATCAATGAAAATGACGACTAATTGTCGAAAAGTCAATATCTTGGAAAGGATATTAGTATCTACTAGAAGAAAAACCTATTTATTTTACTGTAAAAGTAATAAATTCATTTCATTATATAAGGAAAGTCATGTGTTGCCCACATCAGATTTTTTTTACTGTAGAAGTAGAAAATTCATTGCATCATATAAGAAAAGTCATATGCTGCCCACATCGGACTTTTTTTCAGAGGAACACTTTAAATTTTAAAATTATTTTCCATAACACAAATTTAACATCAGTAAGTAAAATGCACTTTGTGCAAGGGATAGGGAAAACTAAAGCAATGTAAATAAGCACAAATAACACAATGCAGCATTTAACTGTTTCGAGGCTACGTTTTGTATCCTCTTCGTCAGTGCAAGAGAATCAAAAATCTGATGTGGGCAGCACATGACTTTCCCTGCAAACTTATATCCACGTTCTATTTATTTCAATTAAATGTAATTCACTTTTAATTCAAATTTCGTTCTCATTCGGTAACCGGGCTTATTTTCAAAGGTGGCGTAGGGAAAGTACGAAAAACTAAAATATCTCGAGAACGGGTAGTTCTAGTGTAATGGGGTTGGTCTTATTCTTTTCGTCGTTAAACATTACGTATTAAACGGGCATTTAATGGATATATCTAAGTATACCAAGTTCTTTAGTTTAGATTTTGAAGATTTTTGCGGGCCGTTATGCAAAAAAAGGCAGGTTATTTTTTTCCGAATCGTACCAAAATCTAATCAGCACCAGAGTGACCTATACGTGACTCATCTACCGAATTTTGTGAAATTCGGTTCATTAGTTTTTCAGCTAGAGTGGATACAAGCTTTTGCGGGCCATTTCGCAAAAAAAGGCGGGTTCTTTTATTCCGAATCGTACCCAAAACTAATCAGCACTAGCCCCGCCCACAAGTGACTTACCTACCAAATTTTGTGAAATTCGGTCGATTAGTTTTTTAGTTACAGTGGATACAAAATCTGCACAGACAGACAGACAGACAGACAGACACACAGACAGACAGACAGACAGACAGACACACAGACACACGCACAGACGTCACGCTAAAAATGGTTTTTTCGTATTCTAGGGGTCTCGAAACGTGTAGATCCGTCGAAAACTCGAGTTGTGATTTTCGGCATGATTCCAATACTTTCCCTATACATTACCATGTATTGCAGGGAAAGTAACAAACCCGAAGTCCAAAAGAGGAATGGATGCGAAAAGAAGAAGCAGGGAGATTATATGCCAAAGACCTGGATTGATTGCCAAAGATCTGGCCAAAAGTGGATGAAATGCATGACTTTAAAATGTTACCTATGTAAGACGAATACAAGATATGACATTTTAAATGTTTTCTTATTTCTAAATTAGATGAACTTTTACAATCATTATATTGGGCGCGGTAGTCCATTGGTTAGCGCGCTGGAGTTGCACTTGGTAGGCCCGGGTTCGATTCCAGCCACTGCCAAAACTGCCGCCGTGTTCACGCGGAGTACGATCACGTTAAACATGTGGGTCCGTAAGTCCTTCCGAGAGGTTGGTGGTAGGGGAAGGAGGGTACGGTCCCTGTGGATGCCTCCCCCACTGGGTTCCGGTCTAAATTGGGTGGCACTTCCCGGCCGTCCAAACAGTTACCTTACACCTTTCTGGTAGGTCGGACGGTCTGGGTCTCAACAACAACAATCATTATATTAAATAGGAAGTCATGGTCGTCCATAGGGGATGTAAATGGGGAGAGTCACACACTCCTTGGACATTAATATAACAAAGGCGAGCATTAAGGCCAGTCGATATTGTACATCATGTGCTTGAGTCCCTCCCCCCTCCCGGAAAAAGTTTTACAGGCGCCTATGTATGAAGTAGAAATAAATTAGAATATTATTAGCAAGTGATAGAAAAATATATCAGTTTTGTAACTATAAATAGCTATATTGTCATCAAAATTTTTGATTTTGATGCTAATATATGTTCTAAGAGGACGGTGGACGCTGAAATTTTTTTATTTATTTATTGACTTAGAAACATGAAAATTTGTATAAATATTCCTCTTAATATTACTATATAAAATACCATTAATTTTTTTTCAATTTCGTTATAATTTTGTATTTTTTTTTAATTTAATTTTTTTTAACGAAAATTTGCAAATGCTCCTTGCGTGCCATTTGTTTACATTTTTGATTAATTTTACATTATGATCACTCAAAAAAGCATTATGAACCAATTTGGGTATTCATTTTTAAATCTCTTAGAAAGTTAATTTTTTTTAAATATTTTTCTGCATTAAAACTTAATTTTCATCATTTAGGTTCTTATTCACTTTTAATTACCTTTAGTCCAATTATAAAATGCATACCCAGTTTCATTAAAAAGTATGAGAGGTGTCTTCTTGAATTTCATGCATCCCAGACAAAAATTAAGACGCATGGAGCATTTTAAAAATGTAAAACCTTTGAAAATTCCGTTTCGAAAAAAATGCATTCAACCTTTTGTTTACGGGTGGAACAGCGTCCATCCCAAACGAAGAACTTCCCAAAAAGACAGGTATTTGGACTCCAATGCCTGCCAATGCCGCCAATGCTGCCAATTCCATGGACGCCAATGCCTGCAAAGGGGGATCGAACTGTTTGGTATAGGGTATGTCAAATACCTGTCTTTTTAGGAAGTTCTTCGTTTGGGATGGACGCTGTTCCACCCGTAAGCAAATGTTAAATGTGTAAATTAATGTTATATATTAAAAACTTTTTTCAGTCGATTGTTGCTCATTTCCTTAGGTCTCCTTAAGACCTCCTGAACACGTTTTCTTGGCTATTTTTAAAGTGATGTTTGTCTGTCTGTCTGATGTCTGTGGTCGATTTCTTGTGTATACAATAGCATCCACAAATATAAATGGATTTTCACGAAACTTTATATCAGGACTTGTTATAACAAAATCTAGATCTAGATAGTATTCTTTTAAATTCGAGCGAAAGCTTTGAATCTTATTAGAAATTATATATTTTTTTAACATGGGAGCATAGGACAAAATTTGTCATTAACCTGCATAAAAGGGTTTATTTATGGCTTATCACGAGACTTAATAGTTTCAATCATTGTTAGAAAAAATAGCCGCGATACAAAAATTTTTTGTTCATGACGCCATTAGAACGGATAACACGCTATATAGGTGTAATCATTTAGACCCACGATATCGATTTTTCAAATTTTTTCTTGTAAAATTTGAATAAAAAAATGAATTCTGATATGAGCAAGTCGAGTTGAACCACACTCAGTTAATTATGGTATAGCATTCTGGGGCTGGCCGTTTTATTCTCCTTAAAATTTATTTAGGAGCAATAAATATGTCCCCATTATAGCAACTCCTATTTTTTCGATCTGAAATTAAAATACTCCATTAGTAATAGTACAAACAATCGATTAAAAGTATCGAATCGATAATCAACATTTGATGTATTAATCAACATTTTATGCTGTTTCTAACGCTGAGTAAACCAAATTAATATAAAATCTTCGTCTAAATACAGCATATAATAAAATTTAAGAGTCAGCCGATTTTTAAAGCGGAAAACAGTCTTCTTCAGGTCAAGCAAGAAGCACAACCTTACTTATTCAAGCACGCACAGCATCTGCGGTTGAATAGCACACTTGGCTGAATGTAGGAGAAAAGTTGTCGTCGCTGCAAGGAGAAAAAAGAATGAACGGAAGCAGAAAATAAGGAATAGCAGTAGATAAAGAATGAACGGAAAGAAACCAATGGGGTAAAAGAAAGTTGGTTACTTTCCATTGATTCTTTATTTTCTACTAAGTAATCAGAATTTTGCGAATTAAAGCAGTAACTAATCAGAAAGCATCTGACAGGGCGAGGAGGGGAATTGCTTTCGGAGGAATGAGTTCGATTCCCGTTTCTGCCCCCTCGTTCACGCGGAGTACGAGGGCATGCTAAATATGTGAGTCTGTAAGTCCTTCCGAGAGGTTGGTGGTTGGGGAAGGATGGTACGGTCCCTGGATGTCGCCCCATTGAGTTCTAGTCTACACTAGGTAGCACTGTCTTAGTCCCTGCCGTCCAAACAGATACCTTACACCTTTGGGTAGATCGGACTGTCTGGGTAGAAAGAAAGAAAGAAAACATCTATCAGAATATGATCTTCGGTATAATTTTTAGCACAACCAAAATGGAAATATAAGGATCTTTAAATAAATATGCTACAATTGTTCAGCATTAAACCAATGGGTTAAATTCAAATCAAACGATTCCATTAATTAAAATTCAAAATCATATTCATGGCTTTTCGTATATCAATAACAAGAAAGATCAATCATGCATAAAACATTGATTATGAAACACTTTCCAACTGAAATACAATTTTATTTAAATATCTCTAAAATGCGATACATTCAGCGCTGATATTTTTTTTAAATTATCACAGTGCTACAATAATTTATTATACTTGAAAACTTAAATCTTCATCAAAAAAGTCAATACTATAAATCGTCTGCTTCTCTCTGTGTTTAATCAATGAATATTTTATTCATATCACTTATATTCCAGACTACAAAGCTAAATAATTTTGCGTAGAAAAAATTCAGCAATTCCTATACAACTCTTCTTTCAATCGCTTGATGTGTTTACATTCTGCATGCTATAGAAATTAGGCTTCGTTGTAGAAATAATCAAAGTTTAGTGATCATTTAAAATCAAAAATATTGTAATTGCGCTGACACAGAAATTAGATACACAGATAATATGCAAAAATAAAGCGGTTTTATGACGGATGCAACACTAAATATAAATTTAAACGATCTTTAAACATGACGATTTTTACACCGAGGAAAAAAATGGATGCCATATTTTATTTTGAAATGAATCACGTGATCTCGTCATATAATATAAGTGTAATTATTATTTCAATTTTAATTTAAAAAACTACTAAACATATTTTGTTAAAAAAGTTTTATACGTTTTATGTGATAATTTGAATATTTCCTAAAATTTTCGAAGCAATTTGTGATTTTTAACTCCACTTAAAAAATATTTGAAAAATTATGTCGGTTCAATGTATTTCATTTTTTCAACCAGGGTTAAATCTGAAACTAATTGGGTGATATTATTCATTTTCGTTCCCATATGCCCCACAAGCCGTCTCAACAACATACTAAAATTTCATTTTGATAAAGTCATTTTTACGACAGTTATCGTGCGAACGGACAGACAGACAGAATGAACAAAACCATAAACACTTTACAACTATGTTGGAAAGATTGATATTTGAAATGATTTCTGTTACTATGGAAACCATCTAATTAATGTACGCTTATGAAGACAAAACTGCGTAAATAATCTGTCATAACTTCCACATTGTATTCAAGTTTGTCATTCTCCACGTACAGTAACCGAAATTGCTTTAAGAGGTCAAATTGCTTGTGCTGCTTTTCAATTGCTTATGTTGTGAAAAATTAGTTCTTAGGCATTCTGTAATGAATCGCAACTCCATATAATTCTCATTAGAAAAATGTGTTTCTGTGTTGAGTTAATTTGATTTTTAAAAGATATTTCCTAAAATCCTCTGCAGTGCAAACATTGCAATTCCAATTTACGAGTATGGCCATAAAAATGAAAATACATCACGCCTCCACCGACAGAAAAATTAAATGACATAAAAGATGGCCGCGCTCATTGCGACAGTTGTCGCAGACGACAAACGATCTTGTATCGTTCGCAATTCACACTCGTAAAAGCGCCCTCTGGGGCCGAATTTACGAGTTCTCGTCTGCAGTAACGAAGCAGTCAAAACAGAGAGACACGAAAATTGTTGCGACGGTTTAAAAAGTGAGTTTCGGAGTTATCGCTGGCTCTAGACAATTAATGTGTGAGAATCCTAGGAAGCATCGCAATATATCAAGACAGTCTCCGTCAGCGGAGCACCAGACGCGGGGTGGTGTCGGTTTACATCGCAGTAAACAATCGCCAACCGAATGAAGCCTCTATATTTGGGGCATTAAGTACACATGCTGGTAGAAAGGTACTATTTTACATCAAGAAACATACTTCCTAAGTCTTTAACAACAATTTAAGGCTACAGTGCAACTAAATGTAAGAAGAACGCTCAAAGCGATGACTTGAGGTTCCAGGCTCTTAAATAAACTGTTAAGCTTTGAGACCATGTATCATCATATTCGTAGAGAGGATCTTAAAAAGGAGGAGGAGGGGCCAAAGATCGAATGGTGGTTGCAGACATGCATTTCATTTTCTATTTGAACCCCATGAATAAAATGGTTGAAGACCCAGACCGTCCGACTCGTCCAGAGGACTAAGAGCAACTATTTGGACGGCCGGATGAATAAAATGGTGTAATTATTCAGCTAACGGAGGGGGGGGGGGGGGGGTTACACCCTCAGGATGCTTATGCCACTATACATTATTGAGGTTTCTTGCCCGCTTGATTCTTCAAATATGAAAGTAATGGACTCCAATATTACACTTCCTTTGTGAGAGCCTGTTCATATCGCCTTGAAGCATGTAAAAGTACTGTAAGGTAATAATTTGGACCCATTTTCCATGCTTCTGTTAAAGACATAATTCTTCCTAAGTCACATATATACAAATAATCTCTCTAAATCAGTGCAAATGGGCACACATTATTCTTAGTTCAGTACATATATGAGAACATATTCTGTTGTATAAGCACACATATGCATTTATTTTCGATAAATCTGCCGAAATACGTGAAAGTAATTTAAAAGCGCCAGGAAATTTACGTAATCACATTAATTACAAAAAAATTGCATGAAGATTGGTTTTCTGTATGAAAGACATTCAAACAGAAGCAAAATGTTTATAGATGGTATTGAATGGAGCGCAGAAGTTACGGCTTCGAGTGTAATCATGAAATTGCCGTTTTCTTTCTATGTAACATTAAATGAGAGTTTGTATATTGAACCAGGTTGTTGTACTAATTGCTTTCTATCATTACTTTCCTTATGTACATAATGTATAAGGAAAGTGTTGTGACGGGGTCAAAAATTCGAATTCGAGTTTTCGACGGGAGAACACGCTTCAAGCATCCCTGATCACGAATCAAACAGTTTTGTAGTGATGTCAGTGTGCGTGTGTGTGTGCGAAAGTATGGCCCGATTCGAACGAAATTTGGTACACACACAATCCGTAAACACTGGAAGCTCATTGTTTTTATACACAATCGAATGTTCAGAACCCTCCTAAATTTTCGAGTAAAATTTTGGAAAAATCGTCAAAAATTCAAAACCGCTAATAAAGTTACTCAAATAGACATTTCTTATGTAGTTTTTCATTAGAAAACGATTGACATAAATTGTAGAACGCTAACACGAACCGTTCTCGAGATATTGCACATTTTTAAAAAAAATTATCAAAAAGTTATATAAAATAAAAATAAAAATATTTCCTATTGAGAAACATGTTCACTTTTCATATGTAATACCATGCGATAAATTGGGTGACATCATTCTCGTGGATCTAGCTCGTTCCATTCATGAAAAAAGATACTTTGAGTAATACTTTTGTATTTGAACGCCAATAATCATTTATCTGCTGTAAGAATGACTTATTTCTCCATCCGTAACGCTTGGCAAGATTTTGGCGACGAATTTGGCTGAATGTCGCCAACTTGGCGACATTTTTAATTGTTGCCAAATTAACAAAAATCTCGCCAAATTGATAAAAATGACGCTAAATCAATGAAAATGATGACTCATTAAAGAAAATTCAATATCTTGGAAAGAATATAAGTATCTACTATAAGAATAACATTTTTTTTAACTGTAAAAGTAGTAAATTCATTGCATTATATAAGGAAAGTCATGTGTTGCCCACATCAGATTTTTTTTAACTTGTTTACGAATGGTTTAAGAATCTTGCTTTTTTTCTCCCCAAATATGTCTATAACCATTGTTAAGTATAGGAATTTCTATGTGCAAGATTCTTTTGGAGAAAACAAATAGATGCCCAATCGTTTTATTTAGAATTTTTGCATGATTTTAAATGTTTATATTGAATTTCAAAAAATGTCGACCAAATTTATCATGTATGAAAGCAGCTATAATGATCAAGTTAAATTAAACTAAAGGATTAAGTTGATCCTAGGACTTTTTTCGGAGGAAGATTTCGGCGCAGACTTCCTATTTTGTCTCAAAATATGACCGAACTACACGGGTTACCACCAAAAAAGGGCAAAAAAGAAACGCCACTAGGTTGCCCATGGTTAAAAGCACCTGATACGCACACACACACTCACCAAAAGGGAAAAAAAGTGATTTTAATCACTTTCTATTATGCATTATAGACAAATTTTTAACCTTTTTAAAATTTGCTTTTCACTTTTACTAATTATTCAATCTGAATGACTGAAAATTAAGAATGTGATATCGCTTAGCCAACAAGAGTGGGCAAAAGAGCTGTTCTACAATGCGCTGTATAAAATGACCCAAAAATTTCGCCTTTAGTCAATTTTAATCACTTTTTTTATCTACATTTATTGGCGAAATGTCACTGAGTGTAATGACGTGTTGATCACCGAGATCAGATACTTAGTTCAAATAAAAACCAAGCTTTTATGAAGTTTATAAATTTGTTCATGATAGAAATCGATTGCGATAACGTTTTTTCGCATCACCTGCTTTCAGATCATGCTGGCAGTACATTGAGGAATTGGAACTCTTGCCCTCGCTCCAAGATAATTCATGTGATTCCCTTCCCCAGTAAATTTGGTCGACATTTTTTGAAATTCAATATACACATTTAAAATCATGCAAAAATTTTAAATGAAACGATTGCGGTTATTTGTTTCTCCCCAATATAATGCAATGAATTTACTACTTTTACAGTTAAAACAAATGTTATTCTTATAGTAGATACTTATATTCTTTCCAAAATATTGAATTTTCTTCGATGAGTCGTCATTTTCATTGATTTAGCGTCATTTTTATCCATTTGGCGAGATTTTTGTTAATTTGGCAACAATTTAAAATGTCGCCAAGTTGGCGACATTTCGCCAAATTCGTCGCCAAAATCTCGCCAAGCGTTATGGAAATTTATATTTTCTTTAATATTAACCCTAGTAGCATTTAATATTGGTTCAATATTGGACCAATACTGTATATCTTGGCATTACACCAGAAATATTTCAAATGTAATACCAATATTGGGCAAATATTGGGTTGCATTGGCTTCCAATATTGGCTAATATTTTCAATTCAATATTACGCCAATATTGGTGTTGCATTGGAAATATTTCAAAAGAAACATCCTAATCTTTTAAGCCAATATTGGACCGATTCCATCAAAATGTCTGCTTTTTCATATTAGTCCAATATTGGGCTAATGTTAAATTGCTACTAGGATTGTTAGTATTTGTCCTATCAGGGCCGCCTATACAAATTGCGTTTCCCCCTCCTACAAATAATTACCACGCCCCCTCCCTCGATATTTAATATTTCCATCTGTATGAATCTCTCATGTATTTCCCTCTTTCAAAAACAAAAAAAAATCGGGTCGCCGGACTCCCCCGCCTCCATTCAAATGGTATCCGCCCCCTTCTTTAGGTGTGCCCTATGGCCTTATCCTAACCATATTCATCTTATCGTATGTCTTTTGGTCTGGGAGGTTGGTTGTTGAACCTATAAGTGCATAATTAACTCCATAACACACCGAGTTTTTCACTGAAACAATAAATTCATTTTTCTCTGCTGTTATGCTGGTTACAGAAGAAATATTAAAATGACAAGAAAAAATCGGTGGTGGCTTCAATCCGATGGGGTTGAAATGGTTTTACTCGAATAACATTTTATAAAATAAAACTCAACTTTTGTAATATACTCTAAGACAAAAAAAAAATAAAAAAAATCGACGCACCAAGAAAGAGCTATCCAAATGAGACAAAATTTTGTACGTGTACAGAAAAAGAAATGATTAGAATTTCAGAATAATTGGATGATTTATTGCACTGAAAGATCTAGACAAAGTGAGCACGTCAATATAGCGTTGGTCCACCTCTGGCCTTGACACAAGCTGTTACCCGACGTGGCATTGATGCATAAAGTTGCCGGATGGTGTTCTGAGGGATGTCGTTCCAAATGACCTCCAGTTCACGAGCTAATTCGTCTGCATTCTGAGATGGTCGCAGGCGGCGCCCCATCTCAGCCCAAATGTGCTAAATAGGCGAGAGATCTGGGGATCTGGCTGGGCAAGGAAATGTATTGTATGCACGCAGACAATCAATAGAGAGGCGTGCCGTGTGTGGCCTAGCATTATCTTGCTGAAAAGTTAGCACGGGTGTCGTGAAAGGAATGGCAATACAGCGGGTCGTAGAATGTCAGCAACGTGCCTCTGTGCTGTGATGGTGCCACGGAGGACTATCAAAGGTATCTGGCTATCAAACGAAATGGCACCCCAGACCATATCTCACTGTTGTCGGGCCGTGTGACAGTAAAAGCAGAATTCTGACGATGTCCGGACTGTCTCCAGACACGTTTGCACTGGTCGTCGGGACTCAGTTCAAAATGGGACTCATCACTGAAGACAATTCGTTCCCAATACGAGCAATTCTACATTGATCGGGTTCGGCACCATTGCAATAGCTGTTGACGGTGCATACTTACCAGGCGATGTAATGGACTACGCGAGTATAGATTCCGGTCCCGTAGTCTTCTATTAATGGTCCGGGTGGTCACTTCCGTGTTTGACACACGTTGGATGGTTGATAACGACGAATCTCGTGCTGTCACAGCTGCTCTGACAATCGCTCTATTTTTCTCGTTCTGTCGTCGCTCTAGGCCGTCCGCTGTCCGCTGAAATCTGCCATTCCGGACCCATTCCTACCAGCATCGTCTAATTGCTGCATCGCTCCTACCCAAATGCCGAGCGATTTGTCGGTCTGCCCATCCAGCCTCATGCAGTCTGACCGCACGTACTCTTTCAAACTTCATCATATGTTCATAGTGGCCACGAATTCGCCGGCTTGTTACAATCAAGGTACGTAAGCGCAATCGAAATCCACTGCACGTTTTGTTCTTGAAAACGAGGTTTGCTCCTTATATACATCATCATGGTGCTCAGTTTCAATGCGCTGTAGTTCCGCCTATTCATTCATTGGTTGCAAATTTTTGATCATTTGCATATTCGGTCGAAAGGTATTTGCATGTAAAGTTTCATTACTATCGGATTATTTTGCGGGGTGCGCCGATTTTTTGTCTTAGAGTGTATTAAAAGAAAAAAAACCCATCCAAAATCTGCTTGTATACACTTATAGGGTTTTTAGAGAAATACAAATTCTCTATTGTTTATAGCCATCACTTTTAGTTTTTAAGATATAAGTATTCTAAACTTGAAAAAAGTAAAATTTTCATACTTCTTCAAATTGACAAACCGATTACTCGAAAACTATAAGAGTAAAACTATAAGAAAACTAAGACTATTTTTTAAAAATAAATATGGATTTAAAAACTAAATTTTCTCATACATCTTTTTGTCGCTTACTATTTAAATCTATCTTTCATAGTTTCGAAGATATTTCGAGTGAAAGTATAAAAAAAATATATAGGGCTTTTAAAGAGCTACAAATTCTTACTTATTGTTCAAAGATAGCTCTTTCAGTTTTTGAGATATAAGCATCACAAACTTGGAAAAACGGAAATTTTTGCATCAGTATTTCTCTAAAATTTTTCGAAACATAAAAAAAAGTTCAAAATATTAAAATAATTTTTATATATTTATATTATGTACCCTATTTCCGACGAAGCAAGAAAAATTATTTGCATTTTCATCTTTTAGCGTCCAAAGTGTTTACATTTTTCATAACGCTTCGTTTTTTCGATCCCAACCATAGATGTTATTCACATCAATAACACTGTATAATTATTTTCAAAACCATTATCGAAGCAAGCATCCTTTTATAGCCAAGGACAACGCAGAAGTTTATTCTTCAGCATAAATATCAAGCCCTCGTGAATCAGGGAACAACTTGAAACTGGCTAAATTACGAGTGAATTCCAGTAACCCATGAGGACATGAGAAGATTTTTTCGCAAATCAAAACAATCTCCTAATTGTTGAGCGGTGTCGCGATGAGGACATTAAAGTGCCTACAATAACTGTTAATGAGCGAGGCGTCAGATTCTTTATAGGTTTGTGAACCACACCCCAATTAGCTTTTTTCACAGTTGTTTTTTTAAGAGTTTGGTGAGCAAACACTCGCTCAGTGCCTTCAGTAATCAGAACGTCGCTGAGAAATAAATTTGTAGAATGTAGCATTTGTCACTGGAGCAAGTAACTTTGGACCCATTACGGCTAATATAAGAAACGGAAAGAATTAGCTATGGAGTAACTAAAGTGGACTGCACAATTAGCGCTGGAAAACAAAATATTGTTTCGATAAAATTCAAATAGGTTTAAAGAAAACCGACTAAAATCACATGGAGGGGAAAATAAAATAATTTCGCAATCGATTTTTCTGTTAAGGGTGAGCGTCAGTAAATCTTCTGCCCTATCCCCTCCTTGTTAACTTTCGCGGCACACATTTTTCGCCGAAATTCTGTTCTAACAGTTACGAAATATTTTCTGATAGGTAAAATGCAATGCTTAGATTATATTAAAACTAAATTTAATACCCAATAAAACACAGAATATATTTTTTATTGTAATCCAAAATATTTTTGGTGCTCCCATCTGTTGTCGTAATTTAATTCATACCGACTATTTTTATTTTTTAATGAACATTTTTAAATGTCTATTCCTTCTAATACGCTATTAAATACAACAACAGATCATATATTATAATGCCACAATCACGGAAACGTAATTGAACTTGGACTTGAATTAAGGCAAAGAAACTTGAAGACAAAACTGCAGTCCTCAGTGATGTACATTCAGATCCCTTATCAAATTTATAGAATGAGAAATGACCTTTCCGTGATTGTGGCATTATTATATATGATCGGTTGTTGTATTTAATACTGTATTAGAAGGAATAGATATTTAAAAATGTTCATTAAAAAATAAAAATAATCGGTATGAATTAAATTACGACAACAGATGGCAGCACCAAAAATATTTTGAATTAAAATACAAAATATATTCTATGTTTTATTGGGTATTAAATTTAGTTTTAATATAATCTAAGTACTGAATTTTATCTATCAGAAAATATTTCGCAACTGTTTGAGCAGAATTTCGGGGAAAAATGTGTGCCGCGAAAGTTTGGATCGGCAAATCGACAACAAATATAAAACTTCAACAGATACATTTGTTAATTGATAACAACACTACATTAGTATTTCAGACTTTCAGACTAATTCAGACTCTAGAACCGTAAGTGTAAATCCTTAGTAAACCTTTCAACCCCCTCCGAAATTCGATGCTGAATTCACCTCAGTCATTGTCTAAGTATATCTATATCTAATTTTAAGAAATAGACTTTACAAGGAAAATGTAGATTTTTTTTTATTGGGAAGTGACATCTTTAGAACTGGAAGGGGAAATCCTTAGTGAGTCTTCCTCCTCCCCCTACTCTCACCAGAATTTGATGATAAATCCATATCAGTTGTCATCGGAGTTCATTCTAAGTGCCATATGAATACAGATGTTTCAAAGAAAATTTTTGAATCGGAAGTTGATATCCTTAGTGAAACTTCCTATTCCCTAAAGAGTTTGCTGAATTCATATCATTCATCATCTAAACTCCATGCATAGCCAATTCTGAGAAATATATTTTTAAGGAAATTGAATATTTTTGATCCGGATGGGGGTAAAGAACTGGAAATGGCAATCCTTAATAAACCTTCATAATCCCCTCTGGAATTTGAGCCTAAAATCATATTAGACATCATATAAGCTCCATCTGTAGCCAAAAATATGTAGGAAAGCTCTATCTATAGGAAATTTTTTGAACCGGAAGTGAAAATTCTTAGAACCACCCTACTTCCTCCAGAATTTGATGTAAATCTATATCAGTCGTCATCATCTAACTTTATATCTACAGCAGATATTGAGAAATAGATGTTTCAAGGAAAAATTTCGTCCATGAAAGAAACGCACGTGTAAAAGGAAAGACAATAAATATATGTCAAAAAGTGGTAATGACCTGCAATGCTTGTCAAAACGTGGAAATATTCTTTCACTAATTTAAATATGTATTGTTGCTAACACTGAGTATTTTGAACAGACATTAGATTCCTGTGTTTGTAAGTAGTGTTTATTTTATAGCATTCCTGAGTTTGAAACCATATTGTGTCAAACAAATGTTTTTTATACTCGTTTTATTGTCAGTTTGTACTCATTAAACAATGTTCTACAACTTTGTAATTGAATTTTTTTAGTCTATATCGTTTTGTTGTAGAGTAATCCCAACTATTTAAATTCTCCGCTAGGGGTGCTACAATCGCTTTTATTCGATATGGTATGGTCACTCTACTGTAGATAGATCTAACGTGTACACTCGTGAACTTTTCCTTAAATAGTTATTAGGGTGCTAAAGGAATTTCTTTTGAAACCTGTAGTTCTAGTTTTTATTACAAAATGTATTTACACATAATATTTCGCAGTGATATGAACATTCCCTTTTGAGTTATTGTTACATCAAAGACATATACACATACATACACAGATGGACATCCATCCAAAAATGTTCGAAATGGGGTCCGGCGATCGTAAAACGTTCTTATCCTACAAAATATGGAATTCGAAAATTTTCGAAAAAAGCAATATTTTCTCTTAGTATGAGAAAATGCAAAAATGTTTGAAACTCCCAAACTTATGAGGAAAATTCCGAAATTGGGAGTCATTGTTTTAGACATAAACCATTTTGAAGTATTATACCCACAAAAAAAATCTGATGTGGGCAGCACATGATCCTTATATAATGCAATGAATCTACTACGTTTACAGTAAAAAAAAAAAAATAGATTATTTTTATAGTAGATATTTATATTCTTTCCAAGAAATTGAATTTTTGTCAATGAGTCGTTATTTTCATTGATTTAGCATCATTTTTATCAATTTGGCGAGCTTTTCGTTAATTAGCAACATTTAAAAAAGTCGCCAAGTTGGCGACATTCCACCAAATTCGTCGCCAAAATCTCGCCAAGCGTTATGGACGGAGAAATAAGTTATTCTTACAGCAGATAAATGACTATTGGCGTTTAAATACAAAAATATTACTCAAAGTATCTTTTTTCATGAATGGAACGAGCTAGATCCACGAGAATGATGTCACCCAATTTATCGCATGGAATTACATATGAAAAGTGAACATGTTTCTCAATAGGAAATATTTCTTTTTATTTTATATGATTTTTTGATAATACTTTTGAAAAATGTGCAATATCTCGAAAACGGTTCATGTTAGTATTCTAAAATTTATGTCAATCGTTTTCTAATGAATAATTACATAAGAAATGTTTATTTGCGTAATTTTATTAGAGGTTTTGATTTTTTGACGATTTTTTCAAAATTTCACTCGACAATTTAGGGGATTCTGAATATTCGATTGCGTATAAAAACAATAGGCTTCCAGTGTTTACGGATTGTAATTTTTGTACCAAATTTCGTTCAAATCGGCCCATTCGCTCGTCAGTTATCGTCTCCACAGACTCACTGACACACACATACACATACTTTCACACACACACAAACACACACACACCCCGGGTTCGATTCCAGCCACTGCCAAAACTGCCGCCGTGTTCATGCGGAGTACGATCACGATAAACATGTGGGTCCGAAAGTCCTTCCGAGAGGTTGGTGGTAGGGGAAGGAGGGTACGGTCCCTGTGGATGCCTCCCCCACTGGGTTCCGGTCTAAATTGGGTGGCACTTCCCGACCGTCCAAACTGTTACCTTACACCTTTCTGGTCGGACGGTCTGGGTTTCAACACACACACACACACACGCACACATACTTTCACAGACACACACACACACACACAGACAACATCTAAAAAATGTTTGATTCGTGATCAGGAATGCTTGAAACGTGCTCTCCTGTCGAAAACTCGAATTCGAATTTTCGACCTCGTCACAATACTTTCCTTATATATTATGTATATAAGGAAAGTAACAAAGCGGAACGGGGCAAGTTGTCCATAGGTTAGTTGTGACAATGCTCATCTTTATTTCCCTTCAGACACAGCTTTACTTCCTGTAGCTGAAGGGCGCCAATACTGATATATGCTAAATTTGGACTTCCGGATTGCTGGTTATTCCCTCAAAACGAGTACATTCTTATGGTGTCCTCCGGACGGGCTAGCCCGATACGGTTAAAAACTTAAAAATTCAAAGAATTAAATTATACCGCAAAAGCCAATGGCATTCTAAATGTAGACTTCCTGTCTGCTGCGGTTCGAGAGCCATTCCCTTAGAACGAGTATATTCTTATTGCGGCACAATTCAGATAATGGTGATCAATCCTACTGCCTAATCTGTGTATAGAACTGTGTGAGGATTCTATTATTTATTACCATTTTATTCTTCTACTTTTTCCTGATTTTAATTTATGTCCTAAACTTCTCAACTTTCATTCCGAAGAATCGCTAACTCATGATTGGCTAGATCTATAAAATGACAAACTTTCGAATTAGTATATAGATATTTTAAGTGAGCATTTCGTATGTTGGTCATATTCGATTCATGTGAGATACAGTTAACTAAGGTGTGAGGTTCGAATTGCATTGTAGATTAGTACGTCCCTGGTAGAACTTGTATTGCTAGCATTGCAAATAATTTGTACATAGAATTATATTTATAATATGTATTTTGAGTTTCAAGCGAAGTTAGCTGTAAATAAAGTTGTTTATTTGTTAAATGTGAAGATCCCTTCCTCGAACTCTAGTCATTAGGTTATTGAAGTTTTATATTAGATTGAATTCAATTTAGGAGTTAACACTAAAAGTCATGATTTTGGATTGAAGTAGAAAGGTTCTTTACGGTGGTGCCCGAACAAATCAACCCTGTAGGTTAGTGCAAAGATGTCGGAGGTCTGAAAGTCACCCTAGTACGACTAGTACGGATTTAGTGGATTGAGCCCCGATTTCAAATTGAGAGAATAACGACCACACAGGATACTAACCTGAGGTAAAAATAGCAGGAGGTGGTCAGTCAGAGTGCCAGTTACCCGCCAATCTGACATTAGAGGGTGGAGAATGCAGAGTCCACTTCGACGATAAGAGCTTGCAATTTCGTCCCAGTAGCTCAACGGTAGAAAGTCGATTAGCCAGTTTGGAGATCCAGGGTTCGATTCTAGGTTGAGGCAGCAAGGCTCTTTACCAATATCCGGTGAAATAATGACTATTGGCGCATTCTTTGGCGCCAAATTACATCACGATCAATTACATCACGATCATGCGCCAATAGTGTAAGGGTTGGGCCTATGAAGATTGCGCTCTAGGTATAAACTAGCTCTATATATGTCGCAACTCTGAGGGTAGTGATTCAATAGATGACTAATCAATATAACTAAAGTAGCTGGACACAATTTTGAAGGCAGTAATTGAATTGCATTTTCCGTTCCTTAAATGGTATTTTCATTTTCTTGGTTTTTATAAGTATTATTATCATTATCATTATACTTATTATTATTATTATTGTTAATATTATTATTATTATTATGTTGTTGTTGCTGTTGTTGTTGACAAATGCCGGTCGTTTGACAGTTAGGCCATTAGACAGCGAGCTCTTCAGTATTTCTCTATTTTTTTATTATTATTATTATTATTATTATCATTATTATTATTATTATTATTATTTTAAATTTACTTATAATGGAATAAGTTTTATTTTAATGTCTTCTACATCAAGATTTTTGCACAAACAAATAAAACTGAAATTGACAGTTTTTACAAAACAAATATTGGCATGAAAACCCTCATAAGATATATATGAGCAACTCACCCATAGAGATGTGACAAATGACCCGCAGTCGGGGCAAATTGTGGTACACTTTTTTTTGGCTGCCTTTAAAAATTAAAATTAATTATTTGTTACTCAGATAAATATTTCGTAAGTTTTCTATATTTATCCAAAAGATGAAATTTGCGAGTGGTGAAGAAATAAGGAAAATTGAAATGTGGAAACGGAGCTAATTCTGAAACACTGTAAGTGGAACTTTTTTATGTTGATTTATGGGGTGAAGTTATTCCTTTCCTTCGCTCTCATCTTTCATGTTCATTTGTGTACCCTCTGAACAACTGGTCCAAGGTTCATTGAAAGAAGGAGGGAATTGGGTTACGCAGAGCAGTTAACCCATGACCCGTCCTTTGGGGGACAACCACTTGCAGATACGTTTTTAAATACCGGATTGCATTTTGACTCCCTGGTCTGTAAAGGAATCTTTCTTTTGAGGTCTATTCATGCGTGGGTACTGTTGCGGGTATTCATATTTTACATACCCACAATAGGCATGTCGTCAGTTAATGTTACGCAAAACTTTACGCAACGTTAGCTCACCGTGCTTTGATTGAGACCCGCGTTTCGTGCGTTCAAAATGGCTTGTGGTTATAAAATGTGATACCTACGAAATGGCGTGCATTCTATAACTTTGCTAACATGTTAAATTTGAAAAATATTTGGAATCTTATTTCCGCGACCAAAAAATGTAATTGTAAAATCTTTCGCTTGGCAGCAAAAGGATATCAAATTGTTATACTAGAATCCCTTTTTTGTAGCTTATTTTTTTTAATTTTATAAGAAAATGTTTGAAAAATTGCTGTCATGGATCCAAATGATTACAACTATAGAATGTTGCCCTTCGCTTTAAAGGGCTTTAAAAAATCTTTCGATTGATACCATACTTGATAATGTACCTGTCCCGAGGTAATTACCTCTTTCATGACACGGCCGGTAAGAGCGCGAAGAAGAAAAAGGCCGTGTGTATATACAAACATTAATTTATTTGCACTATATAAATATTTACACAATATTGATTTAAAATATTTAAAACACAACTTCCCATATTCCAAATGGGATGAATACCAATTTAAGATAAACAAATACAAAAGTATATATAGTCTCACAGACTAAAATATGAAAGAGGGTAATTAAAAATTAAGCTTAACTATTCCTATATTATATTTAATCATCCTTAAAACGGAGAGAGAGGTAGGTCAAAAGCACATAATAGGAAAAAGTCCTAGATGGGTAACTCACCGAACTTCACAGGCCATCGCCAGTCCCGCACTCCTTTGGATAGGAGCCGATGTTTTTACGTTTCCTTTTTAACGAGTCGTAGTTCCTTCTTCTCGCTCCTTTTTTAAATTTCTGAAAACTCTCTCTCTCCAAGATTTTAAAACACGCCCCTGAGGCGCACACCATTATCTCATTGGATTCTGGGTCTTAACCCCTTGACCCCAAAGCAACGCCATTGGCTTCTAGACCACCAGAAACAAAAAGCCCCTTCTCAAGCCCCTGCGAAACTGATATGCTTTCGGCCACTAATTCAAACAGGCCGCCAGACCTATGATCCGTCCGAACCGGACAAACATTAAAATCTTTCGGTAAAAATGTGATCTCCAAAGAACACTCTCCAACATCCTATTTACTATTTCTTCCGACTGCAGCTGGCCAAACGAAAAGGCTGACCCCCAAAATAAATACGTAAACTCTAGGTCGCACTCCCAAAAATATTGGATCATGGGTTTACCATGCGACAGTACCCCTCCTCGGGGGGGGGGGGGGGAATTTGCTCCCCAAGGGGGCTAATGACGTCACGAACAAACAAATTTGTATCGCGGCTAGTTTTAACAAAAATGATTGAAATTATCAAGTCTCGTGATCTTAGAGCCAGAGATAAACCCTTCTATTCATGAATGTCAAATTTTGTCCTATGCTGCCATGTTACAAAAAAAAAAAAATCGAATAAATTTTGAAATTTTTGCTCGAATTTAAAAAAATTCTATCTGGTTCTAAAGTTTTTGATAACAAAACCGGATATAAAGTTTCGTGAAAATCCATTAATATTTATGGCCGCTATCGGGTACACAAGGAATCGACCACAGACATACAGATAGATACCAAAATTAATCAAAACGTGCTCAGTAGGTCTTAAAACATATATTGGCATCAAAATCTTAAATTTGAACATTTTTCTAAGAGCAATATTTTCTCTAATTACATAGTATGGGAAAGTAAAAAAAAAAGTAATCAAACTCGGTGTATGTCAAAATTTATAATTATATAACCAATTAAACAATATATATAATAATATATACAATTTTAAATCAAACTGTCAACAATTCGACCAGCGAGGAGAACGCAATCCCTGATTCTAGATGTTGAATTGACATTTCCAAGTACCTTTAGAAAACCACAATGCCTTGTTATCGTCAGCCTAGTTAAGTGAAATCTTTTGGTATAAACACAATCAAAGACATGGTGATCAATACCATCCTATTCTAGGCGAGAACAATTTGGGGGCATTTTTAAGTTTACATCTGTTTAGGCATGCCATAAATGGTAATAAAAAATATCAAATATATTTTTTATTACCATTTAAATTTACATTTTTATTACCATAAAAAATATCAAATATCAATTCATAATCTAAAGCTTGGGATTAACCACAGGCAGAAATGACCAAATTCTAACAAGAAGCATATAAGAAGTTAAAGAAATAATTCAATAAAAGACACAAATGACCTAATTCTAACAGGAAGCATGTAGGAATTTAAGGAAGTAATCCAATAAAAGACACACAAATGACCTAATTCTAACAGGAAGCATATATAGGAAATTCAAGGAAGTAATCCAATAATAGACACACGTATGACCTAATTCTAACAGGAAGCATGTAGGAATTTAAGGAAGTAATCCAATAAAAGACACACAAATGACCTAATTCTAACAGGAAGCATATATAGGAAATTCAAGGAAGTAATCCAATAATAGACACACGTATGACCTAATTTTAACAGGAAGTATATAGGAATTTAAGGAAGTAATCCAATAAAAGACACACAAACGACCTAATTCTAACAGGAACCATATAGGAATTGAAACACGTAATCCTATAAAAGTGACCAATCTTCAACAATTAATTAGCTTCTTACAAAAATGAGTAATGAAATAATAAGGAAAAGGTAAAGGAACCTTAGCACCAGTAGTGGCTTCAAGCTTTGCATGAAAATCCGCTAACCCCATATTACCAACATGCGCTTTAGCCTTAGACCGTCAAAATACCTCGTGAATGGAAATATATAGTTCCATGAGAATGATATTAATAGATTTGTTGCATAATATTGAATGATATTTTATTAATTATCGACGAGCAAAGCGAAGTCCACTTTCCATTCCTAACGAAGAGAAATCCATTCTCTATTCCTAACAAAGAGAAATCACCATTTGCCTGAATTTTGTAATCCCTTTTACTCGAAAACTACTATAGGAAGATGAAAATTTGCACACATACGTAACATTGCACACAAATATGTAGAATCACAATTTCAATAATTAAAACGAAATGGAACAGGATGAAACGCCATTTTTTAAACCGCGCATACTCACTACGCTTCGTACAAATAACGAGTGAATAATAACTTTGAAACAGCTATTCCAAGCGTGTACACTTGCATCTACATGCATTGTGATTTAAACATGCTCCTGAAAATTAAATGCGTTTTTATCATTTAAATGTATTACTTTTATTTTCCTCTATTCTAATTTGTTTAATTTAATATTCAAATTCTAAAAACGTATATGGTCTTTCGTATTAGAATTCTCAAATATTGAAACTAACATTTCATATTCCTAATTTCGTCGGGCCCACTTATTGCGAGCTCTGATACAGCGAAGTATCGGTTATTAAGAATTTTTTTCTGTCCCCTTGGAACTGCAATATTAAACAGTGGTGTTAAAAAGATCGCATATAGCGAAGTATTGGAGCGTGAATATCGGATACTGCGAAGTTTTTATTCTAGTAAGGAATCCAAAACCACTTTTTATTCCAATCATTTGCATTGAAAGGAGAGACTTGTAAAGAGGGGAAACATTCCAAAGTCAGGCTAATAGCGCTTCTTTGCTGCAATATGAACGGGTCAGGAAAAAAGAAGATTTTAGTTATAGGAAAATAAAAAAAAACCATGATGTTTCAAGAATTGCAAAAATCTATCCGTAATATACCGGAACAACAAAAGGCCTGGATGACTTCCGTAATTTTTTAAGAATGGCTGAAAGGGGTTTGATGACGAAATATCAGAAAAGGGGTGACACATTTTGCTTTTGCTTGATAACTGCACTGCTCTTACTACGAATCATCATCATCATAACTCATCGTGCCTAATGGCACATAAAGCCTTCAGCTTGCGTCGCCACCCTGGTCGATACTGTGCCGCATTCCTTGCTTCTGACCAGCTCGTCCATCCCATCAAATTTCTGTTCTGTTCCACCAGTCTCCTCCTAGTAAGCTTGGGTCGACCCCAAGATCTCATACTACGAATATCAAACTAAAAAACATTACATTGTGTCGCTTTCCACGCTTTGTTTTAGATGATGCCTCACGGATATGGTTCAACCGAAAACCATCCAAAACTACATCAGGAAACATGTAGGATTTTTAGGATTACTTGGGCACTCAGATTTCATTTCTGAGACTGATCCTGAAGAAAGTTCCATGTAGAAAAATTTACAGGAAAAAGGAATTTTGGGTGGAGATGTTACTTTTGCTGATCATGTTGCTAGCCATTACAACGTAGAAATTGAAGGACAAGAAACAGACGATGACATTATTGCAGCAGTGTTACAAAATACTTCTGATGATTCCGAAGTGGAAGACATTGAAATTGAAGTAAATAGACAATGAGTGACATCAAAATCTGCAGTGGACAGTCTTCAAAATTTGCGTGTGTTCTTTGAATCCTGTAACATTGACAGCCATGATAATTTAAGTGTACTGGAAAAGGAATTATGCAAATGCTTTCTAAACTCAATTGTTCAAAAGAAAGTTACAGACTTTTTCCCTCTTATGTAATAAAGTTTTAGCCTTCGTGTGAAAATTCTTTTGCTTTAGAACATGATGGTAAGTCCATTTTCTTAATATATCGGATAACGAATATCGGATATAACGAATGATTTTCAGTGTCGCGTGCGATATCGCTATATACGGGCTCGACTGTATTTGTTAAATTAAATTCTAATTTGAAATCTTTCACACCTCGCATACTTAATACGCGAATGTACATTAAAAACCCGGCTCTTTGCTAGTTTTATGTAATTTTATTTTTATAAATTTATTTAAGAATCGTGCAATATATGGAGAATGGTTCATGCTAAAATTTTGTATGAAAAATTTGTTTTCTAATGAAAAATTACTTATGACATTATTACTTATTTAACAGCATTGCAGGTTCTCTATTTTTAAGGATGTTTTCAAAAATTTATTCGAAAATCGTGCACTAATCTCAACGATAGTTCATGGTACCGTTCTGAAATTTGTATTATTCGTTTCTCAATGAAAAATTACGCATTAAATGACTGTATATTTATCATTATTGAATGTTTTTTTTTTATGATTTTCTTACAAATTTAATTCAAAAATTAGGGTGTTTTTGGAACATTCGATTGCGTTTAAAATCAATAGGGTTCCAATATTCACTGGGTGTAATAATCGTACCAATTTTTTTAAAAACGCTCCAAGACATGCATCACCTCAGAGACGTTCAATTCGAGTTCAGGGATGAATCAAGCCTGCTTTTCCATCGAAAACTTGAATTCGAATTTTCGCAAAACTTCAGAATACCGTCTGTTACAATACTTTCTCTTTACATTATACTATACAAGAAAAGTCAATAAAAAAGACAGAGTTTACAGATAATATCTATCTCTGTCTTCAGAAACAAGCTTTTTTTTTGTTCATTTTGAATGGGTACTTGGACCTGAAAAAATATTTACTTAAAATAAACAACTTTTTAAGCCTATTGCTTATCCACGTGTACGGTTTTAATGCTTGGTTATTTTTTGTTTTTCAATTTTTGAATTCTCACCATTGATATATGTTGATTATATATAGCTTTTATGACTAGATATATGCATTTTATTCTCCTCTTAATTGATGATTCTCTACTTTTTACATCCTTTTATATTGTTAGCATTTTTTACGTTAAGGTTTTATGAGTTGCAACTTCTCTCTTTTCTATCATTGGAAATTCATATTATAATTTTATTATATATATATATACATATATGTGTGTGTGTGTGTGTAATTTGTCGTTATTTTGACAAAATATTTTACAATTTGTTCCAATTAAAATTAAAATATCTACAAGGAGAACATTAAGACACTTTAACTATCTATAGCGTGGGTGAATTTTCATCCACAATAGCAAAAAAATCTGATGTGGGCAGCACATGACTTCCCTTATATGATGCAATGAATTTACTACTTTTAAAGCAAAAAAAAAAATAGATTATTTTTATAGTAGTTATTTATATTCTTTCCAAGATATTGAATTTTCGTCAATGAGTCGTCATTTTCCATGTCGTCATCATCAATGAGTCGTCATTGATTTAGCGTCATTTTTATCCATGTGGCGAGATTTCGCTAATTTAGCAACATTTAAAAAAGTCGCCAAGTTGGCGACATTCCACCAAATTCATCGTCAAAATATCGCCAAGCGTTATGGACGAAGGAATAAGTTATTCTTACAGTAGGTAAATGACTATTGGCGTTCAAATACAAAAGTATTACTTAAAGTATCTTTTTTCATGAATGGAACAAGCTGGATCCACGAGAATGATGTCACCAAATTTATCGCATGGTATTACATATGAAAAGTGAACATATTTCTTAATATTAAACATTTTTTTTATTTTATATGACTTTTTGATGATTTTTTTTTTTAAATGTACAATATCTCGAGAACGGTTGATATTAGCGTTCTAAAATTTATTTTAATCGTTTTCTAATGAAAAATTACATAAGAAATGTCTATTTACGTAACTTTATTAGTGGTTTTAATTTTTTGACGATTTTTTTAAAATTTCACTCGAAAATTTAGGGGGGTTCTAAACATTCGATTGCATATGAAAACAATAGGCTTCCAGTGATTATGGATTGTGATTTTTGTACCAAATATCGTTCGAATCGGTCTATTCGTTTGTCAGTTATCGTCTCCATGGACTTACTGACACACACACACACACACAGAGAGAGACATACACACAGACATCACTTTAAAAATGTTTGATTCGTGATCAGGGATGCTTGAAACGTGCTCTTTCGTCGAAAACTCGAATTCGAATTTTCGACCTCGTCACAATACTTTCCTTATACATTATGTATATAAGGAAAGTAATAAGATTAACTTTTCAAAACAGCCGTCGTGTGTTCTGGTCCAGCCCCAAATTTTTCCGAACTCAGCCCAAGTCTGATTCTGTCCGAAATGTTCCAAGATAACTGTAGCCCGACTTAATCCGAAATCCGGGTCCGAACCCGTGCCACTCTCTAACCGAACCCGAAGCAACCCAAGCCAAACTGTCTTTAAGCTTGGCCATTCGGATTGAGATAAATGAGCCCCAAATCCCTTTGGATTACAGCATCACCGTAATACCACTGCACAAGATGGATCGCTCCTATTTTCCGCTAACCTCTGTCGAAAAATATTAAGGAATGGAGTGATATCCAAAGGGTCAAGTGGTTAAACCCGACCACACGCAGCCGACGACTGCAGAGTACAATCTATACCCAAGATGGAAGTAGGCAGACAGAAATTAAAGACATATTTTCACTTGATCTTTCAACAATCTACCCAATGTTCCTTATTGGTCTGGCATAATGCGCTAAAGATGCGTCGTTTTTCAACGTTAATTTGATAGATTAGGGCGAAGATGGCAAATAGTTGAAAATGTCTAATGATAGGTGATAAAGTATTGCTTTCCAAAAGTACAGGGTGGCTGAAAATCGTATTATGCACCGAGAAATTGAAATAGTAGAATTTTTTTTCAGTTAGGTGGCACTAATATACCCTAAAAAATATATCAGAAATATCGGCTGCTGTTTTTAATACGTCAGACAATCTTTACAGAACTCATTTTTTTTTAATCGAAAAATATAGGGAGAATTCATTGACGTCACGTTGCTCCTAGCAACGGGTAGGCAGTTTCGTGCCGGCGAACAAGCAAACGTAATGGCTGCATTTGGCAAAGATTTACAATTTATGTTGTTTTTTATCTAATGAGAGAAAATTACAAACAAATGCTTATATTTTGCGTTGATCTGTTTGCTATAGATCGTAAACTTTGGAGTAAAAGAGTGTTGATATTTATGGCCGAAAATTAGTTAAGAACATTGGCATGGCTAGTGTGGCTACATTTAAATGAAAACTTGACTTTGATCTATAACACAAATGTAAAGTTTAAGTTATTTTGTTTTAAAAATACATATATTTACAAATGAGGACATAAATTTTTCAATGCTATATCTATTTTTGATAGCATGTGCTACAATATAAAATTTAAGAACACAAATCAGTTCAAATAGATCTATTTAATTACGGCTAATTGTAACGGAAGAAATAAATTCACATATTTCTTTTCGGTAGATGGATACTCTTTTAAAAAATCTGATGTGGGCAACACATGACTTTCCTTATATAATGTAATGAATTTACTACTTTTACAGTAAAAAAAATAGGTTTTTCTTAGAGTAGATACTGATATTCTTTCCAAGATATTGAATTTTCGATAATTAGTCGTCATTTTCATTGATTTAGCGTCATTTTTATCCATTTGACGAGATTTTCGTTAATTTGGCAACATTTAAAAAAAGTCGCCAAATTGACGACATTCCGCCAAATTCGGCGCCAAAATCTCGTCAAGCGTTATGCACTAAGAAATAAGTTATTCTTACAGCAGATAAATGACTATTGGCGTTCAAATACAAAAGTATTATTCAAAGTATCTTTTTTCTCGAATGGAACGAGCTAGATCCACGAGAATGATGTCACTCAATTTATCGCATGGTATTACATATGAAAAGTGAACATGTTTCTCAATAGGAAATATATTTTTTTATTTTATATGACTTTTTGATAATTTTTTTGAAAAATGTACAATATCTCGAGAACGGTTCATGTTAGCGTTCTAAAATTTATATCAATCGTTTTCTAATGAAAAATTACATATGAAATGTCTATTTGCGTAACTTTATTAGTGGTTTTGATTTTTGACGATTTTTTCAAAATTTTATTCGAAAATTTAGAGGGTTCTGAACATTCGATTACGTATAAAATCAATAGGCTTCCAGTGTTTACGGATTGTGATTTTTGTACCAAATTTGGTTCGAATCGGTCCATTCGTTCGTCAGTTATCGTCTCCACAGACTCACTGATACACACACACACACACACACACAGACATCACTTCAAAAATGTTTGATTCGTGATCAGGGATGTTTGAAACGTGCTCTCCCGTCGAAAACTCGAATTCGAATTTTCGACCTCGTCACAATACTTTCCTTATACATTATGTATATAAGGAAAGTAAAAATGTATAGCACTGCTATATTTTATACATTTGGTGAAGCACTAATAGTACTTCGGTTAAAGTATACACCGATATTATTACCGTATTACATTTTCCGTGAAAGTTAAAAATATTATGTTACAAGATAAATTTAAACTGATAATATAATGCTTTGCTCACCTTTGATAAACTGTAAAGGCGACTGTTATTTATTTTCTCATGTGTTTAAGTCCAATCTATGAACGCGAGACAACCATTCGTTCCTTTCGTTTTATGGTTAGTTCTTCAACTTTCCTAACTTTACTGCTCACAATTCTTGGAAATCGGTAAAATGATATGCCAATATCTCGGCCTGTGCGTTTACCGCACCCAAAAATTGCACACATAACCATAATTATTAATTATTTTGTGTATTACGCTTACACGACTGTATAAACCTATGATACTCCCAGTTTGCTACTAGCGAGCATGTTCGCCATTACCCCCACGTGCTTAACTCCTGACGTCGCATGAATACTCCCTATTGCGTTTTCCCAGAGTGATTTATTCACTCTTATAAGAGACATATTGAAGAGTTTCAAAAGATATAGCACACACGAAAAATATTTAGAAGAAACAGCATAATTTTAGAGCATATAATTTTTTATAAGATCTAAATATGTAATGATCAGTGGGGGTTGCCCTTGAAGATTTTGGAGTGAGTGCAAAAATAACTATGAAGACGGCCTCTTAAGCAAATTTTAAATATTGATATTTGTAGAAGACATTAATTCCTATATCGAATGATATCTTCCGTTTTGTTCTGTGATGTAAATTATTCAATTGCGGTGGGGTGTTTTGGTTTTTTTTTTCTTTTTTGAAAGCTGGGCATTATATGACTTTAAAATATGATGTGCACGACTACCGTATATAATGTAGATACCATATATAATGTAGATAAGGGCATATATAATGTATAAACATGGTGACGAAGTCAAAAATGAATTCAAATTTTCTACAGATTTACACATGCATATGCATGACTATGTGCAAGCATGTGAAAGTGTACAGTTTTTTTTTTAACTTCCTTGATGCCAGCAAAAAAAAAAATGGATACATATATCGTTTATTGAGTTACTTAGTAGTTCTTTGTATTATTGCTTCGTAAGTGGTAGACTTTTTGTTTATTGGAAATGTTATTATAAATTTTCGGCTGCGAAATTTCGCGATTACTCCTCAAATTTTGCCCTTTTTTCCCGTGATAAAATCAAACCCTATTGCTAAGTCCCTTGAAGCAATTCTTGTCACCTAATTTTCACATATCTGCTTCTATCCATTAAATACTCAAATTCGAATTTTCGACGCCTATTCCATTTCATTGCCCTATGCGACATATATAAATGGTACGGGGGAGAAAATCGTATTTGGATAACTGAAACTCCGTTTACTTTTTGATACGATACCGTACGGGTTAAGTATCCAAGACAGACCGCACACGCAGTGCAGGACGCAGAGGACGGGAGTGAGAGATCCAAGACTAGGACTGAAGTGGGGGAGAGGATAGGGGGAGTTAGCCATAAATCCTAGTTCTACTTCAAAAGATCGTTTTTCCAGAGGAGAGTTTATGGATACACTTTTCCATGGCTGGAGAAGTCGTATGGACATTAGGTATGGCATATGAGTAATTGAGTAAAAGCTGCTTAAAAATGTTTCTTCATGGACTACCTTACAACCGTGAGTCCGCAGACCGCATGCGTCCCTGAATATAGTTTTATGTGGCCTTCAAGTGTAAATTAAATCAAATTTGTAATTTGAGGATTATTTTATCTTTCCTCACGTTGGATCGTTTTTATGTATTTTCATTTTCGCGTTTTATTTGTTTATTTGTTTGTTTTTTTTATCTTACGTAGGGAATCTACTAAAGGCATGTATGGTATGGATTTGTTCCTAGAAAAATCCTTAAGCACTTGCATGGAAAGACGTTAGGTCTGTAGTAAAGTGGCTATGTCCAATCTTATGAAAGTGATTACAGTGTCCCTAGAGGAGAAATTAAAAAGTCAAGGTATGAACTCGGTGCCAACAAGGCGAGATAGATGAAAAAATCCAATTACAAACTTGTAGAACATTATCTAATGAATATGAATTGACAATAAAACTGTTACAGAAAGCATTTATTTGACACAATACTGTTATCGGTCGGTGAAACACTGTCTTATTCAAGAATTAAACAACATAATTTCAATGTGTGAGTAATTTAGGCATGCCATTATCGTTTGCCGAACGGCAACAAGCATAGCCACACTCTGCTCGGGACTGGATGTAACACATATTCGACGATTTAGGTTTGTTTGCGTTATTAGCTTTTAATAAAGTGATAAATTATATTATTTTAAACTGCCTTTTTGCAATAATATAGCACTTTATACACAATATTTTTGTCGAATTTTAAAACTTTTAGCCGATTAAATTAATTCATATATTCGCAGAAGATTTTCCATAAAGATACAGTTAAACCTAACTGACATAGCGTTTTCGCCATTATTCTCTGGTCACGTAGACTAGGTGTACCCCAATATAAATTAATGTACGCCTATGCTTAAGGAAGAGAGTATTAAAGCTGATCTAATGTTGTAGAAAATGAATATATGAAAACGAAAATGATTTCCAATAGAAGGATTGAAACTAATATTGTCCAGATATCACAAATATTTCAGCGAAACTTAAAAATATATCCCTTTTGTTTGAAAACACAGTTCAAGTAGCCACTCAAACGATTCATGATTCTGAAAATTGTTTACACTTCCAGTAATCATTGAACTATATCATTCTGAGCCGTTTTACTAAGGTAAATAATATTATATAAAAAATATGATGCGGACAGCACATGACTTTCCTTATATAATGCAATTAATTTACTACTTTTACAGCAAAAAAATAGCTTATTCTTATAGTAGATATATTCTTTTCAAGATATTGAATTTTCGTCAATTAGTCGTCATTTTTAACCATTTGGCGAGATTTTCTTTAATTTGGCAGCATTTAAAAAGTCGCCAAGTTGGCGACATTCCACCAAATTCATCGTCAAAATCTCGCCAAGCGTTATGGAAGGAGAAATAAGTTATTCTTATAGCAGATAAATGACTATCGGCGTTCAAATACAAAATTATTACTCAAAGTATCTTTTCTCATGAATGGAACGAGCTAGATCCACGAAAATGATGTCACCAAATTTATCGCATGATAGTATATATGAAAAGTGAACATGTTTCTCTACAATTAATATATTTTAATTTATGGGATTTTTTGATAAATTTATTTGAAAAATGTGCAATATCTCGAGAACGGTTCGTGCTAGCGTCCTAAAGTTTATGTCAATCGTTTTCTAAGGAAACATTACATAAGAGATGTCTACTTGCGTAATTATATTAAAGGTTTTGATTTTTTGATGATTTTTTCAAAATTTTACTCGAAAATTTAGGTGGGGGGGGGGGGGGGGGTCTGAACATTCGATTGCGTTTAAAAGCAACAGTATTTTAGTATTCACGGATTGTGATTTGTGTACCAAATTTCATTCGAATCGCTCCATTCGTTCGTGAGATATCGTCTGCACAGACTCACACACACACACACACACACACACACACACACACACACACACATTTCACACACACACACACAGACATCACCTCAAAAATGTTTGATTCGTGATCAGGGATGCTTGAAACGTGCTCTCCCGTCGAAAACTCGAATTCGAATTTTCGACCCCGTCACAATAGCTTCCTTTTTTTGGGCCGCTGTAGCCCATTGGTTAGCGTGCTGGAGTTGCACTCGGTAGGCCCGGGTTCAATTCCAGCCACTGCCAAAACTGCCGCCGTGTTCACGCGGAGTACAATCACGTTAAACATGTGGGTCCGTAAGTCCTTCCGAGAGGTTGGTGGTAGGGGAAGGAGGGTACGGTCCCTGTGGATGCCTCCTCCACTGGGTTGCGGTCTAAATTGGGTGGCACTTCCCGGCCGTCTAAACATTTGCCTTACACCTTTCTGGTAGGTTGGACGGTCTGGGTCTCAACAACAACAATAGCTTCCTTATACATTATAAGGAAAGTAATATATCAATTTTGTTTGAAAACATAGTTCAAGTAGCCACGCTAACAATTCCCGATAATGAAAGATGTTTACATTTCCAATAATCATTAAACTATATAATTTTAAATTGTTTTACTAAGGTAAATAATACTATAAATAATATATCACTTTTGTTGGAAAACATAGTTCAAGTAGTCACGCTAACGATTCGCGATTTTGAAAGCTATTTATACTTTCAATAATCATTGAACTATATAATTTTGAGTCATTTTACTGCGGTAAATAATACTATATAAAATATAACACTTCTGTTTAAAATCATCAAGTAGCCACGCTAACAATTCATGATTTTAAAAGCTGTTTATACTTTCAGAAATCATTGAAGTATATAATTTTTAGTCGTTTTACTAAGGTAAATAATATGAAATTTATACTAACAATATTTTTTTTGAAGATACCTTTTACATAAGCAATCAAACTTAAAGACCTTTTATATTCGTTAACTTTCAGTGAATTCAAATTTCCCAGTGATTTTTAACTGGTAATCACTGAAATAAATAACACTTGCATACATAGGAATCTAATACACGAATTGTTCAATATGTCATCCGTCAGAAACAGTGCACATTTGAATTCGATCAAGAATATTAACCACGTATTTTGACAAGCTTGCAGGTGTCAACGTGTTACAGCATTTAGCAGCCAAATTAAGTATGACTGGTATTTATTGCTTTCCATATACGCGTTTTGTGCGCACTTGATACTGATTTCTACTCATTAGATATTTGTTTAAAACTTTGTAATTGGAATTTTTCTTTTATCTCGCTTTGTTGCCGAGTCCATCCTCTAACTTCTTCAGTTCTCGAACTTTTATAACGGTACAAGAATCCCTTTGCATCGTCATAATTTGAATTTTCGATTCTTTCGTTGACCTGGAAGCTGAGAAAAGATTGAATGAGACCAAAATTAAAATTCTGGCTCAAGTGGAAGTGTTCGATCATTTTGAAAAATAGTTTTGAGTTTTTTTTTTATCATTCCTTTGCACCGTCACACCTCATCCGAATTTTTCAAATTTCATATTTTTCCCTTTGTCTCGAAGCTGAGACGGATCGAATGACACTAAAATCAAGATTCTAGCTAGAGTGAACGTGCTCCATAATGTTGATATATCACCCTCTGACTCATTCACTCACTCAGTACAAATTTTATATAGATAGTTTTAAAATTTTTAGTTTTAAATTATTACTAGCGTTTAATAGATGAACTCTAAAACTTAGCCTTCTCCGCTATTTAGATTTACTGAAGGTATGATATATCTACAATTAACTTTATAATGCTTAACGAATATTTTGTAAGCTTCGGCAGTTCGTTTTACTCTGTTTCACACTTTTTTTTTTCTTTTTTACTTTCTTCGGGTTGGCAAAGCCTATCTGTCTGAGTTACATGAGCATTCTTTTTATTGACACAAATTCTTATGTCTATGTTGTAACTACTGTCACTCAATAGTTCTGACGAAGAATAATTATGACCGAATCAATTAATCTGATTGAAGTAATTTTGTACTGAAAAATATTTTCTAAGCCTAAAATTTCGAGTCAAAGTGACACTGTTAGCAATCCCAGTTGTTAAAAGCTGGCTTATTTTTTCTTACAAGTGCTTGATATCGCTTGATATGGAACGTGTCACCGAACCAAAGACCAAACCAAAGACCGAACCAAAGTCGCCTGCTGTGTGTTAATACGCAAGTACACGGTGACAGGTACTCTTGGAGATAAGAAATGTCGCCAAGTACACCCATGGGGTGATGACTCTAATGGAATCGGAGAGAGCTTTTCCGACACACTTTTTTCGGGATCCCTCGGGTAAAAAATTTGTGTGGGCAATAGACGACTGTCCCTACAGTTCTAAATTTGTTTGTGATTGTTTTGTTCTATATGTTCATCAAGATCATTTATGTTTATTATTTTATTTAAAATTACACCCATTTTTTCTTTCATTTTTTACTTGGGAATTGACGATTTTTGAATGGCGTTAATTTGTAAAATAATAATTATAGTTATAATAATAAAAATAATAATTACAAGTGTTGACTTATTCAATGTGAATTCTACATCCTGGACACGACTAAAAGTCGCAGGACCTCGTGTAAAGTCTGAAGGTGGGATCTTTAATGTAGTAAATTAGATCAGGTAGCACGTTATAGATTTTCTTGTAAGATGGAGATCATGGGCTTTCCTTATTATTTGACCTAGTGTAGTTGCGCTTGACCGTTCGAATTTCCCTCGGGTAGAACCAGGCAACACCCTGTTAGACGTGTCCGTCAATTGTGAAACAATTCTTTCAATGGCAAACACATTTGTTTACATCTTTAATCCAAACAGTTGTTAGCGAGGTCTTGTAAACAGAGAGCCAACCATCTCCATCTTTATGCAGCAACTGGGCATGTGGCTGCCATTAGATCCACCCGAGACCATTTGTCAGGTAGCCTCATAGCTGACAGCCTCTGAGACTCGAGCCACGTGCTACTGGGTGAGTCCCGTCATTTTTATAGCCATCGATCACAAGAAATGTTATAATAAAGGAAGAGGAATCTGGCATCAAGCGGAGAAGTCTCAATCTGAACACATGGTTCCGAGATTTCAAGAAAAACAATGGAAGGACCTTCTGGTTGTAATGGATGTGAATGGGAGAGTTTTCTTTGCTATTTCTTTTTTCTTCCTCTGTTGAGATTTTTTATTCTTTTTGACTCATGAAAAAATTCATTTGAGTATTCTTGTTGTTGACAAGTGGAATGGATTTTAGGAGTATGTTTTTCTCTTCCAGCTGTTCTACAAGGATAAACGTTCTAATGTTATTGTATTGCTTACCTCTTAGAGCTTACTCCGTTTAGTCTCGAAAAAGAATCATTGCATGTTAAGGTGTAAAAAGTATTTTTTGAAACTTTCACCCGGAACTTTTTTATATATTTATTTGTCAAATAGGCTTAAGCACTTTCTAGATCGACAGATTTTTATGTTGTTCCAACGAGTATTTTGGGTTTACTATGCAACGTTTAAGCTTGCATAAACCTTGGAAGGACACAAATATCAGAATAATGTCGACTTGTCTCCCACCCGGGGTAACATCGAAATAGGAGCAACATAGATTTCATTCTATTTTTGATAAAATTATTCTTTGTGAGTCGCTGCTAAACAAAATAGTACGTATGAAAGCGCTGTTAATAATTAAAAACTAAAATTTTAATGTATAAACCAACGACTTAAGTTCTAATTAATCGATTCTTAAAGTTAAAATTTAGAATTCTGTTTTATTTTCATATGAGTAGAATTCTGAATCCAAAACATAATTAAAAAAATGACATTTGTATCGCTTTCCCTGAAAGTTCTTTATTTCAGTTGACTTATTTGGGAACTGAGATTTAACGAAAGGATTATTACTATTATTATTATTATTATTAGTTAATAATAAAACATCGATTATAGAAGTTTAAAAGACATGTGAAAAATGAGTTTTGTATGTGTGACTAAAACTTTGATATTAGTGGAAATGAGTCCTACAATATAAAAATATTTTTCAGTGTTCTAAAAGCAGGACTGGCCTTCTCCAAGACGAGACCCGGATGCAATTAAAATTGTAGGACTTTTATTTTGCAGCCCCTTTACTAATAATGTATAAACAATTAACACAGAAATGATAGAAACAAAAAATATTATTGAACAAATCTGGTATATTTAAAGTTATACATAAAGAAAAATAAGATTCCAATAAACAAACACAATGAAAATGGTATTTATTATTGGAGCAATCCATCATTGGAGCAATCCATCCCATTATTCAACTATATAAAATAATTGCACACATTCTGCTAAACATCTTATATTATATATTAATACTGGACTTTTTTTTATTGCCATTTCATTTATTAAACTAGAAAAATCACGATCTATGTAAATAAAATTTAAAATCTGTCTGTTTATTTATTTATGTGTTTGTCTCATCATTACGGGAGAACTGTTGCACCGAAGTTCGTAAAATTTTGTGGATAGCCTTGGAATGGCTCCATTTAAAATTTAGTCCAGGTTTCAAAGTTCTAGGACCAGGAGTTGTTTAGATATTAATAAAATATGCACAATTAATTCTTCCATAGACATAGCGCATTATACAGACGATACAATTTCCGCAAATTTATTTGAAGAAAATGATATAATGCTGCTAAGCAACGATATTAAATCCAGTGAGATTATGCAGCAGACGATTTTTATTAAATCTTTTCAGATTTAAGCAATTTAGAATGAATATGAAAATTTGCATTTTTGATTGAATTACATCCATTACGGTTTGCGTGTTGAATGGTTATGGGGTTAATTAATATTTTCAATTTCTTAAGTAATCTGTTTTATTTTAGCTAATATTTTTGAAACTCATATTATTGTGTTTAGCCAATTGTTGTAACAGAATAAAGATGGTACGTATATATCGCCTAATACCATTTTAGCACTTTTATTTTGGCGTATGTTGATTCAATTTTATGGCACTTTCATTTTGGCATATAATGATCCAATATCATATTTTTTGTAAATTTGCTTACAAACGGGACCTGGATGTTTAATTCTTCAGATCTGTCTGTGAAGATAAATTTGCATAGCGAGAATAGATATATTTCTTTTTAGGAGAATTAAATTAAATATTTTAAATAACAATGCGTCGTTTAGATACTATAAGAATTCGCACATAATTGTTAAGTTTTTTTATATCATCATATATTCTGTACTAAGTTCGGGTATACCGCTATAGTTCTTTACTATATCCTTTTCTATGCTCAACATAGAAAGTGCATGTAATCTTTCTGCCGACATTGCAAAGCAAATGTAATTTTTAATTAGTGAAAAACATTTTTTATGCGATCATTACATTAGAAAAGAATATTTCATTAAAACTATTATTTAATCTAAACTCTAATATATCCCTGTAATTTACATTATTTTCAGTTGCAATTAATTATTTTAGAGATAAAATTTTTTGTTCACTGTCAGCATCGGTGTCATTTGGATTAAACAAAGCATAATGTTAACATATTATTTTATAAATAAGTTTCGTAAAGAAAGACTCTAAAATGCGTGAAGTTCCTGTATGTATGTTATGTTTCTGAGCCTAAGACCTGCTGGTAGGCCCCGGCTCCGAGTGCTTTACACCGGTACATATCCCTTGTGGCCGCCCCTGCCTGAAAGTGTTTACAACATAGGGTTAGAAAGAAAGAAATAAAACTCCTATGGATGAAACGCTTAAAAATGCCATAATGTTTTGAGAATTATATCTAGGTGTCGCTAGTGTTAGTAAAGTAGCTGTTATTGTTAGTTGACACAATAGAAAGGCGTAGTATATAGTACTATATGTATTTATGAGTGCTTTTACATTAAGATTTCCGTAATTGTGAGTAAAATTAACCAGTATTTTTACTTTCCCTACAATACATGGTAATGTATAGGGAAAGTATTGGAATCATGTCGAAAATCTCAACTCGAGTTTTCGATGGATCTACACGTTTTGAGACCTCTAGAATACGAAAACCATATTTTTAGCGTGACGTCTGTGTGTGTGTCTGTCTGTGTGTCTGTGCAATGTATGTATCCACTCTAACTCAAAAACTAATGGACCGAATTTCATAAAATTAGGTAAGTAAGACCCTTGAGTGTGACCCTGGTACTGATTAGTTTTTGGTACAATTCTAATAAAAAAAGAACCCGCCTTTTTTTTTTGCGAAATGGCCCACAAAAATATCATGTATCCACTCTAGTTTAAATACTAATTGACCAAATTTCACAAAATTTGGTAGATAAATCACTTGTGGGATACTCTGGTGCTGATTAGATTTTGGTACGATTGGAAAGTCATGTGCTGCCCACATCAGAATTTTTTATAGTTATATAGGATAGAATACAGAATATAGGGAGGTAAAAATAAATTGAAAGGTAAAATAATTTTGAATACGCAGGAATAGTCTTTATTGTTTTAGTTCTACTTTGCATTGCGCTAATAATTTATTTTATGAAATTGACTGTTTAAACAAATATTTTAGGCCTTTCGTCATAGAAATGCATACAATGAAGGACAAATTATCTTATCACAGCGCCACCTGAATTATTGTGTTAAACGATATTGTCGTTTTCTTAATGTGAAGTTTTAACTCCTTACTTTTTTACAACCTTCCTTGAGTAATAAATGTATTTTTTCTTTTTTTAACTCTAGAGCTTAGTACAAGTTATCTACATTCTGAAACAATGCAATTACAATATATTTGAGTTTAAATGATTATCAAACTTTGTTTATTTCTACATCGAAGCCTAATTTTTACTTATGGAGAATGTAAACACATAAAGATGTAAGATGAGTTGTATAAGAATTGCTGAATTTCTTTAACGCAAAATTATTTAGCTCTTTGAGTCTGAAATATGACTGATATGAATGAAACATTCATTGATTTTACATAGTGAACAGACGATTTTATAGCAGACTTTTTCGATGAAGTTTTAAGCATAGAGTTAAATTATGTTTATCTCCATAGTTTTAAGTTTTTAAATAAAATAAATTATTGTAGTATTTTGATGAATGAAAGGAATAGAATAAAAATATATGAATGAAATATTTACAGCTTTTACATAGAGAGCCAGGCGATTTATATTTCAAAGACGTCATTTGAATAAAGTTCATTTTTTTTCGATGAAGTTGTAAGTTTTCAAATGTAATAAATTATTGTATTATTGTGATAATTTTAAAAATATTATCGAGGAATGTATCGCATTTTAGAGATGTTTAAATAAAATTGCATTGCAGTTGGAAATAATTTCATAATCAATGCTTTATGCATGATTGATTTTTCTTGTTATCAATTGTCTTCATTTCCTTATATTACGATCGGAGATAATCTGAAAGAAATTAAACTTACTTTCAACTAATCTCCGCATAAGTCAAGAACCTTGTATAGTTCAAAGATCGCGTCGAGTCGGTCCGTCTTGGTATTCCCATACGACATCCTAACTAAGTGAAAAAAAGAAATTCTTTTTTATCATAGTTTACAGTAGACTGCGCTATATCAAGATGAGACCCCGAATCCGACCTCGGCCGGACTGATACCGGGTGTTTATTTGATAAGAATTTTGTAATCTCTTGAAATATAATAATAATGAGAGGCTCAAACGGGTTCCACCGCAGCCGGCTTATTAAACATTATTATGTCCAGAGCATTTTTATCCGATATTTTTTGATTTATAGCAGAGTTTATGCCCGTCTTATCGGCGCCGATGACCCCAACCCAGAGGGTCTAGTCGGGTTTCAGAGTCTGAAGTAAAATAATTGCTCTCGAATCCAAACAAGACAAGAAGTGTTGCACGTATGAAGGGTTTTATATAGGTTCCTTTATAGCTTTTGGATGACGAAGGGGGACCATTAAAACCGTAGTGGAATCGTAAGCTTCCTTTTCACAGTTTTTCATATTGTTCTCAAACTGCGGCTTCTTGTTTATAAAGCAAACTACGCGTTTACTTCCCGTAAGTAAGATGTCAATCTTCAAATTAATAAAAATCTGATGTGGGCAACTTTCCTTATATAATATAATGAATTTACTACTTTTACAGTAAAAAACAATTGGTTTTTCTAATAGTAGATACTAATATTCTTCTCAAGATATTGAATTTTCGACAATTAGTCGTCATTTTTATCCATTTGGCGAGATTTTCGTTAATTTGGCAACATTTCAAAAAGTCGCCAAGTTGGCGACATTCCGCCAAATTCGTCGCCAAAATCTCGCCAATCGTTATGCACTAAGAAATAAGTTATTCTTACAGCAGATAAATGACTGTTGGCGTTCAAATACAAAAATATTACTCAAAGTATCTTTTTTCATGAATGGAACGAGCTAGATCCACGAGAATGATGTCACCCAATTTATCGCATGGTATTACATATGAAAAGTGAACATGTTTCTCAATAGGAATTTTTTTTTTTTTATGACTTTTTGATAATTTTTTTGAAAAATGTGCAATATCTCGAGAACGGTTCATGTTAGCGTTCTAAAATTCATGTCAATCGTGAATTCTAATGAAAAATTACATAAGAAATGTCTATTTTTGTAACTTTATCAGTGGTTTTGATTTTTTGACGATTTTTTCAAAATTTCATTCGAAAATTTAGGAGGATTCTGAACATTCGATTGCGTATAAAAACAATAGCCTTCCAGTGTTTACGGATTGGGATTTTTGTACCAAATTTTGCTCGAATCGGTCCATTCGTTCGTCAGTTATCGTCTCCACAGACTCACTGACACACACACACACATACTTTCACACACACACACACACACACACACACACACACACACACACACACACACACACACACACATACACACACAGACATCACTTCAAAAATGTTTGATTCGTGATCAGGGATGCTTGAAACGTACTCTCTCGTCGAAAACTCGAATTCGAATTTTCGACCCCGCCACAATACTTTCCTTATACATTATGTATATAAGGAAAGTAAAAATATCTTTATGAGTGTTTTTCCACAAAATATAGGATTATAGAATATTATAATATCCATTTCAATAGGTATGTATTTATATAATAAATAAAACTGCTGGTTTTGGGAATATAACTTTCTGATACTTCCTTGACGAAAGCAGTCATAGGAAGATTTGGTGACAGTAATTATTTCGAGGGCGTTTCGAGTCTTCTTCGGCCAAAAACAGTGTGCGCTTTTAACAACCGCTAAGAACTAATAGTAAATTGGCAGACAGAGAAATTTGAACACCCAAAGCTAAAATTTGCTACCGGGTGGTATCAGTCATTGAAAACAAAACCCAATCATAAACGTATCAACATAGGCCGATAAAGGATCGTCACATTCGCGCATGGCGGAACATGAGGAATTTAAAGATAGCAATGAAATGATATTCAAAATAAAACAAAGATAAAGAAAAACAATCAGATGTGGTCAGCACATATGACTTTCTTCATATAATGCAATGAATCTACTTATTTCACAGTGAAATTAATTGGAGTGTGGCTGAACTCGACTTACTCATACCAGAATTCATTTTTTTTATTCAAATTTTACAAGAAAAAAAAAATGAAAAATCGATATCGTGGGTCCACATGATTACAACTATAGAGTGTTACTCTTTACTTTAAAGGGCTTGAAAAATCTTTCGATTGATACTATACTGGACAATTTACCCCCCACCCCCCACACCACCTTGGAGAGGGAGTATCTTGTCTCCCAAAAGGGCTAATGATGTCACGAAAAAAAATTGTCTCGCGGCTATTTTTCACAACAATGATTGAAACTATTAAGTCTCGTTATCATTAAGCCATAAATAAAGCATTTTGTGCATGATTATGCCAAATTTTGTCCTATACTAGTAGTCAAGGAATGAGATTTCTACTCCAGAGGCAGGAGCAGACGGAGCAAAATCGCCTCCTGGCGAGAATTTAGTATCCCTAGACGGGGGTATATTTGCAAAATGGTTTTTTTATTTGGTATTTTAATTTTTCAGAAACTTTTTCGAGGGTGGCAACGATTGGAATATCGTGGTCTTGTACGATTGTACGAGGGTATTGTGAGGAGCACGAGGATATTGTGTTGTGAGCAGCAAATGGGGAAGCTTAGCTTTCCCATTTGTTGCTTGGAGTGACGTCACTTCCGTTCTGTGCTGCGTGGAGCGACGTCCCAAACGTCCCAAGGCTGTTTTACGAAGGGTTTGTTGTCCCAAATTACTGTCGTGTAATAGGGGCTTAACTCTCTCTCTCTCTCACACACACACACGCATATCACCTCAGAAACGTTCTATTCGATTTCAGGGACGCTTGTAACGTCCTCTTCCGTCGAAAACAGGAATTTTTTGACTCAGTCACAATACTTTCCCTATGCATTATACTATGTATATATAGGTAAAGTAATAAAAGCATTAAATTAGTGAAAAAAGTGCAAGAGTCACATAACTGCCTTTTGCCTGCTTTCTTCAAGGTATTAGAAAGTTGTATGTTTCTACTAGCCATTTCACCACGCTTTGGGCGATCTCAATGGTTGGTGGTGACATTTGCATACTTCATAAAAGTTCTGAATATCGAAAATAGTTTCAAATTTAAACATAAAAATAGAATTGCGCACATTATTGAGAGGCCAAGTGGAGTACGCTTTTGAAAATCACTTTGTATCACCAACCCTAATACGAATTTTCGATTTTTTTCTTGATTTGTGTCACATTAAATTTCGAATATAGGCACTTCGTGGAAGGATTGACAAGGGTACAAATTATGGCATCAGCCAGTCTGGAAAAGTGGCATTATAAATCTCGCAAACAAATAACTTTTTATAACCAAATTTATTGCCAGCACAGACTACTCGCCTGGTTTTGGGCTGGAGAAACTAAAGTGGAGCCAACAGAAGTCAATCTGTAACCAGGGCAAGCCAATTGGCACCCAAGTGAACGAACCGACCAGAAGCTAAGGGTCAAGGTGTACTACCACCCCCTCCCAACATGAGGCAAAGAACCTTTTCAATATTTTCAATCAGTTGCTAAATGAACTTCGAGATGTGTGGTTGAGTCTGTGTATAGCTAGCAAAAAGGAAAAGGACATGATATTGCGCGAGGACAGTAATATGTGATATGCTCATCAGTAATGTTACTGGATCTGAAGATGGTTGTTGTTGTTGTTGGGACCCGGACCGTCCGACCTACCAGAAAGGTGTAAGGTAACCGCTTGGACGGCCGGGAAGTGCCACCCAATTTAGACCGGAACCCAGTGGGGAGGCATCCACAGGGACCGTACCCTCCTTCCCCTACCACCAACCTCTCGGAAGGACTTACGGAACCACATGTTTAACGTGATCGTACTCAGATTTAACACGGCGGTAGTTGTGCCAGCGTGCAAATCCAGCACACAAACCACCGGGCTACCGCGCCCGAAATGTGCCAACAGCACGCGGTGTTCCCAGGTGGTCACCCACCCAAGTACTAACCGCGCCCGATGCTGCTTGACTTCGGTGATCTAACGAGAACCGGTGTTTTCAGCACGGTAGAGCCGTTAGCGGATCTGAAGATGGTGTAACACATGACTACATACTGACACAAAACTACAAACTGTAACATCGAATATGAGTAAATACGATACAAAACGAATTATGAAATAATTTGCCATTTCCATCAATGTTTGCCCAGCCTCTAAACGGCCGACAGCTCACCACATCAAAGATTCCTCCAAATAATATTTCGGAGCCATAAAAAACTGTTTTGAGTCGATCAACAACGAAATGAAATCTTAAATTGCAAAAGTTCGCAGGGAAGCGTACTTCGTGCACAGACTTTGCCCCGCTTATTTTTTTTCGTATGTAAAGATAATTTTGGACACTGGTTTATATATATATATATATATATATATATATATATATATATATATATATATATGTTGGTTTCACTCTCGAAACGCTGCGATCCTTCTTTCTCTGGAGCGCCGTCAGATCAACTCCCACAGGGGTCAGCATCCGCGAGATTTTGAAGCTGAGCGAAAGGCGTCACTCCATCCATCAGGCTAATTGCATCATCATGTTCTCACTCATTATAGAGACAAGCATACGTAATGGATTCCGTTTCCGCGTTCACTAAACCTGAGAAGAATATTTTGTTTATTTTTCTTTCAATCCGTTACCTCGTCTTTATGGATGAATATAGGGATCTGACTTCGGTTGAGCTTCGCTTTGAGGAATCGGTTGAACTTTTCGGAATCGGTTGAGCTTAGCTTGTTAGAAGTATCATACAAATGGTGATGAGTTGAGACTGCCACCCTTACATTTTTTACGATAATGCACAACAGTATTTCCACTTTTGACACTAAAATATCATTTTATCTATTATCTATAGAACTGCTTTCGGCCATAGGCAAAGTATAGGAAAATGCTGGGGCCACATGAAGCTCTGAGGGCTGATTTTCCGTGCTCAGGGTACCATTTTTTACTATGAACATTTTATGGGGGACCCTGGAATTTACCTTTGCCTAGGGTCACCGGAAAGAATTAAGGTGACTGATTATCTAGTCTAGATGAAGGGTAGCGAGCTTCTTGCAGTCAGACTGAAAAAAGATGCGAAAATGGTTTATTAGTTTCATAGTTTAAAGGTGGCTAATTTTACATACACTACGCAGTTGTTACCCGTTGCATGTAAAAAACACTGTTTTTATAATGCATTTAAAGCAGAAGAATAACTACAATATTATTGTCACGGCGCTGTCCCAGAAGTGGCATATCTATTTAATTACAAGAAAGATCAATCATGCTTAAAGCATTGATTATGAAACACTTTCCAACTTCAATGCAATTTTATTTAAACATGTCTAAAATGCAATACATTCCTCGGTAATATTTTAAAACTTATCACAATACTGCATTAATTTATTATATTTGAAACCTTAAACCTTCATCGAAAAAAAACTAACTTCATTCAAATGACGGCATTAAAATATAAATTGCCTGGTTTAAACATCTCTAAAATGTGATACATTCCTCGGTAATAATTTTAGAATTATCATAATACTACGATAATTTATTATATTTGAAAACTTCATCGAAAACAACTGAAATTTATTCAAATGACGTCATAAAAAAATAACACGCCTAGCTCTCTCTATAAAAGCAACATTTCATTCATAAATAATTCCCCCATTCATGTCATTCATCACAATACTATAATAATTTATATTATTTAAAAATTAAGACCATGGAGCTACAAGTAAGTAAACTCTATGCGTAAAACTTCATCGAAAATTATCGTCCTTCTCTTTCTAAAATCAATGAATATTTCATTCATATCAGCCATGCAGACTCCATGGACTAAATGATTTTGTGCTAAAGAATTACAGCGATTCTAATACAACTCATTCTACATACTATGTTGTTTACATTTTACATAAGTGAAAAATAGTCTTAATAGTAGAAATAATCAAATTTGGATGAGCATTTAAACTGAAATATATTGTCATTGCGTTGTTTCAGTATGTAGATGCACAGAATTTAGACAAAAATAAAGTAGTTTTAGGACGGATACAACACTCAATATGAATTAAAAAGAACTTTAAAAATCACGATTTTGAGACAAGATGGATGCCATATATCATTTTGAAGTGGGTCACGTGATCGTTTCATATCATGGACACGTGATCGCTTCATATAAGAGGTGTTATTATTATTTTAATTTTTATTTAAAAAAATACTGAATATATTTCGCTGAATTTTTTTTTATATATTTTATGGAACAATTTGAATATTGCCTAAAATTTTCGAAGCAATTTGTGAATTTTAAATCCGCTTAAAAAATGCTTGAAAAATTAGGTCCCATAGGGCTCAATGTATTCCATTTTTTCAACCCGGGTTCAATCCAAAACTAATTGGGTGATATTATTCATTTATATTCCCATAGGTCCTATAGACCGTCTGAACAACATACTAAAATTTCATTTTGATTAAGTCATTTTTACGGCAGCTATCGTGCTAACGGACAGACAGACAGACAGAATGAACAAAGTCATAAACACTTTTCAACTTTGTTGTAAAGTGTTAAAAACGTACAACTGCCACAGTCATACCTTAGCTCTTTTTATGAGAGCACTGTTGTTCCTGACCCGAGTAAGATACCGTCCTCGAAAAAACTGTAGTAACCTAATTTTCTTATGCCTGTTCTCTTTAAGGAAGTACTAGAAAATTATATGTGTGAATAAGTTTTTACCGAAATTAAACGATAAGCCGTGACGTAGCAGCTCATTCTGCAGGGACTCTAAAGCTGAGCGCAAAAGTAAACTAAAAATAATTATAAAGATCATGGAAATCGTGGGAAGGGAGCCTACAACATTTAACGCTACTGCAAGCCTCGAGTTTAATCAATTGTACTACTCAGGTTAAGTATGCAAAATACAGAAACTTTATAGTTATAAGATGGAAATGACTGACATGACTTCCTTACAATCCTAATATCTTTCTCCCTCTTGTTCAAGTTTGCCGTGAATGTAATTTTAAACCTATTCATTCTACTGTTACTCCTATATTTAACCGTATCTGAATTGATAAATATAAAATTAATCTTTTAAGTCAAGCCGGTATTGTACTTTGTCCCTCTTATTTCCCCTGACAGTAGTTACAGATTTTATATTGGCAGTACTAAAAGTAGTACTATAAGTAGTACTTGTATTTAGTAGTACTACTAAAATGACTGTGTATTAGACTGTCTGAGCATGCTCGTGATATCAAGTATAGTAAAAAATAAAAAAATAAACTTTCCACCGCTTTATCCCAAACTGTTATTATTGATCATTTTGTCCTATTTAATAAAAACTTTTCTTTCAAATTGTTACAATAATCCCCTCAATATTCTGGCATTCCCGATTTTCAATTTTGCATTTTATGGATTGGTATTTGCTGTGTAATATGTTCATTTTATGTTTTTTCCACTTCGCATGTACTCATTCTGTACTCCCCTTTTATCGATCGGCTATTATTAATATCTAAATTGTATTTATGAGTTGGCTGAATATAAGAACACTAATGTACTGGCGTTTAGTGAATTCAGGAATAGGTGACGCAGATTCAGAGGCGGGATTCCTCTTCCCCCTTGACAACGAACATCATCAAAACAAAACACATCGCGCTACTGGCACAAGTGTTGTCAAATATTATCTAAAAATAGCCAAACGAGCCTGAAAAATTCTCCAAATAATAATAATAATAATAATAATAATAATAATAATAGCCCATTCAGCTGATAAAATTAAGTAAAACAGCGGTTCACCGACATCACCTGTGTCGCCTGACGAACCGCCACTGTGTACTTGTATCGTGTCATAAACCTCTGATGATGAGCGTATAACGCTCAAAAGCACCCAGGTTCATTTAAATGCAATTTACTTCTTTTAAGTTGAAATAAACTTTTTATCTTAAAGTATGTTTACATTTAACAAGAAAGATCAATCATGCTTAAAGCATTGATTATGAAACACTTTCAAACTTCAATGCAATTTTATTTAAACATCTCTAACATGCAATACATTCCTCGGTAATATTTTAAAACTTATCACAATACTACATTAATTTGTTATATTTGCAAACTTAAACCTTCATCGAAAGAAATGAACTTCATTCAAATGACGGCATTTAAATATAAATTGCCTGGTTTAAACATCTCTAAAATGTGATACATTCCTCGGTAATAATTCTAGAATTATCATAGTACTACGATAATTTATTATATTTGAAAACTTCATCGAAAACAACTGAAATTCATTCAAATGACGTCATAGAAAAAATAACACGCCTGACTCTCTCTATAAAAGCATCATTTCATTCATAAATAATTTCCCAGTCATGTCATTCATCACAATACTATAATAATTTATTTCATTTAAACATTAACACCATGGAGCTACAAGTAATTAAACTCTATGCGTAAAACTTCATCGAAAAAAATCGTCCTTCTCTTTGTAAAATCAATGACTATTTCATTCATATCAGCTATGCAGACTCCATGAACTAAATGATTTTGTGTTAAAGAAATTCAGCAATTCTAATACAACTCATTCTACATATTTTGCTGTTTACATTTTACATAAGTGAAAAATAGTCTTAATAGTAGAAATAATCAAATTTGGATGCGTATTTAAACTCAAATATATTGCAATTGCGTTGTTTCAGTATGTAGATGCACAGAATTTAAGCAAAAATAAAGTGGTTTCAGGAAGGATACAACACTCAATATGAATTAAAAATAACTTTAAAAATCACGATTTTGAGACAAGTTGGATGCCATGTATCATTTTGAAGTGGGTCACGTGATCGCTTCATATAAGAGGTGTTATTAATATTTTAATTTTTATTTAAAAAACTACTGAATATATTTTGCTGATTTTTTTTTATATATTTTATGGAACAATTTAAATATTACCTAAAATTTTCGAAGCAATTTGTGGAATTTTAAATCCGCTTAAAAAATGTTTGAAAAATTAGGTCCCATAGGGCTCAATGTATTTCATTTTTTCAACCCGGGTTCAATCCAAAACTAATCGGGTGGTATTATTCATTTATATTCCCATAGGTCCTACAGACCGTCTGAACAACATACTAAAATTTCATTTTGATTAAGTCATTTTTACGGCAGTTATGCTAACGGACAGACAGACAGAATGAACAAAGTCATAAACACTTTTCAACTTTGTTGTAAAGTGTTAAAAATTGGACGTGTCTCCTTATTACAATTAAATAACTGGCATTATTATTTGAAAGTTGAAATAGTTAAGTACTATGTACACTTCATATATTGATGAATTTTCATATGACGTCCAGTCTGGTCACCTTAACTAGTTTTCTATTCTGCATTCATTCTGTTCTAATATATATCGTTTGTTGATCTTTTACAGGAGAATGTTTCCTACGTTCCAAGTCAAAATTTATGGCATGGATCCTCTTTCAGACTACATCCTAATGATGGACTTTGTGCCAGTTGATGACAAGAGATACCGATACGCCTTCCACAGGTAAAACTGCATTCTCTGATGCTTTTGTGATCAAGCAAACTACGTGATAATATCGTCAGAAGTTAGTTAGTTTTGAGTAGTTAGTCTAAATGCATTTGAATCTCATCCTAATGTTTGTTGCAGAAGAAAGTGCTGGTTTTATGATTTAGAATCTTTGATGCTTTAACTATAACCATGTTTCATTAGTCGTAGTGACATGAAACTTGACATGGCGTTGTTTATGGGGTGCATTTTAATTCTTTGGGTTTGAACCTTACTTATTCAGTTCGTCCTGGACCCACCATAGATGGTACACTATTTTTGGAAATAACTTGAGAACCAAATTAGCTAAAAATCTCAGATTATGCATATTTTTACCTTTCGAAGGATATTTTAATTCTCTGCAGTTTGAACCTTACTGGTCTAGTTCGCCATTGGAAGGTATACGTTTCTACGGAATAACTAAAGAACGGAACAGCTAGAAATCTCAAATTATGCATATTATTGGATTTCGCACTTGTTGGACTTTGGACCCTACTGTTCAAATCCCGCCGTAGCACATGTTTTGAAGGAGATTCATGCGTACAAAAAACAAATTTTATGGATTTACACATTTATTTTAAGATACACTGAAAATTAGAAAAATACATTTTCTCTCATTTTCATATCATACAATAAAAGTGGGTGGTTTTACGTTTTATAAAACTGTACTATTTGGTTGTACATAGATATACTCCAAAATATCCCCATTAAATGTATGGAATCGATTCCATACATTTAATCGAGGATTCTATACATTTGTGGCAGCAAACTGACTCTGCTCCTGCCAAGGACATCGGATCAAAGAGGTGTACCCGAATTATAAGTTCGGAGGGGAAGCTAGCATTTGCTCTAAACGTATAATGTCGGTCTTGTTAGCACTAGGTCCCGAGTTCGGTCCTGGCGACGCATAATCGCCACAGTGGTTACCCTGGACATACACGAGCACGAAAAACCTTCTGTCTCCAACGATCTCACCTCTCAACACGAGATGGCAACACCACGCTGAGCAGAGGCCCTACCACTCCCTTCCTGCTTGATCACGACTGACGTTAACGCCCGAGGCGACACGTCTTCCGGCCATCAGCCCTCAACTGAGTCTCGGATGGGGACACGCGGGGTTTTCTGGAATGACCCCCCTCCTCGCCGAAATTCGACCCGGGCTCCTCATCAGGTGGGGGAGTGTGTGGCAGCTAGCCGAGTCTGCTCCTGCCAAGGACATCGGATCAAAGATGCGTACCTAAATTATAAGTTCGGAGGTGGAGCTAGCTTTTGCTTTAAACATATAATGTCGGTCTTGTAAGCACGAGGTCCCGAGTTACAATCGCCACACATTTAATAGTGGTATGTAGACAATATCTATTTATGGCAATATCTCCTTATAATGGGCAATATCCCCTTATAATGAAATATTAGTTTTATAAATGATAATGTGAGAAAGTTTATTTTTTTCGTTTTAGTGCACTTTAAAATAGATGAATTCTAAAACTTGTTTTTTGCTTGCTTATTTTGTTTTTATTTACTCACTATCAGTGGACCCGTTCTTCGTACAGAATATATAATATAAAGAAACTTAAAATTCCCAATTATGTGTAAATTCCCTTAGTATTCTAAATGGCATTGTTATTCAAAGCATTCTATTAAAATATTTAATTTTAATTCTCCTAAAAAGAAGTATAAGAATCTCTGCTCTCACTATACAAAATTATCCTCATAGGTAGGTTTGAAGAATTCCTGGTCCTGTTTGTAAATAAATTTACAAAAAATGCTTTTTACTTACCATAAAATGGCAAGAAAGATTGTCAAGGAAATTGAACAGAATATTGAATTTTCATCAATTAGGCATTATTGTCTTAATTTAGCATAATTTTTTTTATCAATTTGCTGATATTTTCGTCAGTTAGGCAATATTTTGATCAATTTGGTGACATTATAAAAGTCGCCAAATTTGTTGCCAAATGAGACAATCGGACTGACAAACAGACCCAATTGAATTATTACAGTACTAGCTCTTCACAAAACACAATTAATTTCATTTATTTGAGTAATTTATCTTATTTATATAGCGTATATTATCGATTTGGCGACAGTTTTATCAATTCGGCAACATTTTAAAGAGTCACCAAATGTGCCGCCAAGTAAAATAGTTGGACTGACAACCAAACGCTATCGAAACATACATTACTATCTCCTAACAAAACACAAATAATTTCATTGACTTAGAGTCACTTTTTATCAATTTGGCGACATTTTTATCGATTTGGTAACATTTTCGTCAATTTAGCGACATATAAGAACAATCGCCAGGTCGGCAATATCTCGCGAAATTCGTAGATCGGAATTAGCAGATCTGAAAAGTAAAACATCCCGATCCGCTGAAAATGCAAAAATGGTATTGGCAGGTGATATAACCGTACTATTCTTATTCTGTTTCAACAATTGACTAAACACAATATATGAATTTATTGGATAAACACAATATATAAGTTAATTGACTAAACATAATATGAGTTTGAAAACTCTTTGCCAAAATAAAACAGGTAATATAAAAAATTGAAAATATCAACAATTCTTATAATCTTTATGCGAAGTACGTAAATAATATAATTCAGTCAAAAGTACAATACCGTTCATTTATAAGATACATTTTTATATCCATTACTTTATTATTTAAATAATAATAATAATAGTTTGAAAGTCCAATGATAGAAAAGTGAGAAGCTGCAACTCGAAAAACCTAACTTTATAACAAACCTATAAAATAAAAGTATAAAACAGCAAATCTTCAATCAAATGGAAAAAAATACAAATTTCGAGTCATCAAGTTAAAGATAATCAACAAATATCAATGGTATGGAATCAATAATAGAAAAACATATAAGATCCAAACATTAATGCTATACACGTGGACAAGGGCTAGGCCTAAATAATGGAATTGTTCACTTCGCCAAGACTCTTCATCGGGTCCAAGTATTTTGTCGAAGCAAACACAAAAAATGTATATTTCGCAAAGGAAAATGAAATGATCTACTGTTAAATAAATATCAGTAATGCGAAAAGGCAAGGAAAAGTAATAATATACAATAAGAACTACAAAAAGTGCTATTATTATTATTAGTGAAATCATTTTATTTATAAGCTGCATTTGCGCAATAAATTAAATGTATTTTGCATTGTCATTCCATTTTATTTAATATCTTTATTTTTTTTACATATTCATATTTGCAAATTATCCTTAATTTTTTTAGTATGCTTCGGTATTTATGAAAAAAAAAATTATATATATATATATATATATATATATATATATATACATAATATATGACATGTTTTACGATTAAGCATTGTGAATCTTATGTCTCATCTCCAGTTCCAGTTGGGTGGTGGCAGGAAAAGCAGACCCGAATATGCCTCCAAGGATGCATGTTCATCCAGACTCTCCTGCTAAAGGCGCTCAGTTGATGAAGCAGGTGATATCTTTCGACAAGCTCAAGCTCACCAACAACCAGATGGACGATAACGGACACGTAATAGAGATTCTCTTATTTTCCTTTTGAAAACATTTCTATGCCCATATAACTGCGAGTCAGACTGATTGACTTACGTGATGAATTCACAGTCCGCTGAAGATGGAAATTTACACAGTGCAGCATGCATGTAAGACTAGCCCTATAAATAGCGAGAAAAGTCAGAAATCTTAGAATTTTGTTTGAAAAATTTATAAATCTCGATTTTTTTTGTTCCTACATTCTTTTAACAATAACACGAGAACGGCTAGACACACATAATTCGTTTTCATACTATCATGCACTGAAAAAAAAATCTTTAATTTTCTTAATGAACTTTCTTTGTGTACAACCAATCGTTCTGGAGATATTTTAATTTGTATTTATAGCAGACGATTCTTTTATATGTTTCATAATTCAATTTTGTAATACAGTTTTCTATTTCATTTGTGACGACAGTAACCGAGTTGAGAAAATTAATGCTATATATAAATAAAATTGAAAATTTGTCTGTGTGTGTGTGTGTGTGTCATCATCACGAGAGAACGACTGCACCGAATTTAATGAAATTTTGTAGATAGCCATGAAATAATCCCACTTAAAATTTAGTCAATGTTTCGAGTTTCTATAGAACCAGGGGTTATTGAGGTATGAATAAAGAATGAACCTCCCATAGAGATAGAATTAGGCAGACGATATTTTATCGCCAATTTATTTAATAAAAAATATATCATGTTGCATAAGGTGGCTAGATTTTTTTAACATGATTTGGGGACAAAATAGTATGGTGTTCCTAAATTAAGGTGTCGGACACAAATTTGAGGACATTTGGGGACATTAATTTCAGCAGTAAATACAACGAATTTAGAATAAAGGGAATAAAAATAAATTTATTTTATAGATTGTGAATGAGTACGTCATCGAAATATAAATCATCTGTCTCTCTATATAAAATTAATGAATATTTCATTTATATCACTTATACTCCAGAGCTAATTAATGTTTGCTGAAAAAATTCAGCAATTCTTATACAACTCACCTTATAATCGCTTGATTTGTTTACATTCTGCATACGTTAAAATTAGACTTCGTTATAGAAATAATCAAAGTTCAATGATAATTTAAAATAAAAAATATTATAAGTGCTTTGGCACAGAGTTTAAATACACAAATAATACGCAAAAATAAAGCGGTTTTATGACGGATACAACACTAAATATAAATTTAAACGATCTTTAAACATGACGATCTTTACACATCGAAACAAAAAATGGATGCCATATTTTATTTTGCAATTAGTCATATGATCTCTTCATATATCATGGGTGTAATAATTATTTTAATTTTTCTTTAAAAAATTACCCAACATATTTTGCTGACATTTTTTTTATATATTTTATGTGATTATTTGAATATTTCTTAAAATTTTCGGAGCAATTTGTTAATTTTAACTTCACTTAACAAAAATTTGAAAAGTTCAAATCTCTCATTCAGTCGTAGGCCCCTATCAAGTATGCACACACATAGTCAAACAAAGAAAAAATAAGACATAATATAATCTAGTGCAAAATTCGTATTCGTACTGCTATTGTACGAGAATATTTTAAGGTTATAAAAATATCTTGCCACTGTTTTCATCTTCATGCCTCATTCTATATTTGTACCAAATCTGGTTTCAATCGGTTGGGTTGCTTACGAGAAAAATGGTTACATCGATTTCGCACAGACAGGCAGACGGACGGACGGAATGCTGAAGGGCGATTTGTCGTTAATCAATATCCTACAAAGCATACAAAATTTTCGATTTGGCTGAAATAGTGCCTTCCACACGAAAACAGTACTTTCATTTAACGAAGAAAATAAAAAACCAAAAAACTTAGAAAATGGGAGAAAATGTAAGATTCTACGAATTCTACCTCCCCATAAACACAAATCAAGAAGTCAGCCACCCTACACTGTAGCATGCTGCCACCGAGGTCGATCCCCATATATCGTATTTGTAGCACCCTAATCCCCATCCAACAGATTCAGTGCTTTAGATATACACTATTCTAAATGTTGAAACATTTTATAGATCCCCAGGGGTGGGGGTGGGGGTGAGGGGTCTGAAGAATGCAGGGTGCTCCTTTACCACTACGGATGTTGGAATTTTATCACTGGGTAATTTGTCAGCCTTATTTTATTTTTTTATTTTTTGCTTGACATGGCACATATTTACTTTCACTTATTGCAGCGTATTGCTTTTAAAATTTACTGCACTGTGGGCCTGTCGGATAGACCGGAATGTTGAGTAACCAGACTAAAGTGTAGCGAATACTCAGAAAGTATACTGTTCTAATGAACCTGCCGGATGCACTGAGATGTTGAGTAATCAGACCAAAATGTAGAGAATACTCAGAAAGTATATTGTTCTACGGACCTGACGGATATACCGGGATGTTGAGTAATCAGACCAAAGTGCAGAGAATGCTCAGAAAGTATACTGTTTGTTCTATTAACCTGTCGGATATACTGCGATGTTGAGTTACCAGACCAAAGTAAGAATACTTAGAAAGTATACTGTTCTGTGGACCTGTCGGATATATCTGGATGTGGAGTAACCAGATCCAAGTGTAGGGAATGTTCAGAAAATATATACTGCTGTGAAAGCAACAGAGAATAAATTACCCAAAGTCTATAATGTATAGAGTATTCAGTGAGAAAGTATTACTGCAGCTAATTGGATAAAGCTATGTCAAATAAACTGAGAACAGAATTATCTAAAATGGGGAGAATACTGATATATAGAAAATATATTGTATTGTAGATGAATAAACCAAGATGAGAATTACCCAAAATGTAAAGAATATTTAAAGAGTACGAATTCAGTAGACTATTGTATGAACATGATGAGAATTAACCAGTGTGTAGAAAATACTATCGTAATAAAAGTTAGGGTAGACTCTCGGATAAATCGGGATCATAATTAACCAGAATGACTAATAGGACAGTAGAAATTGCAAACTGTGGCGAACCGAGTAGTCGAGTATCAGAGACATTCTCCACAAAGTTGGTCAAATTTCCTGAGTATATAACTTCTTTCTATGAGACCAGTTATGGAAAATAAGCTGTTTGTTTATGAAGCGAACATACATATCTATTTACAACAGAAAAATTATACAAGAGCATCGAATTTTCCGGCAAAGTTTTCTGTCGCTATAGTTCACCACTTATTGAACAAAAAAAGAAGGAAAACATTCCAATATTTCTGGAAATTTTTCAAATCCTTTATTTGTCAATAGTTAAAATATTTAAAAGTTGTATTAAGCAACTTTATTTGCGCTTAAGCAAATTTCTTATACAAAACTATATTATATGTATTACTATATTTTTTAATTTTCAAAAGCAACCAGAAATTGCGTTATTCTGAAAAGCTTATAGTACACCCAACAAGCATAATACTGGTGTTTTATCTCATCGTAAGTTTTTCACACTTTTTCAGATTATCCTCAATTCCATGCATAGATACCAACCTCGTTTCCATGTGGTCTACGTCAATCCAAAAGGCGAAGACGCCAACCAGACAGAGAACTTCAAAACCTTTGTCTATCCTGAAACCAAATTCACAGCCGTCACAGCCTACCAAAACCATAGAGTAAGTATGAATTTTGAATGGGGTCTACGAAATGTGAATGTTCGCGTCGTACCAAATTTATGTCAATTTCTGAATTTTCATCCTTATTGACTATATGATAGTCTAATACTCATCATCTACAAGTGTAACAAAGATATTACTGAAAATTATTATTTAGCATTTTTTTCTCATTTGTTTATTTTATTCCTTCCTATTTCCTGATAAAAAAGCTATCCTGAAAATCGAGAGAACATATGGCTTTCATGCTCTGCAACTCAAGCCTTCCCATCTATAATCAGATCAGCAACGTGATGGACCTACGGTGTTAAATATTATTCGGTTAGTGTGGACATAATAGAATTCGTAAGACAATAAGGTGATCCCCAATCCCCTGGCTACTCCTATGGGACAGTCACAAGCTGTGGCGGAGGTTGGTTTGGTTGCGCCCTCTTCACCCTCCTTTCACTTACCCCTCACCATTTCATTAAGAAATTTCTACTTTTTTAATGTTGAGGGTTTTATTATTTATTTATACATAAATATGAATTCAGTAAAAGATTAAATATGTAATTTATGTTTTTTCTAATATGTCTGCTTATGTCTTTTCTAACAGTTTGAAGAAAATAATTAAAAGAACAGGATTGGAACAAAATGTCAACAAAATATAACTGAGCAATATACTTATCTAGCCTCTGTAGAATATAACCTTTTCAAAATAGTATAACATAGCCTTTCCAAAAAATGAATAAATAATAAAATAAAATTATTCCTTTCATCTTTTCTTGTTTATTTTAATAAATAATGGGGCCCTAGTTACAGACCCTCTTATCATTGTGCCCCCAAATCCATCCAAACTTCCTGTGTCCCCCTCTCCTCGCAGTCGCAGCGACTGCAGGTCCGTAGATCTTCCATTTATCATAAGAACTTCAAAAATTACACCTATTTTTCAAATACCTGTTTATATCAATTTTTAGAGAAGTTTTAAGGAATTATATATCTATATGCCGCATTCTAGATTTATCTTGCTCCAAGGTTAGTGATCCCTGAGTCTCCTGCAAAATCATCCTCTCTACTCGTCTACTATATCTGTTCCTTGCCTATTAAAACCCTAGTCTCCCTTTGAATTCTTAACATGTGCAATGGCTAAGTGTCTCATGCCCATGATTCGCATGCTTGTTAAGCTTCGGGAACTCAAGGTACACTGCCTTGTCAACACAGTCACGCACCAAGGCGCGACTGCTATCTCCCGCAATAAGGAGGCGCAAAGCAGTTGACAAGCGACTATGATCGGAAAATTTTTAAACATTAGTACCTCGCTAAATAGAATGTAGCGACTATCGCCAGTCTTCACCCCCCCGCCAGTAGGGGGTTGCTCAAACTCTTTTCGCTATCTAAAAAAGAAATAGAAATCCTTTTCCTGCTGACATTGACAGAAGGACAGGAGAGGAGAGGATGTTTCAGACCACCCTTGTGCGAGATTTGGAACTCGACAAGGAATGCTATCCCTGGAACCCGACACCTTCTCTCTAAACTTTTCGTCGATGTCCCCCCTTAGAGAAGTTACTTGGGGACTATAAATCAGTTTGTGGAGGGTCCTCCTGCAAGATTTAGGGTCTGCTCTTGCACTCCCAAAGATGCCTAGACACAGGGATACAGGCGTGATGCCCTGTTGTGTTTATGGGGTGTTCCGGACGGAATGTTTACATTGAGCATCAGTTACGATTAAGAAGGATGGAATGGGTATCGAGCTAGAGATCAGGAGGGCACGCGCGGCTGACAGAAGAATATGGGGCAGCTGGGGTGTGTACACAGATCAACTATAAAATTACGGCAGAGAACTATCTAGTTTCTCTATATTTTTGAAGGAACTTTAGATATTTCAAAATAGGTACTATTTCTTCGATTTGTAAAGACGTGTTTCCAGTACCTAATATCAGTCGAATATTAAGTTATTGATTAAATAACTAAATTAGATAAGTTATCGATTTGATAACTAAGATTTAATTTAAAATTTGAGAAATTCATCTAAGAATACTATGTAAAGAGCCTTGCTGCCCCAACCGGGAATAGAACCTTGGATCTCCAAACTGGCCAGCCGATGCTTTACCGTTGAACTACTGGGATGAAATTGCAAGCTCTTATCGTCAAAGTGGACTCTGCATTCTCCACCCTCTAATGTCAGATTGGCGTGCAGCTGACACTCTGATTGACCACCTCCTGCTATTTTTACCTCAGGTTAGCCTCCTGACATTACTATTTTTACCCATGTTAGTATCCTGCGTGGTCGTTATTCTCTCAATTTGAAATCGATGCTCAATCTTCCAGAGTCTACTGAATCCGTACTAGTCGTACTAGGTTCACTTTCATCTTTGCACTAACCTACAGGGTTAATTCGTTTGGAGGCCATTGTAAAGAACCTTGCTACCCCAACAGTCGAACCCTGGATTTCCGAACTGGTCATCCGACGCTCTACCGTTGAGCTATTGGGACAAAATTGCAAGCTCTTATCTTTGAAGTGGATTCTGAAATTATTTGCTTAAATACAGTTAATTAGCTGTTTGTACTACTGCATGGAATCCACATATTTAAGGGTGAGCGTCAGTAAATCTTCTGCCCTATCCTCGCTTTGTTAACTTTCGCGGCACACATTTTTCGCCGAAATTCTGCTCAAACAGTTGCGAAATATTTTCTGAAAGATAAAATGCAATGCTTAGATTATATTAAAACTAAATTTAATACCCAATAAAACACAGAATATATTTGGTATTTTAATTCAAAATATTTCTGGTGCTGCCATCTGTTGTCGTAATTTAATTCATACCGATTATTTTTATTTTTTAAGAAACATTTTTAAATGTCTATTCCTTCTAATACAGTATTAAATACAACAACCGATCATATATAATAATGCCACAATCACGGAAAGGTAATTTCTCATTCTATAAGTTTGATAAGGGGATCTGAATGTACATCACTGAGGACTGCAGTTTTGTCAAGTTCCTTTTTCTTCAAGTTCAAGTCCAAGTTCAATTACGTTTCCGTGATTGTGGCATTATTATATATGATCTGTTGTTGCATTTAATGACGTATTAGAAGGAATAGACATTTAAAAATGTTCATTAAAAAATAAAAATAGTCGGTATGAATTAAATTACAACAGATGGCAGCACCAAAAATATTTTGGATCAAAATAAAAACATATTCTATGTTTTATTGGGTATTAAATTTAGTTTTAATATAATCTAAGCATTGCATTTTATCTATCAGAAAATATTTCGCAACTGTTAGAGCAGAATTTCGGCGAAAAACGTGTGCCGCGAAAGTTAACAAAGCTCAGATAGGGCAGAAGATTTACTGACGCTCACCCTTAAGTTTATGAAAGACCTCCGAATATTCTATGTTTTCTTCTAGGATCTGGAGGTGAAGACACTCTTCAAATAATTCTGATCTACATATCGTCATTTTCGTAATGAAAAGCAAAGGTATTACACAAAAGTTTCAATTGACTCTCTTCAAGAGTAATCAGTTCTTCAAGAATTTAAAATATATTAAAAGCACGTACATATTCCTCTGAGCGTTATTTAAGATGTGTAACTAAAGGTATCAATGGTCGGGTTGATCAAATTAAATTTATGATCAATTTTCACATTAAATTTACATATATAAACAAACTAGTGTGCCGCCGCACTACAAGTGAAGATACCAGAGGAAACGAAAGGGAGACAGGGAATGTTGGTTATAAAAACTGTGAATGCTACGAAAAGATTTGCTTTCTATGACTGAAAGCACCCAGAGAGTTAAAAAGGGGACTAAAACGGGGGAAATTAATGAAATAATAGAAAAACAAGAAAGGCCAGGCGGTCACCAGCAGTAGCTATTCAGAATAAGAGACCACCATCAAGGAATCAACTTTCTTAGCAAAGAAGCACCTACTCGAAAGTCCATTCGCAATATGATGACTGAAAACAAAAAGCTTATTTTTACAACCGAAGTGTGAGCTAACAGTTCTACCGTGCTGAAAACACCGGTTCCCGTTAGATCACCGAAGTTAAGCAGCATCGGGCGCGGATAGTACTTGGGTGGGTGACCACCTGAGAACACCGTGTGCTGTTGGCTCATTTAAGTCGACGTGGTGGCCGAACGGTCAAGGCGAGCGTTTCCAGCGATCGATCGGCCGCCACATTGTGGGTTCGAGTCCCACGTAAGACATGGATGTTGTGTGTTGTGGGCGCAGTGTGTTCTGCCTCCTCTGGTGCGCCTGAGGCAACGTCTTAGAACGGCAAAATGGTTCACGATTTCGGCCGTACATAGGGCAAAACGACGTAAGTCGACGTAGAGTCTAGTGCTAGAGTCTAGTGCCTGACCATTGGGGGGGAAAAACCGAAGTGTGAGGACCCTCCCAGAAAGAGGCTCCAAGGGTCGCAATGTCCGCCTATATAGAAATGAGGCCCTGGATTAGGAGGAATCATAACGTATCAAACTTTTTTACTTTCCCTGCAAATAATAGGGAAAGTATTGGAATCATGACGAAAATCGCAACTTGAGTTTTCGACGGATCTACACGCTTCGAGACCTCTAGAATATGAAAAAAACTATTTTTAACCTGACGTCTGTGTGTGTGTGTCTGTCTGTGTGTTGGTCTATGTGTCTGTCTGTGTGTCTGTGCAATGTATGTATCCACTCTAACTAAAAAACTAATAAACCAAATTTCATAAAATTTGGTAGGTAAGTCACTTGGGTGAGACCCTGGTGCTGATTAGTTTTTGGTAGGATTTGTAAAAACAGAAGCCGCCTTTTTTTGCGGAAAGGTCGTTAAAAATTGCATGTACCCACTCTATCTAAAATACTTATTGACCAAATTTCACAAAATTTGGTAGGTAAGTTACTTGTAGGATACTCTGATGCTGAGTAGATTTTGGTATGTTTCGAAAAAGAACAACCTGCCTTTTTTTGCAAAATGGCCCACAAAAATCGTAAAAATCTAAATTAAAAACTATGTATGCTCAAATATATCCATTAAATGCTTGTTTTATACGTAATTTTTAATGAAGAAAAGAATAAGACCAACTCCATTACACTAGAACTAGTCGTTCTCGAGATGCTTTAGTTTTTTCGTTTTTTTCTACGCCACCTTTGAAAATGAGTCCAGTTACCAAATGAGAGAGAAAATTGAATTAAAAGTGAATTAAATTTGATTAAAATAAAGAGAACTTGTATATACGTCTGCAGGGAAAGTCATGTGCTGCCCACATCAGATTTCTTTGAATTAATTATAGTTGATCTTCTAAATTATTAAATTTAAAAGATCAACTATAATTCATAACGTTCATAAAGTTTTCTCTCTGTTGGATGTTTTATAGCAGAAACTGTATCATACGTTGGATTTCCAATAGTGATGAAATACAATATAGTTATAATTCAGAAGTGAATAACAGTTCATATTTATGAATTTTTAACTTTATTTCTAGACACGGCATAAGCTATTCTATTTATACCACAAATAACTTTTGCGGACCTAGGGTGACAGAGAAGGGCTTTGGAGATCTTTAAAATGTGTAATTAATGGGTGTATGGAACTCATGACCTGGGAGAGGTTCCAAACAAAAGAATCAGAAATAAAATATGCTAAAAACATCCATTTCAATATTTTCAATTTCTGCCGACCAAGGCATTGATAGGTTTTTAGAAATCCTAGGTCTCTTAGTATGGAATAGTGGATACTCATGCTGTTTGTTATTAATTTGTTCTGAATTACACCAGATTTGACTCCATATTTAGGACCAACTTTCGGCATCAGCCTAAAAGGAAGACAGGTACCCAAGTTAAGGCCAGGTTTAATCTAAATTTTAATTTGACTTATTTAAAATCGTTTCATGAAAACCGTTAATATATAAATAAATGTCACAATTTTTTTTTCTATCAAATTATGGACCATTTTTTTTTGTTTGTTTGTTTCTCTTAAATTTTAGACTGGCTTTACAAAGGATGACTATCTCCGACATTGATATACATTGTAAAAAATATGCACCAAGCTATACTATAGGATAGACTGTATTGTGTATAGGAAGTCGCTCGGTAGGAAAGAAATAAAAAGTTTTTTGTTATATAGAGAACAAGAAACATTTTCCCGTCGATGTTTGTAGTTCTAGGATTTAATTGAGTTGGATTATTTTGGTGCTGTACTGTTCCTTTCCCCTTTCCCCCTTCTTATTTCCTTATTATTATTATTATTATTATTATTATTATTTATATATTTTTTTACATTATGACTACATTCACCAAGGCTAAATTTAAAGCTAATTTCAAAAATTCCGGGTACGTATGCATATATGGAACTCGCCAGCCAAACGCGGAATTCACACACGGTTCCTGTAGATCTGAAGTAGAAGTCTAAATGGGTTTGAGCCTAACCCATGTGCTTAAGCCGGGCCTGAGTTATCTAATACCGTTTCGGGCTGGACTGAATATATTTAATTTTGAAAAATTTAATAGAGTAATCAAAATTTAAATAAATTAAAATTCTATTCAAATTTAAATACATTTTTGATAGAATTTCATGAAATTATTGTGTTGCTTTCAGATATGCAAATCTAAATATTTAAAAAAAAAAAACCCAACTTTTTCCTAATTCTTCTCACAAAACTTTCACAAATTCATGTTTTCAACATATTTAAATACAAATAATTTCGTGCCGGACCGGTTCGAGATTCAATAGTCTTCGGACCGAGCCGGACCCAGGTTTAACATTTGTAAATTTCTTCGGGTTCGGGCAGGGTTTATACACTGGTACTATCGAGCAAGACCCTGCTGGGTGAAAAATTTGTAATTTTGACCCGTGCAAGGCTGAGAAGCTAAAAAGTGAACCGTCTGGCACCAGATAGGCCCTGCAGCTCTTAGAGAGCCATCTATGAGTAGAATGCGTTTGCGACTTTAAGAAGTTTTTTATTAAAAATCTTCTTTTTCAGAAAATCACTGTTTCCTAAAAGTAAACAGGACTTTTGCAAAATTTTCTTTATCAGGAAAGAAATCTCAATGGAATTCTTTTTCAGTGTAGAACCTTGAGCTAAACCACTGATTTCAAATCCGCGGAGCACGAGTTCGATCCGTTATTGGTGTAAAATTTCGTAAAACCTTTTCTCCTTTTAGCTAAAACTCAGAACTACTTGAAATCGAGCTTGTTGAAAAAGATCAAGAGTTATAATTAACATTACATAAAATAGTATGTTTTCATTTCTTTTTCATATTACTTTAAATTAATTTTTTGCTGCGTTTTAATTTATATGCACTTAATAAAGTTGAATATTTCCCCTTACCAATTAAACAAAGTGTATTTACTTTTTTTTTAATGAACTTCGACTTTTGAACCCTTTATTAAAAAAAATGGCAACTATTGCATTTTCTTCATTGCAGAAATCTGATTGTTTTCTGTTTTGTAAACATATGTATAAAATTTGTTCTATATGTATAAAGTTCTTTTTTTTAGATGATACATTTAAAGTAAATATTACTCTCTTAATGCTAACGATTTCTTTTTTCCTTTTAACATCTAGATAACACAATTAAAAATAGCAAGCAATCCTTTTGCCAAGGGCTTTAGAGACTGTGATCCAGAAGACTGGTAAGATATTTTTGACTTTTTCAGTTATGTATCCATATCAATGTTATCTGATAATTTATTGTTCTCCAAATTCGAACGTTTTTTACAAAAGATTTTGTAAAAATGGTGTAGAGTATATTTGTTCTCACGGATTTGATACGGAAATAATTAACAGAATGGTTTCACATTTCGTTAATAATGCTACGACTAAACTTCAAATTTTAAACATTATTTACATATTATTAAATTTATATATTTAAAAACTTTTAACACTGAAATGCCCAGCAGACTAGCTGGCATAATTGCTAATTCTCTCTATATATAAAAGAATCTGATATCTTGTGGGCAGCATGTGTGATATCATGTGGATGATCATAATAAGAGAAATCGAAAAAGCCTTCATGACTTTTGAAATATTTGTAAATATCCCCAATCTCATGGTGAATCGATATCTGTGAAAAGTAATTTTGTTCGACTGTCATATACCTTCTTAGTAAAATCATAATGGGACTCATATATGAGTGTTTTACTCAGGTCGGTCATCAAGTACTGAAAATCCTGCATAGATGGGTAGATTCAATTTCAAATCCGTCTTATACATATGAACTGTAACCAAATCTTCATATTTTGAAGGAGTGAAAGGCTGGTGATGCAAGTAATTTTTTCTTTCTCATAATAAGTATTGTTTTACGAAAATTTTCGAATACGCGATTTTGATGTCAATATATGTGTTTTTGAACCCCCGAACCCGTTTTGACTACTCTCGGAGTGATGTCTGTCTGTTTGATTGCTTGTCTGTTTGTGGCCGATTTCTTGCATACACGATAGCGGCCACAAATATTAATGGATTTTCACGAAATTTTATATCCGGCTTTATTATCAAAAAATATAGAACGAGATAAAAAAATTTTAAATTCGAGGGAAAACTTCTAAATTTATTTAAAATTATATACTTTTTTACATGGCAGCATAGGACAAAATTTAACAAAGTCATGTGTAAAAGGGTTTATTTATGGTTCAATGATCATGAGACTTTTTAGTTTCAATCATTGTTGTGAAAAATTGTCGCGATACATTTTTTTTGTTTGAAATGTCATTAGCCCCCCTTCGGAGAGGGAGAGGGAGAGTTACCCACCCTCCTGGGATATATTGTCAAGTATGGTATCCATCGAAAGATTTATTCAAGCCCTTTAAAGTGAAGGGTAACACGTTATAATTGTAATTATTCGAACCTATAATACCGATTTTTCAAAAAAAAAATTGTAAAATTTGGAAGTGGAAATTACTATTTAAAATGGATTCTGGTATGAGAAAGTCCAGTTGAGCTGTACTCCAGTTAATTTTTTTTTTAATGAAGTGGATGATTCTATAGATAATCCAAGAAGTCGAAATAGTCTTCATAACTTTTGAAATACTTGTAAATATCCTCTAGCTTGTGTCGAATCTGTATCTGTGAAAAACAATTCTGCTCGATTGCTATATTCTTAACAAAATCCACCTTCTTAACCTTTTGTTTACGGGTGGGACAGCGACCATCCCAAATGAAGAACTTCTAAAAAAGACAGGTATTTAACATACCCTATCCTCCATGGACGCCAATGTCTGCAAAGTGGGATAGAACTGTTTGAGAAATAGACGACGAATTTAGCGGAATGCCGCCAACTTGGCGACATTTTTAAATGCTGCCAAATTAACAAAAATCTCGCCAAATGGATAAAAACGACGCTAAATCAATTAAAATGACAACTAATTGAAGAAAATTCAATATCTTGGAAAGAGTATAAGTATCTACTATATAAGAATAACATTTTTTTAACTGTAAAAGTAGTATATCCATTGCATTATATAAGGAAAGTCATGTGCTGCCCACATCAGATTTTTTTGTTCGTGACGTCATTAGCTCCCTCCGCCGGGGGTATATTGTCCAGTATGGTATTAATCGAAATATTTTGTCAGGTCCTTTAAGGTGAAGGGTAACACGCTATAATTGTAATCATTTGGACTCACAATACCTATTTTGCAAAAATTTTCTTGTAAAATTAAAAGAAAAAAAATACTAAAAAATCGATTCTGATGTGAGAAAGTTGAGTTGAGTCACACTCCATTTAATGGGCGCGGTAGCCCATTGGTTAGCGCGCTGGAGTTGCACTCGGTAGGCCCGGGTTCGATTCCAGCCGATGCCTAAACTGCCGCCGTGTTCATGCGGAGTACGATCACGTTAAACATGTGGGTCCGAAAGTCCTTCCGAGAGGTTGGTGGTAGGGGAAGGAGGGTACGGTCCCTGTGGATTCCTCCCCCACTGGGTTCCGGTCTAAATTGGGTGGCACTTCCCGACCGTCCAAACAGTTACCTTACACCTTTCTGGTAGGTCGGACGGTCTGGGTTTCAACAACAACAACACTCCATTTAATTTCCATTTCTTTTCAGTTTTCACTAGTTTAACATTCCTTCTTTTCCTGAAGTTCTTCATAGTTTTGCCAAATACAGCGTTATTCATAAGTTTGAACAGATCTTTTTCAAAGGATTTTTTTTTCCAGCATTCTCTTCTTCGTGTTAAATTGTATATGAGGTTTCAGCCAGGGTTCTTATTGGCTAGTTAATATTCGATGAACATTTTTTAGTTTCATGCCTAATTTCATATACTGTTTTAAATTTTTGATAATGTAGAACATATTTAACCTTATGATTCGAATTGGGTGTTCATTTTATTTGGTCCTTATACATACATTTTTAAGTCCAGTTCTTCAGATAAATTACGAATAATCTGAAATCAGAGATGGAGTTATATGTATCCTTTCTGGTGCTAAAGGATAATCATTATGTTCGTCATATAATTTATGAGGATATTCAACACCAGTTTTAATAATATCACCCACTGACGAATCATCTTCTGTATAGCAAGTGGATCAAAGTTGTGAATTTCTTGCTGAAGTCGTGAATTTCCTGTATTCAATTTTAGTTGAGAATCAATCCATTTAAAATTGAATACATGAAGTGCTTGACTGAAAGCTAGCCCATCCATATAGATTAATTGCGTCTATATACGTTTTTGCTAAGCCTAGTCTAATCAAAATATTTAAAGAATTTGTTATTGGCCTGACTGAATCTTTTATACTAATGACACTGATTCCACCTCTTATACCCTCTTTTGAAAATAAATACATATCAGGGTCTATAATTAGCTCTAATGTCACCCACTAGTCTTTGGCTTCACTCCAGGAAAGGGATGGTAAAGTTAAACAGTGAGCAGCATCTATTCCATAAGACTTATGCATAAATCACACTAAATTTTCAAAAGCGTCCGCTAGGGGGGGACAGTTCAGTGGTTAGCGCAAGTGGTTTGCACTCATACGACCCGAGTTCGGGTCCCTTCTCTGCCCAAACTGTCTCCGTGTTTACGCAGAGTACGGGCACGTTAAATATGTGGGTCCGCAAGTCCTTTCGAGAGGTTGGTGGCAGGGGAAGGAGAGTACGGTTTCCTGTGGATACCACCACTACTGGGTTCCGGTTTAAATTGGGTGGCACTTCCCGGCAGTCTAAATAGACCTTATACCTTCAAGTAGGTCGGACGGTCTGGATCGAAGAAGAAAAATGTCCGCTAGCAGGATAATATCTGCTTTTATATAGACATTATGATACTCTCCAAGATTCTTAATTCCTAAGAATGACCAAACATGCTGGGGTTCACAAAATCAAAACACTATTGTTGAATTATTAGTTTTAATTATTATTATAGGCTTAATATGCATATTTTTATGGGGGGGGGGGGGAGGAATCTCCCCGAACTAAATTCTTCGATACAACCTGATAATACAAATATAATATAAAAATTCAATTGCTTTCATGCTTATTATCGACATAGTTAATTAACGATTACGTTGCCAAGAAAAGAATACAGCAAAAGAAAAACCAAGAAAAAGTTAAGAGAACTTCCATTTGAGATTACGGAACTGACGCGAACATCAGGTAGTTCAAGAAATAATAAAACGTAAAAAGAGAAGGGTAGAAGAACAATAAAACGAAAAAAAGACAGAGAACTTTGGTAAATGTTCGAGGCACCCAATCCATCTGGAGAATATCATCTCCGTTGCCAGATGTGACATCGGAGGTCAGACTTTTGCTCCGGGATTGATACTACTGTTGTTCTCAGTGAAAGGGAGAAGCGGCGTTTCAGGGGTTTTTACCGGTAGATTCTAAATCTAAAATGCGCAATTAATTACGTAAAATAGCTAAATGTGAAGTTTAGAATATCTGCCTCCGCGCAAGCGTGTGTGTGGCATAGATAGAGTGGACACAATAACTTAACAAATGTTAAAATTACCAAAATATTTAATATTAACAAAAATATGTGAACACAAGAACAGATGGAATGTTTTCTAATGCGTATAATTAGAAGATCTGCTATTCAAAATGTTAGATATTCGTAATTTTATTTTCTATTAAAAAATAATGACAAAAACCGGAACAATTATATTATAGTTTGTACGGAAAAATGTAGAAAAATAATTCATTTATATATATAAAAAAATCATTTAAATTGGAATGTCTTCTAATGCGTATAATTAGAAGATGTGTTATTCAAAATGTTAGATATTCGTAATTTTATTCTCTATTAAAAACAATGACAAAAACCGGAACAATTATATTATAGTTTGTACGGAAAAATGTAGTAAAATAATTCATTTATATATATAAAAAAATCATTTAAATTGGATTTTTCTTTATTTATTTGCGTGACATTAACTGTAACTTTGAAGGAAGAAAAAATCTGTCACATTGAATTTGAACAGCAATATATATTTCGTTCTTTGGGGGAAAAAATGTCTTAGTGTGAATTACGTTTCTAAATTATATAATCAGGATCTATGGCTAGATACAGGGTGGGCCGAATTCGGGTTCCCTAAGTATTTTCAGGCCCCTGCAAAAATCTGAATAAATGAAAAAAGTATAACTTTGCTGCTTGTATAAAGCAAGAGTACTTTTCCTAGTATAAAATTTGGTTGTCCTTTTCTTATTCACATTGGTATTATTCCTCTTCTTATTTCTTATGTTGAAATTTCTTTTAAATTTTAAATCTCATATTCTTTATATCTTTCATTCTTTCTTCTTTATCACTTAACTCTATCTCTTTTATACAATAATCCCACAGTATACATAGTGGATACCGGGGTAAATTGTTACATTTTTAGGTTTATTATTTTTGTATTTATTTAAAAAGATAAAAATTAAAAAAATATATAAAATTTGCTTCGTTTCTTTTTCTATTAGTTGAGTCAATTTAAATTTGTGAGATTAAAATTAGAAGCTCTTGAAAAGTTATTTAAGTAGCCAAGATGTAAGTGTATCAATTTTCCCCTCTCAGAGGCAAGTTGATAGTGCTATGGAAAAGGCTGTTGCAATAACAAAAAAATTTGATGTGGGCAGCACATGACTTTCCTTATATAATGCAATGAATTTACTACTTTTACAGTAAAAAAAAAATTATTTTTATAGTAGTTATTTATATTCTTTCCAAGATATTGAATTTTCGTCAATGAGTCGCCATTTTCTGTCGTCATTATCAATGAGTCGTCATTGATTTAGCGTCATTTTTATCCATTTGGCGAGTTTTTCGTTAATTTAGCAACATTTAAAAAAGTCGCCAAGTTGGCGACAGTACACCAAATTCGTCGCCAAAATCTCGCCAAGCGTTATGGAAGAAGAAATAAGTTATTCTTACAGCAGATAAATGACTATTGGCGTTCAAATACAAAAGTATTACTCAAAGTATCTTTTCTCATGAATGGAACGAGCTAGATCCACGAGAATGATGTCACCAATTTATCGCATGGTACTACATATGAAAAGTGAACATGTTTCTCAATAGAAAATATATATTTTTTTATTTTATATGACTTTTTGATAATTTTTTGAAAAATGTGCAATATCTCGCTTGTTAGCGTTCTAAAATTTATGTCAATCGTTTTCTAATGAAACATTACATAAGAAATGTCTATTTGCGTAACTTTATTAGCGGTTTTGATTTTTTGACGATTTTTTCAAAATATCACTCGAAAATTTAGGGGGAGTTCTGAACTTTCGATTCTGTATGAAAACAATAGGCTTCCAGTGTTTACGGATTGTGATTTTTGTACCAAATTTCGTTCGAATCGGTCCATTCGTTCGTCAGTTATCGTCTCCACAGACTCACTGACACACACACACACACACATACTTTCACACACACACACATACTTTCACACACACACACACACATACTTTCACACACACACACACACAGACATCACTTCAATAATTTTTGATTCGTGATCAGGGATGCTTGAAACGTGCTCTCCCGTCGAAAACTGGAATTCGAATTTTCGACCCCGTCACAATACTTTTCTTATACATTATGTATATAAGGAAAGTAAAAAGTAAGCAAACAGAGTTTCATGAAGTCCATATTATTATTTTCAGTGTTAATAATATTAAAAATAAAAGTAATGAAAAATAAACAGCATATAATACGCATATTTGAAGGTTATTTATACGTAGCTATCTGGCGACAAACATTTTGCCATACTATAGTTTTTCGGGAAAAATTTGCTTTGAAACGTCTACCTTTCAGGATCTGCTGTAGATAGAGCTTAAATGTTGATTGATATGGATTCACCATCAAATTCTGGAGGGAGTTGAGGGTTTACTAATGATTTCCACTTTTTGTTTTGTTTACATTTCTTGTTCGAAATTTTCACTTTACTTTAATTTTTCTCAAGGCTGGCTATAGACCTTAGATGATAACCGATATGAGTTTACAATGAAATTCTGGAGTAGGTAGGGAGGTTCACTAAAAATTTTCACTGCCAGTTCTTTTTACACTTCCGATTAAAGAAATTTCTTGAAATATCTATGTCTCATGATTAGTGATAGATAAAGCTTAGATAATGACTGATATGGATTCAATATTAAATTCTGGAAGACTCACTAAGGACTTCCACTTCCAGTGATGTTTCTTTCAATTAAAAAAATTGCATTTTCCTTGAAATATCAATTTGTCAGAATCTGCAATAGATATATCTTGAATGATGACTGATAGGGATTCAATATCAAATTTTAGAGGGGATTGGAGTGTTTACGAAGGAGTTCCACTTCCGGTCAAAAAATTCTTGAAACATCTATTTTTCAAGATTGGCTATAGATAGAGCTTAGATAATGATCGATATAAATTTAGCATTAAATTCTGGAAGAGGTCGAAGGATTGCCTAATGATTTCCACTTCCGGATTTTTTTCACCTCCTGTTCAAAAATTTCCTTGAAACATCTATTTTCCAAAATTGGTTATAAGAGCTTAGATGATGTTCAATATGGATTCAGCATCGAATCCCAGAGGGGATTGGGGGTGCACTCAGAATTCCCATTTCCGGTTCTGGAGATTATACTTCCGACTTTATTCAAAAATTCGTATGATTGTAAGAAATAAGTAATCAAAAGTGAAGAACATATCTTAATAAATGTGCCAAAAATGAAGTGTGCATAGCATTTGCCACTTCAAAAATATTTTAACCTTCACAAATTTCTTGTTCTATACTTCATTTTGAATATATTTTCCTCTGAACTTACCGTAAGATTTGGTGCGGTCACTTCTAAGTTATTTCCCGCGTACAAACGAAAATAATTAATTAGATGTAATTTGGGTAATTTAATACATACTATGAACTTGCTTGATTTTAGGCATAACAACTTGCCTCAAACGATGGCGGCCCATTTTAATCATGATACGCAGAGAAGGAGTAAAAGATATACAATAAAAAGTAACAACGAAATTTTATCTTGCCATTCAGCACTCAAATAAGACCTCAATCCGAAAGAATGTTAAACAGTTGGTGAAATTATTCAGAAGACAAGATCAAAGAGCAACGCGAAAATGAACTCTGCATAATCAAAAGCAGTTAGGCTACTTTTTAGTTAGATCACTTTTATATAGTCAAAGTTGATCGCGTAACTCACGTGCATGCTGAGGACAAAATTGTGAAGAAATTTCTTCTCTTGAAAATGTAAAACTCCAACCGAAAATGAAAAGCTTCTTTTTTTCCAAAGAGAAAAAATTATGCATGCGCGTTATTACACCACTTCGATTGTATATGAACCTGATCCTGTATCAATTTGTCCCGCTCTTAATTATATCCTATCTTCTGGCAACGAATTTAATTTTAGTGCACATGTGCGTGGAAATAATCAGAGAACAAGAAAAATTGTGGAATCTTAGTATTGACTGTAGTGCAAAAATATATATATATGTGTGTGTGTGTGTGTTTGTGTTGTTTGATGATAACCCCCTTTAAATTTTAAAGGAATATTTGAACTTCAGATGTGTGTTGTAGATTACTATTTTGCAAGCAGAGGTCACCGAGTTTGGTGGAAATTGTACGATTTGTGCCTTCTATATATATTTACCGATCATAACTGGTCAAAAATCCAAAATATTTCGACAAGATTTACAAGTGATATTTATTTAAATAGTGTATAAACGGACATCAATTATATGACAATAACAGTGAGGCAATAACTGTTGATAGACCCTAAAAATTATATCTTGAAAAGGCAACTGCTTTTCCAGAAAATTTATGGATGTGTCATATTTCAATGCTTCTCAAACGAGAGATTGGAATAACATAGCTTCTTATACTTTTGAGGACTTGATTTGCTCTTGTATGTATGGCTGCTATGTCCGATAATCATCTATAAAACATAACTTTTTTCTAAAATTTGTAAATCTGGTATAGATCAAACTCACATTATTGATATATTCTACAGAAATTGCAAGAGAAGTGATAAAATTTTGAACTGTTTCTGGAGTATCAGTAAAAGTATTTTTAGTTTATAAAATGGATATCTCTCTCATTTCATATTGAATGGCATAAATTCCAAGAATTGACATTAAGATAAATTGATCTATTCGCCCAATTATGACGTATACGGTTCCCAGATATGGGGAACTTCAGCTAAAATGCATATCAGGAGAGACTCAAAGTTCTTCAAAACAACGCACTTTGTTCGTTTATCAATTTTCCGATTTACGTCGGTCTTGCACAGAGATATTAACATTCTGCCTCTTTTCGGATTATGTTGGAAAATTATCCATACATTTTCTCAGATCTCAGTAGAGTAAATAATCCAACGCTCCACGGTATTCATGTCTATGATCGGCACCGCTAAGACAGAAAAATTAAGTATGGTACAGAAGACGTGCAGAAGATCGTCGTGGCAGTCCCGGTATGACCTTCAGCACTTCAGGGCGCAAAAGCGCCCTCGCGTATTGCTTGGGCGTCATGTAGAGGTAATCGCTCACTATTGAGCAGAGGATGGACGGAATGTGCCAGACGAATTGGGGTGGGGGGTGGGGGGGATCTTAACATTATTTCATATGAAACTGCGCTCACTGTACCACAACAACAGCGTCGGAATTTTGAGAAATCTGTAGCGGATTCTAATCGGTGCACCTTAATGACGTCATACAACATTTCGAGGAGTGGACGAAAGCTTCTTTTCTTTTCCATGCGATAGCTTTTACCCCCCAATCAGTGAATACTAGCACCGTATTGATTTTAAAACGCAATTGAATGTTCCAAACATCCCCTCTCCCAATTTCCGCATGAATTTTTGAAAAAATCATAAAGAATCAGGACCTTTAATAACGATAAATAAATAACCATTTCAGGAGCTTTTAACGACCAAAATCATTGTTCATTAATCGGAGATTATTTTTAGATAAATACACAGAAAAGGATGCACTTTTGGTAGTATGATGATCAAATAATGTCCGTTAAATAGAAGTGTCCGCTATTCGAGTGTCTGTTAAGGAGGTTTGACTATAAAGAATTCTTTAAATGAACATTGCACATTAATGTCTCTGTGGGAGGGATTTTGACCACTAAAACCATCCCTTTGGTCACTGGCCAGCACTTATATTTGATTCAGACAAACACAGTAGCGTAGCCAGAATTTCTTTTTTTTTTTACGTGAGGGAAGGGGATAGTAATGATATAACTAAATATTTTGTTTCCCACTTCTCCAAATATAATTTCTCTAAATTTCAGTATTGTTCGGGAATGGAGGGGGTGTATGACCCTCACCCTTGATGACGCCACTAGATAAACATGATTATATTGTATTCTCGTTCTTTCTTTCAGACTTGCTTCCACAAATAGTATGTTAAAACGCTTTTAAAATACCCTTTAAATATCAGTCCCCATCCCCTCTTCAGAGCGCATACCGTTTCAACAGTGACGGACGTTTCTCTGCCAGAGATGAATCGAGGGGGCGTGGTTTGTTTATGTGGGTGACGTCACCCCAGCATCATCAATCACGTGCCCGCAGACACGAATGGGCGCCTCTGCTCTGAGATCTGTAAAAAAAGAAGGGGGAAAAATTAAAAAGAACACAAAAAACAGGGATCTTTCGTCTGGCTTTGTTATGATATTGCGTTATCTTACGATGGGAACGATTTATAGTAAAAGGGAAATTCAACTCCATGGCTGCAGATAGTTTTCGCATAAAAAGAACATAAATTTCTATAATTACTAATTTGATTAAAATTTTAAAATTACAGAAAGAACATTTTTCGCATTTGGAAAGTTGAATTCCGGCACTATACATATTTTATCTATTTATTTCTTGTTCTTCATCTACTTTTTTCTGTAAAAAACATGGAGCAGAATTAAATGTATTTACTATTTATGACTGTAATTAAAGGATTTTGAAGATGCTCTCTTTCGTTCAAAATCTATCGGTTTTAATTCGAATTGTATGGCTGTTCTGACGAGAATAAAATTTCGAACTAACCGCCATTTTTTATTTAGTTTCAACTGATTGTTCTCCATGTTTTGATTTTTAATCTTGAGCTAATTATTATTGCCTTTTCTCATTTTTGCCGTGTTTGCTTTTTCATAATATATATATATATATATATATATATATTTATATACACACCTATTTAATTATGATTTTTGTATACTAATATTCCATCATCCCCATACTATTATAGTGATAAGTTACCTACTATTTTTATCCTTAGTCTACGTCTATAGTTACTTATTTGTAACAAATATGCTAGAGATGGGTTATTTTGTACATACCGTACTTTATGCATAGTTTTTGATTAAATTTCAATTTATATATATATATATATATATATGTATTTCTCAATAAAAGAATTCGAATGACGTGAAATTGTACACTTTGACGTTTTCGAATTTCAGTTCACTATCAGGAAAAATTGCTTGTGCCGAAAGTTTTGTTGCTGGTAATGCAGTTATCAGTTATTCCATATAATAATATAAACCATTTTTATACTAACGAATGCGCTGCAAATTTTATTAAATCAAAAGTTCTACTTCAGATGCAGCACCCAATGAGCTGTCCTTACGTTTCAATTTAATTTTCAGGTCTTTACCTCCCAGCGTCGTCGAGATGCTAGCGCATGTTCCTGCCTCCCAAAGAGCCAGAAATCAACACAGGCCGAGTTCACTCCAACTTCTTAGCGTCGGCCAGACTCCAACATACGGCAAGGTGGAGAAAGGTAAGCAACAAACCTTTTCTCATGTACTCTCTGCTTGCCAAGGAATGCTTCCAGTAAGTATTTGATTTACTCACTTGCGTAGGTACGGATTGGGACACAGGTCTCCGTTAATTGAACAATTTGATTAACTATCCATGAAGTCAGTGTTGGCCATGGGGGCAAGGGTCCGGCACCATTCAAGGTATTTAGAAAGAGCACCACTAGAGTTACCCCCACTCGATTTCCTTTGAGGAAGAAGACATAAAATATTTACACGGAGGATGAAATATTTACAAAAAAGAGAAAATTAAATATGGAGGGGAAGAGACGTGATAAATGTTTGAAGGGGGTGGGGGCACAATTTGTATGGGTGCTCTGATAGAGTCCACATTGGAAATCCAGGACAGTAAACTCCATTCGATGACCACTCAGAGTCGTATCCACCAGCAGGGCCGCCCATGCAAATTGTAGGCCCCTTCTACAGATTTATCACCCCCCCCCCCCCCCCCACACACACACACACTCTATTTGATTGTACCATCTTGTGTGAATTTTTTATCTCTTCTCCAGCTTAAAACTATTCGGAATTCAGGTCACCCCTGGAGCTTTCGCCTTCCCACTCGAGTGGTGTCCGTCCCCTCTATGGGTGGCACTGCTACCATGGAGCAGCAGCTTCAACCCCCGATTCCCAAGATGCCCTCCTTTCAACTAACCATCTCCCTTTTTGCGTATTTTAAAACTTACGTAGTCCATTATTATTGATTTACTATATTTATTTTTTTAATTCAATGGAATATATATTTACTCTTAGCAGTTCCAGCATATTATTTTTATATTGCTAGGTCTGTATTGCAGCATAAAGACGATAATTGTTCGATATTCACGACGTTTAACAATGCTTAAAAATGAGAAAAAATAACTGGCTATCGAGATCCATCTTCCCAAGGGGGATTCATCTTCCCTGCTCAAGGGGCACAAATTTGGCAACTATCAAATATTCAGTCGTATCTGTATTGTAGAGGAAGTAAAAAGAAGAATATGAATGAAAAGCATGCTTGTGACAGTAAACTTCTGCGCCTGAGAAATGATACACACTTAGCGAAATTCCGCTTACTTTTTTTTTCACTTCAGTTTACTCACTGGGCGTCCCTTAAAATCCATACATCATTAGAGGGTCACCCCCTTAATGTGCATCCAGCAAGGTGAATCCTTATTAGTGAGCTTGTAGACATTGCGCGGAATGTGCCACTCTAGTGACTGAGCCCCCTCCAACTGATCTTCTGGCTTTTGGGTAATTCATATCCTGTCATGGAAGAGGAGACCGCCATTAGTCAAAAATCAAGGAGTGATTTTGGGGGCTACTTTCTTGTTTTAAGACTTTTCAAGATCGTCTTGACGATTTGCGAGGAGCCGAGACCCAACAATTTGTTTGGCTTTAATGTCACCCCAGTATCAATATTAGCTTTAATATGATTAAAATTACTAACAAAGAGCACACTTAAATTCGTGGGTCTTGGATTTGGCCTTCAATAGCAGTTTGCTAAAAGATGTTCTTATTAAAACATGCTATATTCAGTGCCGTCATAACAGGGTGGGCTTGAGGGACACGAGCCCCACATAACCATTAGGGTCCCCCAAGTAGATATTCATTAAATTTTATTAGGAGATGCAATCCCCTCCTTAAATTGTAAATGTGTGTTTTAAAATATTTTTCTAACTCATAAAATCAAATACACTTTCGAATAAAATATAATGTTTATTTTTCGGAAGATAGCCCCCTTATAGTTTGGGGGTCAATGGTATGGGAAACAGATTCCAGGCAGCTTTTAGCATGTTTCTTTATAATTTCGAATGATTTTTTTTTCTTTCTTTTCTTTCAATTTTTAGGTCCTAGGCACGCATTTTCTGTTCGGCAAGCGGGAAAGATCTATCTCCTGAAATTGCTCAATAGTCACGTCGTTGCTCCTACTGCGAATTTAAAAAAGGAAAACGTCGCAAAATAGGGGGGGGGGGGGGGGGGATGAATAAATATATTTTTCTTTTCAAATTTAAATATTTTGAATGTCAAAGATTTGTTCTGAATGGTAATTGATAGAAAATTATAGGATATAAATTCATATAAATTGCAGAATAAAAGAAGAGGTGATTAAAACGTATTAAAATAGTTAGAAAGTATCGAGTGATATTGGTCCGGGTTGGGTTTAAAGTACAAAGTAAAAATTTGATGTGGGCAGCACATGACTTTCCCTGCAGACTTATATCCACGTTCTCTTTATTTTAATTAAATTTATTTCACTTTTAATTCAATTTTCTTTTTCATTCGGTAACCGGACTTAATTTCATAGGTGGCGTAGAGAAAATACGAAAAACTAAAATATCTCGAGAACGGCTAGTCCTAGTGTAATGGGGTTGGTCTTATTCTTTTCTTCGCTAAAAATTACGTATTAAACAAACATTTAATGGATATATTTGAGCATGCGTAGTTCCTTAGTTTAGATTTTGATGATTTTTGCGGGCCATTTTGTAAGAAAAGGCAGGTTATTTTTTTCCGAATCGTACCAAAATCTAATCAGCACCAGGATGACCCACAAGTGACTCATCGACCGAATTTTGTGAAATTCGGTCCAGTAGTTTTTAGCTAGAGTGGATACAAGCTTTTGCGGGCCATTTCGCACAAAAAGGCGGATTCTTTTATCCCGAATTGTACCCAAAACTAATCAGCACCAGCCCCGCCCACAAGTGACTTATCTACCAAATTTTGTGAAATTCGGTCCATTAGTTTTTCAGTTAGAGTGGATACAAAATCTTCACAGACAGACACACAGACAGACAGACAGACAGACAGACACACACACAGACGTCACGTTAAAAATGGTTTTTTCGTATTCTAGAGGTCTCGAAACGTGTAGATCCGTCGAAAACTCGAGTTGTGATTTTCGGCATGATTCCAATACTTTCCCTATACATTACCATGTATTGCAGGGAAAGTAAAAAGTACTGTTTTATTCTGCATTAAGAAAAAATTCCGGATAGTGCAAAAGAGTTTTTCTCATTCGCCGGGCAATGGCACACTTGTGTAGCAAATGTCAGTGAGCAAGCCACATTTTAATTTTAGTATGAATAAGACTGTTCAGCTGACTTCTATGGCGAATTACAACGGATAAATATTTTTTTTCATTCAAGCCAATTAATCAATTTAAAATCAATTTAAGAATACAATAATCAATTTTATACTGAATAATAATGTACATTTTTGCTGATCAGAATGGGATTTGTGAATGAAATCAGCAGAAATTAATCTCATGATGTTGGCCTGAGAAAATTGCAATAAATTTCATTAGTCCAGTGATTGATAACTTATTTAAATTTAATTTTATATTTGTCAACATGACACACCGCATTCAGAAATGCACTAATGCGCTTTATGATTATGCCATGAGTAATTATTAATACTTATGTTAGTTTATATACGGACTTAAAAATAATTTGAAAGGTATTTACGAGTAAATTTATTGGCACCGAGCCCTCGTCTTATATAAAAAGTCTTTACAGGGCCGCGGTCTTAAGGGTTGAGACACACTGCTGGGGAATACATCTGCTAGTGCATAAAATTCACTGTTTATTGATATTATTTTTGCAATACGAAAGAGAGAAACTATTATAATTACTATTTCAGCATTTTTGTTAATCTTGTTCCGGTGGTGGTGGTGGTGGTGTGTGTGTGTGTGTGTGTGGAGGGGGGGGGGGGGAGGACCAACCAAGCAAAGTTTGGCTCCGGACTCTTTATGATAAGACGACCATGGTCTTTTTACTTTCCTTATATACATAATGTATAAGGAAAGTATTGTGACGGGGTCGAAAATTCGAATTCGAGTTTTCAACGGGAGAGTTTTCACGTTTCAAGCATCCCTGATCACGAATCAAACATTTTTGAAGTGATGTCTGTGTGTGTGTGTGTGTGTGTGTGTGTGTGTTTCAGTGAGTCTGTGGAAGAGATAACTGACGAACAAATCGACCGATTTGAACCAAATTTGGTACAAAAATCACAATCCATAAACACTGGAAGCCTATTGTTTTATACGCAATCGAATGTTAAGAACCCCCTTGAATTTTCGAATGAAATTTTTAAAAAATCGTCATAAAATCAAAACCACTTATAAAGTTACGCAAATAGACATTTCTTATGTAATTTTTCATTGAAAACGATTGACATAAATTTTAGAACGCTAACATGAACCGTTCTTGAGATATTGCACATTTTTAAAAAAAATTCTCAAAAAGTCATGCAAAATAAAAAAACAATGCTTCCGTTTGAGAAACATGTTCACTTTTCATATGTAATACTATGCGATAAATTGGGTGACATCATTCTCGTGGATATAGCTCGTTCCATTCATGAAAAAATAATACTTTGAGTAATACTTTTGTATTTGAACGCTAAAAGTCATTTATCTGCTGTAAGAATAACTTATGTCTTCGTCCATAACGCTTGGCGAGATTTGGCGACGAATTTGGCGGAATGTCGCCAACTTGCCGACTTTTTGAAATGTGCCAAATTAACGAAAATCTCGCCAAATGGATAAAAATGACGCTAAATGAATGAAATTGACGACCAATTGTCGAAAATTCAATATCTTGGAAAGAATATTAGTATCTACTATAAGAAAAACCTATTTTTTTACTGTAAAAGTAGTAAATTCATTACATTATATAAGGAAAGTCATGTGTTGCCCACATCAGATTTTTTAAAACACTTCCCTGAAGATTAATTTGGCCTAAGCCAAAACAAAAACTTTAATACGAAAAAAAGTTCATCCAGGGGTAGATTTACATGCTCGGGGAGTGGGGTGGGGGGTGGGGGGGGAGCGCTAAGCGCAATCTTCTTGATGACGTCACCATATTACATCGTGTTCATCAACGTATGACGTCATATCTTTTTTCCTCACAAAGTGTATCTTTTATTTTGTGCAAAGTTGACGCCACAGTGATATCACATAAATTAATGTGGTTTTGTATTTATATGATGCTCTTTTTTTTAACTATTGCTTTCCTTACATACATGCGGTCGAAAATTCGAATGAGAGTTTTTGACTGAAGAGCACGGTTCAAGCATTCCTGAACTCGAATCGAACGTTTTTGAGCTGATATCTAATGTGTGTGTGTATGTATGTTAGTGTGGGTGTGAGTGAGTCTGTGGAAGTGATATCTCATGAACGAATGGAGCGATTTGAAAAAAAAAAATGGTACGATTATTATAATCAGTGAATATTGGAAGGAGCCCTATTGATTTAAAACCTAATCGAATGTTCGGAAGATGCACCACTTTTCGAATGAATTTATAAAAAGTCATTAAAAATTCAGGAACTGTGATAAATAATAATTTCTTAAGCAATTTATCATTAAAAAACGAATGGCACCAACTTTTGAACGCTAACATGAATCATTCTCGAGATATAGCCCGTTTTCAGATAAATGTATCGAAAAAGTTACTCTCTCAAGGGTTACTCCCCCCAAAGGAGGCTATTAACGTCACGAACAAAATAAATTATATAGCGTTTATGTTTCACAACAATGATCGAGATTATTAAGGCTCGTGATCGCTGAGCCATAAATAAACCCTTTTATGCATGTTTATATCAAATTTTGTCTTATGCTGCCATGTTAAAAAAATATAAAAATTTTGAAGTTTTTGCTCGAATTAAAAAAAAAGAAAAATTCTATCTAGTTCTACATATTTTGATAACAAAGCCGGTTATAAAGTTCCATGAAATTTCATTAATATTTGTGGCTGCTATCGTGTACAGAAAAAATCGACAACAGATATACAGACAGACGATCATCACACCAAAAATAGTCAAAATGTGTCCAGAAGGTCTTAAAGCATATATTGGCATCAAAATCTCAAATTCGAAAATTTCCGTGAAGACAATACTTTCTTTATACTATATTACATACTATGAGAAAGCAAATACAAGAAAGATCAATCATTCATAAAGCATTGATTATGAAACACTTTCCAACTGCAATGCAATTTTATATAAACATCTCTAAAATGCGATACATTCCTCGGTAATGTTTTTAAAATTATCACAATACTACATGAATTTATTATATTTGAAAACTTCATCGAAAACAAATGAATTTTATTCAAATAACGTCATCGAAATATAAATCGCCTCTCTATAAAAGCAGCATTTTATTCATTAACATTTTCCCAAACCTTTCATTCATCACAATACTAGAATAATTTAGTTTATTTAAAAACTTAAGACCATGGAGGTACAAATAATTAAACTCTATGCTTTAAACTTCATCGATAAAATCGTCTGGTTCTCTGTGCAAAATCAATGAATATTTCATTCATATCAGCTATATTGCAGACTCCATGCGCTAAATAATTTTGCATTAAAGAAATGCAGCAATTCTTATACAACACATTCTACATCTTTTGGTGTATTTACATTCTCCATAAGTGAAAATTGAGCTTCGTTGTATAAATAATCAAAGTTCAATGATCATTTTAACTGAAATATATTGTAATTGCGTTCTTTCAGTATGTAGATACACAGAATTTAAGCAAAAATAAATTTAATAACATTTAAAGTTTAAATACATTTTACAAACATTTGAAAAATAGAAATAATTAAACGCATGCCAACACGCCTCCCCTTGTCAAAAATCACATTTAAATATAAACATTTTTAATTTGTGCTAGAATTTCATTCGGAAATTGTAGAAAATTAAAATATATAAATTTCTCGTTATATTAAAAGCTTGCTGGATTTGTGGATGGCAAAATTATTTCTGATTGCAGCCCACAATTTGACAGTCCAGCAAAAGTGAAGAATTATTTTATGTAATATCTTAACAATTTTACAAAATAGCGCTCATTTGCTTCAAATTAACATTGGCGACAAACTTACTAACTCTACACAGCCTGATTAGAATCCTCAAATTCGAGAAAAATGTTATTCACCCATTTCTATTTATAACGGTATCGATTCTATCTTTCGTACTATATGACCTACTTTGTTATGATTTTTGAAAATAATTTACTCATGGGTATAATAAAAAAAATCTGATGTGGGCAACACGTGACTTTCCTTATATAATGTAATGAATTTATTACTTTTACAGTAAAATAAATAGGTTTTTCTTATAGTAGATACTAATATTATTTCCAAGATATTGAAATTTCCACAATTAGTCGTCATTTTCATTGATTTAGCGTCATTTTTATCCATTTGGCGAGATTTTCGTTAATTTCGCAACATTTCAAAAAGTCGCCAAGTTGGCGATATTCCGCCAAATTCGTCGCCAAAATCTCGCCAAGCGTTATGGACAAAGAAATATGTTATTTTTACAGCAGATAAATGACTATTGGCGTTCAAATACAAAAGTATTACTCAAAGTATCTTTTTTCACGAATGGAACGAGCTAGATCCACGAGAATGATGTCATCCAATTTATCGCATGGTATTACATATGAAAAGTGAACATGTTTCTCAATAGGAAATATTTTTTTTTTATTTTATATGAGTTTTTGATAATTTTTTTTTAAAAATGTACAATATCTCAAGAACAGTTCATGTTAGCGTTCTAAAATTTATGTCAATCGTTTTCTAATGAAAAATTATGCAAGAAATGTCTATTTGCGTAATTTTATTAGTGGTTTTGATTTTTTGACGATTTTTTCAAAATTTCATTCAAAAATTTAGGGGAGGTCTGAGCATTCGATTGCGTATAAAAACAATAGGCTTCCAGTGTTTACGGATTGTGATTTTTGTACCAAATTTAGTTCGAATCGGTCCATTCGTTCGTCAGTTATCGTCTCCACAGACTCACTGACACACACGCACACACATACTTTCACACACATACACACACACACACAGACATCACTTCAAAAAAATTTTATTCGTGATCAGGTATGCTTGAAACGTGCTCTCCCGTCGAAAACTCGAATTCGAATTTTCGACCCCGTCGCAATACTTTCCTTATACATTATGTATATAAGGAAAGTAAAAATAATTAAACTCTTGGAAAGATATTTATTATAAAATATATCTCTTTTTTCTTTCTGGAGAATATAGCAAGAGTCAGAATTTAATTGAATTTGTTTTTCTCCCTATATTAAACAGCTTTTATTTAAAAAACTACCTAACATATTTTACTGAAATTTTTTTTATATATTTTATGGGATAATCTGAATATTTCCTAAAACTTTCGAAGCAATTTGTGAATTTTAAATTCGCTTAAAAAATGTTTGAAATATTAGGTCCCATAGGGCTCAATGTATTTCATTTTTTTAAACCCGGGTTCAATCCAAAACTAATTGGGTGATGATATTCATTTATATTCCCATAGGTCCCACAGACCGTCTGAACAACATACTAAAGTTTCATTTTGATAAAGTCATTTTTACGGCAGTTAACGTGCTAACGGACAGACAGAATGAACAAAGTCATAAGCACTTTTCAACTATATTGTAAAGTGTTAATAATGATCAACGTTTCCATATATATATATATATATATATATATATATATATATATATATATATATATATATATATATATATATATATATATATATATATATATATATATATATATATATTAGTTGCATCAGATACAATTAGAAAAAGACTTAATTTTGATTAATATTGTATAGATAATAAAGAAATGGGCTGTGACCTGTAAGAAAATAGATTAAATATATAGTAAAAATTTGCAACTAAGGGTCTACAATTTACAACAAAGTCATAAGCACTTTTCAACTATATTGTAAAGTGTTAATAATGATCAACGTTTCCATATTAGTTGCATCAGATACAATTAGAAAAAGACTTAATTTCGATTAATATTGTATAGATAATAAAGAAATGGGCTGTGACCAGTAAGAAAATAGATTAAATATATAGTAAAAATTTGCAACTAAGGGTCTACAATTTATAAAAAAGATTTAATTCTTGATTGAAAATTAGGGCCTTCCCCTCTGAGTTGAGGCCACAAAAATGGCCACTTATCTGTACATCATCCCCAGTCCAACTGTGTGTACAAGATCCTCAAATATACCGATCAAGAAACTAATATCCAGGTATTGAGTTTAATAAGAAACAAGCGTAGCCAGAATATAGTAAAGGAAAAACAAGAAAGATCAATCATGCTTAAAGCATTGATTATGAAACACTTTCCAACTTCAATGCAATTTTATTTAAACAAGTCTAAAATGCAATACATTCCTCGGTAATATTTTGAAACTTATCACAATACTGCATTAATTTATTATATTTGAAAACTTAAACCTTCATCGAAAAAAATGAACTTCATGCAAATGACGGCATTGAAACATAAATTGCCTGGTTTAAACATCTCTAAAATGTTATACATTCCTCGGTAATAGTTTTAGAATTATCATAATACTACGATAATTTATTATATTTGAAAACTTCATCGAAAACAACTGAAATTAATTCAAATGACGTCATAGAAAAAATAACACGCCTGGATCTCTCTATAAAAACAGGATTTCATTCATAACTTTCTCCCATTCATTTCATTCATCACAATACTATAATAATTTATTTTATTTAAACATTTTGTTTAAGACCATGGAGCTACAAAAAATTAAACTCTATGCTTGAAACTTCATCGAAAAAAATCGTCCTTCTCTTTATGAAATCAATTAATATTTCATTCATATCAGCCATGCAGACTCCATGGACTAAATTATTTGGTGTTTAAAAAATACAGGAATTCTAATACAACTCATTCTATATATTTTGCTGTTTACATTTTACATAGGTGAAAAATAGGCTTAGTTGTAGAAATAATCAAATTTAGATGAGCATTTAAACTCAAATATATTGTCATTGCGTTGTTTCAGTATGTAGATGCACAGAATTTAAGCAAAAATAAAGTAGTTTTAGGACGGATACAATACTCAATATGAATTAAAAAGAACTTAAAAAAATCACGATTTTGAAACAAGATGGATGCCATATATCATTTTGAAGTGGGTCATGTGATCGTTTCATATCATGGTCACGTGATCGCTTCATATAAGAGGTGTAATTATTATTTTAATTTTTATTTAAAAAACTACTGAATATATTTCGCTGATTTTTTTTTATATATTTTATGGAGCAATTTGAATATTACCTAAAATTTTCGAAGCAATTTGTGAATTTTAAATCCGCTTAAAAAATGTTTGAAAAATTAGGTCCCATAGGGCTCAATGTATTTCATTTTTTCGACCCGGGTTCAATCCAAAACTAATTGGGTGATATTGTTCATTTATATTCCCATAGGTTCTACAGACCGTCTGAACAACATACTAAAATTTCATTTTGATTAAGTCATTTTTACGGCAGTTATCGTGCTAACGGACAGACAGACAGACAGAATGAATGAACAAAGTCATAAACACTTTTCAACTTTGTTGTAAAGTGTTAAAAAAGGCGAAGTTGACCGCTGGAGACATTGTTTTTATAGTGCAGACTCAATGGGAATTTGAACTCCATAAAACCTGTACTACACTGTAAAACATTTTACAACCTTTGGTCATTCTTTTAAGCTACTTTGTTGATCATTTTGTCAAACTAGCAGGAAAGCCTCAATTACAGTCGTTCATGAAAATTCCAATTTCATTTCTGAAATATTCAGTTAATTATCGTCTGCCGAAACGTTATTTTTGTTTATTAATAGTTATGATTTATATATATATATTATATCATAACTATCAGGAACCTTACTTCCCATTAAGGACAGCTGATACCCTGAAGCTTTTAATATGCAATATGCAAATGTTTTACAGTGTAGGTAACATCGTTGCAATAAAGTAATTTTAAAAAAACTGCTGCTGCCTTTAAATGCGAACGATTATGCAAAATTAACTGAATGTTCAGATTTGAGCAGAAAGTTTTTTAGTAGAACAATGCACGTATGAGGAAACCCCCAACATCTGTGTCAATTCTTCAAGGGAATAAACAGAAAACGCGGAACTACACACACATGTTAGCGTAGGATGATGCTAGGCCACAATGCCCCGAATCAAGGCTTTCATCTTGGATCAAAAGAACGTCACCCCCCCCCCCACCCCCCCGTTGGACGCATAAAAAGCAAAGCGAAGTTTTAAAGAAGTAATACAAATTAAATTACGTGTGAAATAATCCTAGAAGAAAAAAAATATTGATGTTTCCTACATAAGAATAGAAAAACAAATACTATTTTTATTTCTTAACCTTCTTATGCGATTTCTCTCAAAATATTATTTTTCAAACTAGTGAGTACCTGCGATGTGAAAATACACGGAAATATTTTTATTCGCTGAAAGTTAATAAATGTAAAATATTTTTAAATTTGATTTTTTGTTTTTATCTCAGGGATATCTTCAGAAAAAAATACTTTTAATATAAATTTTATATAATATTATTTACTTCAGTAAAACGACTCAACATCCCACTACATCCAAATGTCATCTAGATTACATCCAATAGATGTAATCTGGATCATCCAAAACAAATAAAAAATCCGGTGGTAAAAGTGTATTGACGTCTAATGGATAACCAAAGGATAACCATCTATGGATGTAAAATAGATGTGCAATAGACGTATGCTGGATTATCCATATTACGTCTACTGCTCATCCAAATTTCGTCTAGATTGACGTCTAAATGAATATCCATATGGATGTGCAATGGAAGTAAACTAGATCATCCCGATTCATATATCGACATTATTGGATCATTTATTTTATATTCATTCTAGTGTGTTCTTAAAAAATTTTCTATATAGCAGATATATTTTGCAAAAACATAGTCTTATTCAGTCTACCAATTTCTTTTGATATCCTACTGAAATTGAACTCGCAATTGCTGTGTGCATGTAAGGGAACCTACTTCTTTATCCACTGTACGATATTTTACTTACTTTTATAAGTAAAAAAAATCTGATGTGGGCAGCACATGACTTCCCTTATATAATGCAATGAATTTACTTTTTTTACAGTCAAAAAATAATGTATAAGATCCGGTACTATGTTTTCAACGTTGTATTATATATTTGGCGATTTTCCGGATGACAACATGTAAAACTATTTCAAAGTACCCAATTAACTTATATTTTGCGCACCTCTAAATAAACAATTATCAATATTGATAGCATCCTCAAAAAGCGATATAGCCCATATATTAAAATATTTTAATAATTAATTCATAAATTAGGCGTCAGTTTCATTAATTTAGCGTCATTTTTGCAATTTTGACTATATTTTCGTGAATCCGTGTCGAAATATCGCCAAGTGCATCACAAAGTGTTATAGACAAACGAAAGGAAGAGCATTTCTTATATACTAGAAGGTATGCCTATCATATGGACTGAAATCAGAATTCGCGAAACATTACTTCCCATTTGGCGACATCCCGCTAAATTTCTCCCCAAGCGTTATGGACAGAAACACGGAGAATTGGGTTATTCTTATAGTCTATTCTTTCCAAGATATTGAACTTCCATCCATTAGTCGTCATTTCATTGATTTAGCATCAGTTTCATCAATCTGGCGATTTTTATCGAGTGACGTTTTCACCAATTTGGCAACATTTAAAAAGTCACTAAGTTGGAGATATTCCGATAAATTCGTCACTAAAATTTTGCTAAACGTTACGGACGGAAAAATAGGCTATTCTTGTAGTAGATTCTTATATTATTTCCAAGATATTGAATTTTCGTTAATTAATCGTCATGTTCATTGATTTAGCGTCATTTTTATCGAGACATTTTCGTTAATTTGGCAACATTTAAAAAAGTCGCCGACATTCCACCAAATTTGTCGCCAAGCGTTATGGACGGAGAAATAAGTTATGCTTATAGCAGATAAATGACCATTGGCGGCCAAATATAAAAGTATTATCCAAAGTATCTGCCCTCATGAATGGAACCAGCTAGATCCACCAGAATGATGTCATCATCTGGTGCATCAATTTATCGCATAATATTACTTATGAAACGTGAACATAGTTCACAATAGTTAATATTTTTTTTATTTTATGTGATTTTTTGATAAATTTATTTGAAAAATGTGCAATATCTCGAGAATGGATCATGCTAACGTTCTAAAGTCTGTGTCAATCGTTTTCTAATGAAAAATTACATAATAAATGACTATTTGCGTGGCTTTATTAAAGGTTTTTTTTCTTTGATGATTTTTTCAAAATTTCAATCGAAAATGTAGGGGGGTTCTGAAGTTGCGATTGCGTTTAAAAACATTAGGCTTCCAGTATTTACAAACTGTAATTTTTTGTACCAAATTTCGTTAGACTCGCTCCATTCGTTCGTGAGATATCGTCTCCTGACACACACACACATACAGGCATTACCTCAAAAAACGTTTGATTCGTGTTCAGGAATGCTTGAAACGTGCTCTCCCGTCGAAAATTCGATTTCAAATTTTCGACCCCGTCATAATACTTTCCTTAAAATGTACAATCTGTATACTATGTATCGAAGGAAAGTAATAATAATATAACTTAATATTTTTTTCCATATACCTAGATTAAATAAATTGAAGTTTTTATTTTCTAAGTTTTTTACTTAAATAATTAAATAACCAATTGCTTTCTAGTTATTTAAGTAAAAGTTGTAAGATATTGATTTCTAAAAAAAAGCTTGTAGAAAGTGTTTAATCCCCTGATAATAGTAAAAATGTTTATTTTGTGCTTTTTGACCTTTTAGAACAAAAATGTACAATATTTGTAGAGAAAGGAGTCAGTTCTTGGATATATATATATATATATATATATATATATATATATATATATATATATCCAAGTCTTCTTATGAGTGATTTCATTCACACATTGAAATACCAAATTACATATAAAAAGCTTATCCAATTGGTATTATTTGTCGTAACCTAAAACAGTTTTACCACGATACGGTTTCATATAAATATTTTGTCAATTTAGAGCCATACAGTATGAACAAAAAACATGGAAAAAGCAAAAATTGACATAAAAAATTTAGTACAGATACCAGGGCCCTGCAGATGATACTTCCGGCCTCGCTCCTGCTATAAATGGGCAAAATTTAAGCCTTCTAGGTCACCAGCAAGTTTCTGGAGGGTCTGATATGGTTTTCGAAAGACTCCAGCAGGAAGCATCGAAATACCTGCTATGTTAAGTTCAGTCCTATGTTAAGTTCTGAATTTATAACAGGCATTATTTAAAAGCTTATTCTTCAGAAATAAGTAGTAATTTGTGTAGTACAAAAAGGTAATGTTTTAACACCAAACCATTTTAAAGAACTTACTGTTATCTACCAACAGCTTTCTTACTATTAGCTAGCACAGGATCGGGGCTACTGCTCTTCATAGCACCAGTTTACATAAACTAAAATCTGGTGCCATTTTTGAACTCTTATACATCTTCATGTCACAACTAATCCTTTACTGCATACTTAGTTTAAAATTGGGCATAATACATTAATTTTCTGTTCTTCTGCAGATGAGGAAGTGGATCAACTAGCAAGTTCCTTGTTTCCACGGGTTTTAAGCAACAACATCCATGTTTCCTCTCCGCAATCCTGTTCCATAGCTCAGCCTTACCATGGTGATGTGTGCACCTATGCACCCACCTACGACAACTACCTTTACCAAATGAAATCTCGAACAACGCCCTATACAAGACCAACCCTTTCACCGTATGCAAGTTATGGGGGGACACAACCATACAGTTCCTTATACACTAGTGCAAGACCCAAACAGAACGAGTTCAACCCCAGATGAAAATGGTGAAAAAGCCTTTCTTCCGAGGAAAACTTTGCTCATAAACTGTGAAATCTAGTGAGAAGTCAAGTGCATTGTGTGCAATATTGTTATATTATAAATTTAAATTTTGTATACATATCTTTCTATCTTTGAATACTGTACAGTTTGCTTCTATTATATTTTATTTCAATAAAATATGTTAACAAATGAAATATTTTTCTGAATCAGATACATACAGTAAACAGTGCGAAATGCAGATAGAAATGGTTTCCAAAATTTTTGGTTAGCATAAAGGTGTTTTTTAGTAAATGAAGGCAAAAAGGCAAACTTATAAAGATGTAAAACAAGAATAGGGAAATTCGAATAATTTAGTAATAAAGAGGACTCGCAAAGAGAAATTACCTAACATGAAATTAACTTTTTTTATATGCACACTTAAACAGGGTGTTTTAAAAAACTTGCATGACTAAATATTTTTTTAATGATTGGTCGTAGGCCCATGATTCCAATTTAAGAAATGCTTTAATGGAGACTATTATCGTATCCAAATTTTAATCGGGCGACACCTTTTAGTAAAAGACTCAACAAAATATAATATTTTATACAAGCTCCCTTGAAAAGAAATTCAATTACAAAGATATTTTCTACCGCTCAAAAATGCACCTCCTAGATCAGGGTCAAAAATTGGGTTCCACTCGTCTACGAGATGATACCTCAGAGGCGTCGGAAGTCATTTTGCACTGTGGGTGCAAGATTTCGAGCATTACGTATGTATATATACGGATACATATATATAATAGAATATATATATATATATATATATATATAGAATCAAATGATTAAGAAATAAAAGAACAAAAGGAGAATGGGGATGCTTACAGAGAAATCGAATGGTCAAGGGGGATTACGACCCTTGTTCCCGGTTGAAGCATGCTTTTAAACCCAGGAAACATTCCCGGAACCAGACTCGTCTGAAGCAATCCTCCAACTGTCAACATTGGAAAAGCAAAATCCAAACCGTTGAAAACCGAACATGAAAACCCAGATCGATAAAATGGAGCAATACGAATTCAGTCATTTTCAGTTGTAAAATTTCTTGTTATCGTTATATTTAACTAAACATTTGTATGGTATATATATATATATATATATATATATATATATATATATATATAAATATATATATATATAATACGTAGTTAACTAAACGTGCATAAAAATACACAAAATACTAATAATTGTAAAGTAAAATGGAGTACGAAGATCATTATAAAATTAGCGCTCTTGCAGCTAGATAGTATAATGTGAAAATATAAATTAAAATAACAAATACGAATACTTCCACTTTCTCTGATCCGGTTTATTCCAACGTGGTATTTCGTGTGGTGAGCATTCAGGCTGTTGCACGTGCTGGACTCCCATGCAGTGTATTTACGCTGGCGACCTTCAGACTTGTGAGTTGCAATTCTTTTTTGCATGTTTGTGCGCTATATTTTTTATGATTATGTGGTTTTTTATGTTTTAAGGTTGAATTTTGTATTTTTTCTGTTATTCTCCTTTATTCCGTTGTTGGGCACAGATTGCATAAAATTTTAACCACGTGTTTTTATGCAATCATAGAAACAACGGATTTTAGTACATTTGTCTAGAATGTGCCCCTGAAGACGTTTCTGGCAGATATATTATTCTTTAATGTATTTTCCTTGTCCTGGCCTCTCCGTGCTCTGCTTTTCCGGTCCTTCCTCGTTGCTTTTTGCTATTAATTACACGCTATTATATTGCCCGCGGTTTGATACTGTGTTTACTGATTTGAACTCCTGCACTTTCGTATTTGTTATTTTAATTTATATATATATATATAATTTTAATATTTTATATATATATATATAATTTTAATATTTTATATATATATATATATAATTTTAATATTTTATATATATATATGTGTGTGTGTACTCGTTTCCAAGAAGTTAAAGCAGGAATAAATTGTATCCATAAAAAATAACTATTCATACAATTAATTGTACAAATTGCACGCAACGGGTACGATACAACCACATCCCCAGTATCTTGTGCGAATAAGCAAAAAACAAATTAATTAGTTAATAAATTAAAATATTTAAAAAGAAAACCTTTTATAAGAGAGAGGGCTTTAAGCACATGCCAAAACGAAGGGGGAAAGTGTGTGGCATTGAAAATCAAGTTCGATCGCTTAAAATATCACAGAAAATGAAATTACGAATGAAATCAAAAAATTTTTTGTTAGAATACGAAGATAAATATACAGAACTTTCCATTCATACTTATCATCACTCCCCCTTCACATTGCTATGAAAGTAAAATTGGATTGAAAAATATTTGTCCTGTGCAATTTGGTCCAAGCACAAATTGTGTGTAATGAATAAGTAATGTAATGTTTAATAAAAAGAATTATTAGCGAAAATTGACATTAAAAAAATGTTGAACTCTTAAAATCCATACTCCTATAGGGACCCATGTTCTGATATCCCGAATTTAATAAACTTCTAAATTGATAGATTCTTGCCTTTGCTGGTACGGTTACTCTGTCCATATATCTTAAAGAAGGATGCTGCTCCTGGCTTCTGAAGCCGATTGATGCTTTTAATCAACATTTCATGCTGTAATTAACGAAGTACTTTTATTGAAGATTAGTTTTCCATTACAAAGGTTTCGACGATCTTGTTCTCAATGCTTGAAATGTTATAGTAAACAGAGGCATGTGTGCGTCTCCCCCCCCCCCCCCTCTCACACAAGCACATCACATCCAAAGTCTCTTATTTGTAAATGATGAAATTAAAATAGATAAATATAGTGATTTTTATGACATTTTAGTGATCGTGCTTTCACGCGCATGTTCAGTAAGAAATACCGCGCGGATGCGCTGTAGGATCCTCCACGCGCATTCGAAGTTCAATCCTTAATGCTTTTGCACTGGAAGAACCTCCACACGCATGCGTTGTAGGAGCCGTTTACACGCATACTCTGAGCTACAACGTATGTGTGCTGTAAGAATTTTGAGCTACAATGCGCATTCGTTAAAAACCCTTTAAGCGCATGCACTGTTCAATTTTCAACGCCATTCTCTATAAGAACTTCCATGCACTCCAAAAATATACTCATTCGCTATAAGAGCCTCTACGCATATGCCTTGTTAGAAGAACCCCCTCGCGCATGCGCTGTAAAAATTATCATGCGCGTATGTTGTAAGAACCATCCACGCGCATGCTCTGTAAGAATCTCCACGCGCATGCGCTGTAAGAATATCCACCCGAATGTAAGAGCACATCATACGCATACGGTGTTCTGTAAGTGCGCTATTTGTATTATGTTTGAATCACGCGCATGCGCTGTAAAATCTCTGCTCGCGTATACCCTGCTAGAACAACCACGCGCGTGTGCTGTAAAAATTACCATGAGCGTATGTTGTAAGAACCATCCACGCGCATGCGCTGTAAGTTTTAATGAGCATGCGACGAATTCTCTCTCCGCGCTCCAAGTCTTCTCACCCTGTTCAATCAATCTTCAACGCGCATGTGCTGTAAGAGCCTCCGCGCGCATGCGCTGTAAAAATTATGAGCATATGTTATAAGAACCATCCACGCGCAAGCGCTGTAAGTGAGCATGCGATGAATTCTCTCCCCGCGCTCCAAGTCTTCGCCCTGTTCAATTCTTAACGCGTATGCTCTGTACGCGTGGTTGTTCTTCTCTGTATGCTCTGTAAGAGCATCCACGCGCATGCGTGGTAAAATCGCTCCTCGCGCTCCAAGATCTCTGCTCGCACATGCGCTATAAGATCGCTGTTCGCGCATACTCTGTTAGAACTGTCTCACGCGTGCACTATGTTTTTAAGAACCATCCACGCGCATGCGCTGTAAGTTTTAATGAGCATGCGATGAATTTTCTCCCCGGGCTCCAAATCTTCCCTGTTCAATCCTCAACGCACATGCTCGGTAAGGGCCTCTACGCGCATGCGCTATTTGTATTATGTTTTCGATTAAACAAGAATCTTCGAAATTATAATACTAATAATTTTAATCATCAAAAGTGATTTCTTTCGAAGTTTTTTTTCGTCACGAAAGGATTATGGGTAAAAAAGGGGTATTACTTCACTTATATTAAAACCTAACCACCTCTTGATTGAATGTCGGTATAAAAACGCAATCTTATATTAAAGAACCTTGTGCGCTTATACCAGTGAATGATAAGTTTACAATAAAAAGCTATTTAGTTTCGACTTATGCACATATTTCGGTTTCTGTTTGTCTTAAGATCTGCAGTGGTAGGTGATTTGATACAGTGGATCCCTTATTACACTTATCTTTATTTTATTTTATTTATCTTTATGTTTATTGTGGATGGCCGGGCCTCTGAAAAGAGCGTGTCGGGCTCGTGCCTCGGGTTGATCAATTCTGGAATTATTGGTCATTGGAAGCATAATATAGATAAAATCGATGCTGAAAGTACATACATAAAATGCAAGATATTAAAAGTACCAATTAAATAGAACATAATTTTAATTGTACTGAAAAGTAGAAATACTTTTGAAAAGTTAAGAAATTTACACGCATTTCACTTACAGCAAAGAACTAAAGTTCTTTATGGTTCTTCAGATTTTTTTTCTTTCCTAAAGGAAACGCGAAAAATATAGAGTTCTACCTGAGAGACGGTTAAGAAAATAAATGTTAATTGATTTCCAAACTTTTGTCATTTCTGATAGTCATTACCGCTCAAGTTAATGACAAGTTGGGTGACCTTCCATAGAGCACGGACACACACGGTGTATGTGTGGGGCTATTAGCATAGAAAGAGACGGTGTGGAAATAGCCAATCAGAGACAGGTGTTTGACACCTTCTCGTCAAAACCACACACAGGATGAGAGTGACAATGCTACCTTTGGATATTTAGTACTGTGAAAGATCCGAAGACTCGATCTATTCTTTAGGATATCTACAATGGGCACGATGCTCCCATAAGGGAGGATAAGAGGCCATCCCCCCCCCCCACCCCACCCCGAATATATTGATATAGATATTAGGACATATGCAAGCTCACATATACGGACATTAAGCTAGTCAATGCTGTAAGTTTTATTCTTGAGTTTGATCCAAGTTCTACGGGCGCCCATGACCCCATCGTTCTTTTGAGATATTGGTGAACTGTTGCCAAATTGATTAAAATGTTATCAAATTGATAAAAAAATTCGCTAAATTTATAAAAATGAACACAAATGGATACAATATCTTGCGAATTTTTAATTCCGTCATATGATGGGCATACCTTTTATTATATAAGAAATGCTCTTCAATATATCGCCAATTTGGCGATATTTAGCCCCACATTGACGAAAATATCGTCAAAATTGCAAAAATGATGTCAAAGTAATGAAAATGACGCCTAATTGATGAATTTATTATTAAAATATTTAAATATATGGACAATATTGCTTATTAAGGATGATATCAATATTGATATTTGTTAATTTAGAGTTGCGTAAAATATAAGTTAATTGGGTACGGAATAGTTTTACATGTTGTCATCCGAAAAAGCGCCAAATGTACGATTTAACATTACAAACACTGTGCCATGTGCTTTTTTTTTTATCACTTTTGTACCGTTAAAGAAGTAAATTCATTGCATTATATAAGAAAAGTCATGTCCTGCCCACATCAGATTTTTTTCTTTTGGCATATCGTTTCCACTAAATAAACAAAAATAAAAGTTTTAAACCATGTAAAATTTTAAGAATTTTTAAGCTAAGCCTTTGTTTATATATTATACAATTATTTAACACATGTATTTTGACCATGGTTTCTATAAATATTGTTCTTGCACCCACAGACAAAGTATATCTAGTATAATTTTCCTCAACAATAAAAGGTATTTGCACATAATTCTGCCGTTTGTGCAACGCACCCATAGCAGATTTATATGGTAATTTCAAGTCGTTTAACGCCTATACCCTGGAATTTGTTACAATTTATTTTAAGCAAGATTAACCTACATATGATAATGCACCCATAGTATCCCCAGTCTGGCAAACGATGCTAAATAATACGAACATTGTACGAACAGTTTACCCGAGCACCTACCTTTTCAACAACTCCAAATTATACCCGACCATTAACTGCAATCTTTTAAACCAGTGTTGTAAGGGAGGCAAGGTACGTAAGCAACTGCTTTTATATAAAAATTCACACCTATTTCTGAACTGCTTGGATTGTTCATTCATGCTATTTTTACCTCAATATTTCTCAGGGAAAAAATCTCATTCCAATACTATTTAAAGGAGATTAACAACAACAAAACACCTTAATTATTTTCAAATTTCTGTGGGTTCAGTGCACCCACAGGTAGAAATCTGCGGGTGCAAATTGCACCCATAGGTTCCGACGCCACTGTGATACCTTATAAAAAAAAAAGATCATAATGAACTGATAGCTGCATGATCAGAAATTTTGTATCAAATTCAAAGAAACTGCTGGTAAATTATGAGGATCATATTATCAGAATTTTCTTATATTGGAATTTTAAAATTGATGTCTTCAAAACACTAAAAGTATACAGGGTGTCCTAAAAATATCGAAACACGCTTTAATTCTTTACCTGTTGGAGATAAGTGGGCGCAAAAATGTTGAAAGTAAGGTAGGAAATAAGACTACGTTAATGAAATAGTCCTCCCATTCATTTTCAAAAAGTTACACTTTTTAAATTTTTATACGACCCCCCCCCCCCAGGCAAATTTGGTCAATCAGAAATTTATTTTTAATGCAACAAGATCATTAAAAAACCTGCATATCTGTATCTTTAAAACTCAGCGAGTTATATTTAATTGAAGATTGAACATTGTGAATGAGGACCATATATCAAATTATAAATGTAAATTTGTGACATATCACAAAAAAGATAAAACTGGATGATAATACATAGGATACCCAACCGCATAGTGAGTACCACTGTTTTATATGATCTCTATCTGTGTGTTGCTTTATTTAGATGCATTTGTGATAAAAAATTTTGACACATATTAACGTATTTTTGATCTAAACAATTTCCATCATCAATTTGTTCATGATCCCTATTTTCACTAATGAAACCGCCTTTCACATGGTACGGAAAAATGGCATAAGTTAGAATTTTTCCTTTATCATAATTCAGTAGATTTGAAAGATACAGATATGCGGGTTTTTCTAATGATCTTGTTGCATTAAAAATAAAAATTTTCTGATTGACCAAATTTGTCTAAGGGAGGTCATATAAAAATTAAAAAGTGTAACTTTTTGAAAATTAATGGGAGGACTATTTCATGAACATAGTCTTATTTCTTACCTTACTTTCAACATTTTTGCAATTTACATTGTCCACTTATTTCCAACAGGTAGAGAATTAAAGCGCGTTTCAATCTTTTTCGGACACCCTGTATATATATATTTTAAAATTCACGAAATAATTAGTCTATTGATAGTACAGATTCCATTCAAAGTTTGTTTGAAAAAGAATTCCTTAATCTTTCTAATGGTGTTAAGGAAACTCTGCAATTACATTTTCGATCATAAAGGAACCAATTTGTGCGAAGATCATTCTAAATGGATCTTCATTTAATAACTAAAAAACTAATACGAATTTTTAAAAAATGTCCCGAGATGTCTTCCGACCTGAACTGGAGTATCACTGTACCAAATTTTGGAGCTGTGGGTCACTTAGATTTTCCACTATGTGCCCAACAAACAAACAAACCAACATATCACTTTATTACAGATAATTGTTTTATTGCAAAAGCTTTCCCTATGCATATATGTTTCATTATCAATGATGCAAAATTACATGAAATTTGTCAATTTCCAAAAATGTTACATTGTCACTGTAAAAAATTTCAGAATTTTGATATTCTATGGCAATGATGATGGTAGACACAATATTTTCGAAGTATACTAAGGTCTTTTTAAAAATAAATTATAAAATTTAAAGGTACAGCAAAATTTACTATACATTTGCTATATATGAAGGAGTCTGATGCGAGTCAGGAGCAGGAAAAAAAAAAAAATAAGGAGTTAAAGATTTAGCATACCAACCCAAAATCTTGGGTAGGTACAAACAACACAACAGCTTCATAGAAATTCAATGAATCTTTCTTGTGATTTTCAGACTTTTAAATGAACATTATTTCGAAAAAGATGCATAATAGAGAATAATCTGAAATGTAACCATGATGTTCCTTTCTGTCTTTTCTTTCTGACTACAGGGAACACAATTTTATGATTTATAGTAAAAATATCAAACTTGTGATATTTATTTAAAAAAAAATCTGATGTAAGCAAAACATGTCTTTTCTTGCAGACTAGAATTCATTGTCTCTTTATTTCATTAATAATTCATTAAATTGAGTTTAATTGCACTAAATAACATGCACAATTAAGTGAAATTACACTTTTAATTTAGCTTTCATTTTCATCTAGTAACTGGATTCTCAAAACCGGTATAGCAAAAATGTGAAAAAATAAAATATTTCAAGAATAGCTAGTCTTAGAGTAATAGGGTTGATCTTATTCTTTTCATTGTCAAAATTACATCACAAGCATTTAATTGATACGTTTGAGCATACGTAGTCTTTTATTTTAGATTTTGATGATTTTTGTAGGCCATTTCACAAAAAGCAGGTTTTTTTTTTTTTTTTTAATCATACCAAAATCTAATCAGCAGCAGGGTAATCCACAAGTGACTTACCTACCAAATTTTGTGAAATTCGGTCAATTAGTTTTTTTAGCTAGTGGATACATGCAATTTTTGCAGACCATTTCGCAAAAAAAGACGGGTTCCTTTATCCTGAATCGTACTAAAATCTAATCAGTATCAAGGTTACTCACAAGTGACTCACCTATCAAATTTTATGAAATTTGGTCCATTAGTTTTTGAGTTATAGTGGATACATACATTGCACAGACAGACCCACACTAAAAATAGTTTTTTCATGTTCTAGAGGTCTCGAAAAGTGTAAATCCGTCGAAAACTCCAGTTGCGATTTTCAATACAATTCAGATACTTTCCTTATATATTACCATGTATTGCAGGGACAGTAATAAGAAGTTTAATTAGTGAATAATAATAACTACTAGTAAACAAAATAATTTTAGATTCAGTTGAAACTGCCAATAATGTAATAAAACTGAAATAACTTTATTGCAGAGAAAGGGGGGTTACCAGCTGCGAGGAGAAAAAAGAAGTAAAAAACTGAAGAAACAAGAAGAGGTAGGAAACTATGAAAAGACAATAAAATACCAAAGAAGAAAGTGAACGTCCAACAAATTATTCGAAGCACTTGTTTAGTGAGTAAAACTCTGAACATAAGTGTCTTATCAAAATAAAAAAAGGCTATATGAGTTGTCCAAATCAGAGGTAAAAATAACAGTTTCTAAACAAATATGAAAAATTAAGAACAAACAGAAAATGAAGAAAATAACTCGTTTTGGAGGCTAAAAGAGCCAATAACATCAACAAATGCTTTTGAAAAAACAAAAATTTAGGAAACAAAAAGAAAAGTACCAAAATAAAAATAGCACATAAAATCGAAATGTTAAACCAGAGGTTTCCAAGTAGAAAAGAAGAAAGAACAATTAATAATAAGGGAGTTTTACTGAGAAACTTTCAAGAAATTCCAATTAAAAAATTCATAGCGTCTTATCTCTAGTTGCTTCCTTGTTGGTTTTTTACCTCTATTTTATCCTCTTACCTATGACAACCCCCTTTCCCTGCTTTAGTCACATTTGCTGTTCTAACATCAGTTGCCAATCTAGCTCTCACGAGTGAAGGGTGCACATCTGGCGTATATTGATGAATAAGGCTGTATTTTGCCTTCAAAACTTGGTGACACTATTAATTTTATAATGTACGAGTATGTTGCTCTTAATGAAGGTATTTAAGTTTCAAAGTAATTCTTGTTTGCAACTGCTTTTATATATTGTACAACATTTTTACTGTTCATTGAGTGCTGTTTAAGGTTCTTTAATATAAGGTTGGGTTATGAACCCAGCAACCAATCAACAAGTTGTCAGCCTGAAGTCGAAGAGAGTAGCATTTCGTCGTGAATCATGACACTACGGATCAGGAGAGTTTTTGCCAAAACACAAGTTTTCCCACAATTAAAAATTGTTAATTTTGAAGTGGCAATATCCAGACATAAACAACCTGCACAGCGAGTTTTAATTGTGATGTGCACACCTTCCTCAGTGACGTCCAAGGAGATTCTCAGTCTCTTCAGTGAGCCAGAGCACAAAATGTGTACATTTGCTATCCATGTAACACCATATGCTCAGAGCCAGAATTTAAAAAATGCAGTTATGCCCAGGATGAACACATTCAGTGCTGTTACAGACTTAATGCATTGAAAAAGAAATTCCAAGAATTTTTCAACAATAATTGTTGCTCAAAATAAAGTTGCTAATTTTAATGAGCAGTCAGCTCTAGTCTTTAGAATTTTTCCTGACAATCCATTAAAAGTTTATCTTTAGAAATTTTGAATTCAATTTATAATCTGTTATATATTGTTTTAGTCAAATTTGAAATTGCTATTGTATACTTTAAACATTAAAATATTCTTTGAGATTTTAATTATCTTTGTGATAAGTTTTGCATACATATTATATAAATATTAATTATTTAGTATAATTTGTAAACATATTTTTCGTTATATCTCTAATTCTTGGGATTGAAACATGTCTATTTGTATATCTTATTCAGGAGTATTTCCTATAATTCCCAACAGATGGCGCTCTCTAGTATTTTTTCCAAATTCATCCTAGGATAGAGCAATGAAATATTAGGCATCTTGAATAATGGTGAAGAAAGGTATGAGTTTTAATTCATATCTGCATCCTTGTGGATTGTTGGATAGATTACTGATATGTTTGCTATATGCACTCTCTTCTTCTTTCCATTTGCCTAATATTATTTATCTTCATTTTTGTTTCTGTCTGGTAATGTGTCGTATCTTTTGACGATGTTTCGGCCATGTGGCTGTATCGTTGAGCGAAACACATTTGGAACCTCTGTGGTTGCAAAGATCCTTGAAAAGCTGGATCTACAGAGGTTCTATTCAATTTCATATTTTTGGATTCTTTTATTTTTTATTTATTGTCATTTTAATATTTTGAGCCTCCAGATTTTAATAATCCTTTGATGTTTAAACTTGATTTGTATGTATCGCTCTTGAATGTTGATAAATTCATGTGTATTATTAAAAATTTAAAATTAAGATCAATTTGCCTTATATGGTAGCAATGTTTTCCTTTTGTTAGATATGCCCTTTCATATCCTCTTTACTTTATTTTCCTCCGTATTGTTTTTGAACCAGGGTATGACACTGTTCATGTTTTAAATTAGTCTTATTATATTTAATTATTTTTATTATATATATTTATATATATATAAATATTTATTTAAAAATTTTCTGTAATACAATTTACAGTAATGTACACAGAAACGTAGAATCAGCCTTAACGAATCAGGTATGGCCCTTGATAATGTATGTACATGGTTTTGGAAATGCTTTTCACTTTTTTTAATTTAGTAATTTTCAAATTTTTGGGGAGCCAAAAAGGCCTAGCTCCATGTGCAAAACATTTTTCTGTTTTGCAACTTTTCATCTCTTGATTTACACCATGTATGTTTATGCAGGGGACAAGGGGATTAGTACCTTAAGTACCTGTATTACATATATGATTTATAACACAAATAAAATTTTAATCTAAGGGTGTAGTTAAGGGATTATATTAAACAATCTTTACCACATGTCATTCTTTTTAAATTCCTTAACTTAGAATAGGGAAAAAGGGGTATTTTATATCAATTTAGTACCTGTTTTATTTATAATGTTTTCTTAATCTTCTTCACAAGTTTGTAGTATAGTCACTATTGATATCAAATAATCATTTCAGACTATATTATTTTCATTTTTGCTATACAGAACATTTTAATAAATGATCAATCTCTGGTATATATAATACATACAAATTAAAATTCTTCAATTATATATATATAATAAAAATATAATATGAAAATCCAAATATATATATTACATCAGAAGAATTATTGTTTTCATTAAACATGGTTGCAAACTGGGAGAGAAATTAGAATAGTTTAAAAGCCGAGTTTTAAAAATAATTTAACTTTAAATGCAAAAGTATTTTAGTTCGCATATAAAATAAGCATAATTCATAAAAGTGAAAAATTACACTTTATTGAAAATGGAATGAAATAAATTTTTAATTTACATTAGATACAATTGAAAAATATACATCTAACTGATATAATTTTTAAGGCTGATTGGCTCCATATTTAACTATTGAAGTTAATCAAAGTTGAGATCAAGAAGTTGAATTACATATCAGCAAATGTTGTTCCAGAATAACCAACATTCTCCCTCTTATAGTCAACAAAGTTAATATACATCCTGCAAGAAAAATTTTGACAAATATTAAAGCCATTTAAGTCAGATTAATTACAAAAAGTAAAAAATAAAATATGAAATGTGTGGGCAGCACATGATATGTACTGCATATACTCTGGACATTAAATGTTCAATTTGGTTTCGATATAATTTAGGTTTTATACAAATTTCAAAGTTATCGAAATTATGGACTTTTAAACATCATAAATTACAAAATATATAACACCTTAAGCAAATATTAAGTATAAGGCATAGACGCAAAGGCATTATTAGTTTTCAATCACAATGTAATGAGCAGATCTGCCGCTTAAAGAAACACAATCTGGTTCACCTTCTCTAACATTGAATTTAAACTGCAGTTATGAATATATTATTTTAAAGTGATCTATTATTTGTTTGCACATTTCCAAGGTGTTAGAAGACCTGGTGCTTACAAGACCAACATTATAAGATTACACTTAAAGCTAGCTTCAGGTCTGAACTAATAATTCTGGTACTGATTCTTAACATGTTCAATCAATGCTTTTGCAGAAGTAGAGTCGGCTGCTGCCACACTTATATGAAATAATAAATTCTTCAAATGATTGATATTGTATCTCCTCCTTCCACCATATACATAGTACTTGGAAAATGTGTAATTTGTGTGACAAGTTTAAACTGTGAAACTATATCAAAAACTTACGAATACACTGAATAAATACATTGAACTTAATAAATTTTAATTAAAAAAAACTATAATAGTCACATGCAGAGAATGATAAAATGTCTGTTTTTGAAAATAACCATAAGATTTAATATATATTTTATATTTAGGCATCTGTTAAGAGAAGTTTCAATGAACAAAATTTTCAACCCTATCAGAATCAGTTGTCTGTTTGAAAGAAATTGTCCCCCTTTTTTTGACCCTATTTATTCATGGAATTTTACAGTTTAAAATCAGACACTAAAGTTTGATAATAATAAAAGGAAAAAAAAACCCATTAAACATTTTTAAAGAAATCAAAAATGGGCTTTTTGTAAACATTTTAAACAATCATTAAAATTGAACTCTTCACAAATCATGATACATTAGCATGTTTAATTAAATGGCATAATCAATACTATCTAATTTCTCATACGATTTTTTTTTTTGCAGATTAAAATATTTTTTTAGTAACCAGCATAAAGCACAAAAATTTAACAGTATCAATCAGTTTCAGAAGTAAAAATACCATCTATCAGGAAAATTAAACCACAAGGGCAAACCTGTTGATGCAGACATAACTTTGAAAGTGTTCAATACAAGGAGACCTTATAACATGTATTTCTACTAAAATTTTGAATTAAAATTTTTCCAGTAAATTTATAATTGCAATGAGTCATTGTAAAATAATTACAATTAAAAAGTTTAATTTTTATATTAATGTGGTGAGAAAAGTATTATTCGCCTGTCCCTACTGATAAGTGAAAAATATATATAAAACTGTGTTCACTAGAGAGCACATGGCACTGAAACCAAAAGTGAAGAACAAGGAAATAACAATAAATATTCAAACATTTCTGTCAATTTATTTTTTCAGAATGAAACCCTTGAATTTATGGAAAAAAATGGACATTTTCTAAATTTTGTTAATTATAGACTGGACAATGAACAGTCTCTTCTAAAAGTATGTACTGTCTGTGGAAAACATGGGCATATGGTAAGCTATAGTTTAGGAGGTCTGCAAGTGAAATTAACCATTTATATTTTCCATTAAAATCTTGAATTAAATTTTTTTTTTTTATGGAAGACCCATACTTTGTAGTATGAGACAGAAATGAATCAAATAAGCACACAATAAATGTAACACAACATACTTATCTGGTTTCACTCCAAGAGTTTCATCAATATGTGCAGAAAGTTTATCTGATATCTTAACATTCTGTGCTCTTCCTAAGCTTCCAATACTTCCCAAAGTTGCAAATGCACAGGGATCATTACCTCCACCCCAGGACATCATCTGATCAGTTGTTATATGTACAAGTACATACTGGAAAATATAAAAGGTTAATTTCACATAAATATCAACCTAGACACTATTTTTAAAATATCAAAAAATTGATATGTTTTGGTTTCAATTTGTTTACAAATGTATATTTTATAAAAATGAAAGAATTTTCAATTTTTATTAATAAAAAATTGATTTACCAACTGTATTTTTATGTCCTATCTTTCAGCTGAAGTATGAGGCTTATGGTGTTATTACACAGGGCAATTTTTATTGCTGAAGTTCGGCCATTTCGCACGTCAATCATACTTTAGGCTCCTCCTCTTTAACAGATCCCTTCTTTTTATGTCACCGATTTTATTTCAGAAAGCATTTTTTGGTGTGTTTTTCGTATAATTCGAATCTTTTATATCCTAAAGGTGTCTGTAATTTGTTAAAAGTTCTATTGCTTTTTTCCCATCTCCAGACTTCAGAAATTCCTCCCGGCAATGATACTTTAGGCCCCGCCTTTCTCAAATGCCCCTCCTCTCTAATACCGCCGAGTTCATTCCAAGAAGCATTATTTAGTGGGATTTTTTTCGTATAATTTGGATCTTTTATACGCCACAGGTGTCTGTAATTTGGTGAAAGTTCTATGATTATTTTTACATCTCCAGACTTAACAATTCCGCCCGGCAATGATGATGTAAGCTCTTCCTCTCCTTTCTAACAGGCCCCTCCTGTATAGTGCTGCCGATTTCAGGAAGCATTCTTTAGTGTGTTTTTTCGTATAATTTGGATATTTTATATCCTACAGGTATCTGTAATTTGGTAGAAGTTCTATTAATTTTTCCATCTCCAGATTCTAACGTAATTGAGCTGCTTCGACGTATTTGCATTACAGTCGCCATCGCCATCTTGAATGCAAATGAGGAGAGGAAAGGCGAAGCATAGTGACGTCCAATTTTATCGTTTTCTGATTGGTTCGCCGCTCAGAAATTGAGCAATTTTTATTGCAGAGTACGAACGAAATGCGGCAATATTTCTTCCCATTGAAATGTATGGTGTTGTTGAAAAATTGCTGCCGATTGCATGAAATAACAACATTGAGCCTTCTTAAAAATAAAAACAAATATTTATTTGCTTAATTTTCTTTTTCATTGCCACTAAACTGAAGCATGCTTGTACTATGTCATGTCTGTCACATAAAACATAATTTTTTTAATTTAAAGAAAAAACTACTGATATAAAATGCTTATCACTTTATTTCCTGTTTTAATATGTCAGAATAAAATGTTCCTTCAAATTTGTTAAAAAAGTCCATAAAGCAAATGAAACAAAGTTTTAATTTTGTCATGTCTGTTACTTTTTTGCCCCCAAAGAACTGGTAATCTTAAATCAAACAGAAATAATTAAAAAATTAGGTCATTGCATATTTATTTTAAAGATAACTGTAATAATAACGGTTCAAAACAGAAGTGTTCTGAACTAAAGTGTTCTAAACTAAAATAGTTCTGAATATTTTTCTGATATTTAAAAACAGGTTAATATTATTAGTTCTGAAATCAAATGTGATTTAATGTATTTTTATTTCTACAGAAGAAAATATTAAACTGGGAGTTATAGCTTTATTTTTTTTAAACATTATTAAAACAGTTTCAGTTCTCACAGCTAAGTCTAATTCTAAAATTTTAATATATATTGAATAATATATATGCTGCTAGTTAATATATTTATAAGTTATTTCTGAACAATTTATGCTAAATATCAACTCTTTTTTTTATGATTTTGATGTGGTAAAATGGCTAAATCAGCAGTTAAGAGGCAGAAAGGTGTGAAAAACTAAAAGTAATGGGGAAATATAAAGACCACAAGAGAACAGAATCTGAAAGAAATAGAATGTTTCGTAACGAAAAAAGGGATACAAAAACAGTGAATGAAAAAATAAATCGCCAGGAGAAAGATAAGCTGAACCACAGAAAATTTAGACAAAGGTAAAACATAAATTTGCTAAAATCAATTCTCCAACCAAGGCATTTGGAAGTCGGCAAGCTTTCGGAAAAGCTGCTGCAAAAACAAAAAAATATCTTCCATGGAGCCCTAGAAAATGCAATGTAGTTGCAAGAAAATTAGTTGATCCATTTACACCAAATTTAGTTGCACAGACTTTGGAAACTGAATGCCACTGTTCTACTGCCGTTAAAGAAACAAAAGAGCTTGTTAGAAATTATTATAATAGTGATAGTATCTTCATTCAAGCTCCTGAAATTAGAGATTTTTGTATTACTGGAGAAGATAATAAAAAAATTAAAATACAGAAAAAACATCTTCAACTCACACTAGATTAAGCACATCAATCAGTTTTAGAGGAATACCCATCAGAAAATAAATACCCTCAAGGATAATCATCTGAAGGCATAGTGATAAAATCAGAGCCATTTGTAGTCATTTCTGACTACTTAAATCATGACAAATATTCAGATGTTATGTCTAATAAGATGATAATAGAAGCCTTTGTGACGAACTCGTCACTTTTTCGAGCCTATTTTCAGCCATTTTCAGAACAGTTTCAGAGTTCATACACCTTAAGACCGCCTGCATTGCAGTTTTGGAAAACAAGGCTATAAAACTCTGTCATCAAAGTCTGATTTAGGAGAAATGCACCCATTCTGAGCCGTCAACAGAGAAGAGAGAACTAATCCCAGAGGGGAACGTTAGGTGGTCTATGATATGCAGAGCTTGAAAAAAAAAAACATTCCAGAGCTTAGTCAGGGTAGTCCTCAAATTTTGGACCAGAATATATACAGGAAAAAGAGACGCTTTTCGAGAGAGGCGAGACAATTTTCGTAGAGACAGGTCACACTTTTGGTGCTCCTGATGAACAGGTTCTCGCCCTCACCAGAATGTTATTCTGTAACTTTTTGATATTCCTTGTCATGCTATAATAAAAGCTTATTTTCTTTATCAATGATGCCTGTTTTATCCAGACTTGGAGAAAGTCATTATTTTCATGATCTTGTCACCGATTTGAACTCACGAATTTTGAAGGGAATGGCTACTTGCATTTAGATCGGCACATTTTACTTTATGTGCGCTGACTGGACTAACGCTACTGAATCAGCAATCATGCAGAGGTCTGAAAGAGAGCCAGAACGCAGAAATAAATTCATAACAAATGGTATCCAGCGGCGGGATACATTACAACATAGTATCCAGCAGCAGAGGATGATAAATTTATTACAAAATGCTGGCAAGCGGCTGGATTCATTACAAATTGGTGGCAGCGGTGGGATACATTACAACATAGTATCCAGCAGCAGAGTAGAATAATAATTTCATTACAAAATGATGGCAAACTGCTGGATTTATTACAAAATGGTGGCAGCGGTGGGATCATAATAATTGGACTGTCAAAAAAACATCGGAGTCTGAAACGAATGAAGCGCCTTTTGAGTAGAGCTACGGAACACCAGAAAGGTCAATGACCGCAGGAAGGATGCAGAATCCGCAGAAAAGGAAGGACTGACTGATTTTCCCACCCGCAACCGAAGAAAGTTCCTTTAAGCCCTAGAGTTCCATAAGATCTGCAACCCAACACCCGAGCAACGTCGGAGATCAAAGACCGAAGGACAGCAGAGGATCGGAGCGCCCGCCGAAAACGAGAGTTCCAACACAGAATTCCACAACGAGAAAAACCGATGAAAACTGATATCAACAACGGAGGGTGACAGCAGCGAAGGGGTGAGTGACGATTTTTTACTTTTGGTTATAGTGTAACTCAGGATCTTGTAAAAAAAAAAAAAAAAAAAATAGGAAAGGGGAGCTAGGAGATCTTTCAATCGAGCTAGAATTTTGGCAGGAAAATTGGTTAGCCAAAGCTCGAATTAAACTAATTATATTAGGATTGAGCATTTAAGTGAAAAAAATATTGTACGTTTTGTTTAATGCAGAGTAATTTTGGTTAATATACTGTAAACTTCAGTAACGCATATTATTTTCATTTAATACATATTGAGTTCATTTAAGTTTTAAGTAGAACTGAATACAGGAATATAGCCTCATTAAGAGACTGGTATAGAAAATATTAATACATTATTTTGCATAAGTATAATTATAATTTTATCTTAACATGGCATTTTTGGCACGGGCCCAGACTTGACTAAATTAGCGGCCAAACTCGTAGAGACGGTACCGCAAAATTTAAAAATTATTGAATTAAGAAAGTTAAGTTTGGAAAGCGCGGATTATGAGGAAGAGCTAGCAGAAGGGATGTTAACAGCTATTGTAGCTGAAAGGGAGGAAATTCAAGAACAGGAACAGTTTAAATTAAACTTAGAATCCCGAGAAAGGTTGGAGTTAGAGAAAATTCGGGCGAAAAGTCGCAATAGCACAGAGAGTCCGATCGTAAGCGTAGAGGCAGGGGCGCAGATGAGGTTTCGGACGGTGGAGGAGACGGTCAGGATAATAAGACTGCTAACAGTCAAAGTACCCACACGGTCTGACCAGTGGGCGTATTTTTTCTCAAGTCTAGAGAGGGCATTCGCTTCTGAGAGCATACCGCTTGAATTCAGGGCGACAATTTTGTTAAATTTACTGGGTGACAGAGCGGCGAATTTGCTGACTCAGGTTTCAGAAGAGGAATACGGAAATTATGAGGTAGTAAAAGGAGTTGTATTAGAAAATCTTCAACCTTCGCCTCAGGTATGCTTAGAAAAATTCCGTAAAGCGAGCCGTCGGGCGGATGAAAATTTCGTTCAGTTCGCGACTCGGGCAACGTCCATGTGGGACTATTATTGCAAATTAAAGGGGGCAATGGATTTTAAGACCGTAAACCAATTAGTGGTAGCGGACAAATTACCCAGGGACTGGACGTCGAGATCTATGCCCATATAGGTATACGGAAAGGTGATGGGTGGTTTAAGTCCAGGGAATTGGCCAGGGAGTGCGATATGTACTTCGCAGCCAGGGGAAAGTCATATGCGGCGTCAGGGCCAGGAAATGGCAGGGCTAGTGAAAATGAGAAAGAGGAACGGGGTAAATTCCGATCCGAGGGCGAAAGAGCCCGGACAAATATTGGGGGACACGTAAATGGGGGAAAGAGGGGCCAATGTTTTTTATGTGGGTCGAAGAATCATTTTAAATGGGACTGTCCTCAAAGGAGGCAGGGAGGCCGAATGGTCCAAAGGACACTAGCCGGAGATGGGAAGACAGACGCGCGGCTGACCAAAGGGAGGCTCCACGAGTTACTGACCAGAGTCATAGCCAGGGTGGATGCAGTTAGGGCGGAGTATCTGGAAGTTACGGAGAAGGGACAGCTATGCAAATTAGAGAGGGTGCCGGTGAGCGTCGACGGTAAGTTGGCGTGGGCCCTAGTGGATTCGGGCGCGGAAATTACGGTCGTAAGGAGCGACGTAGCGCCAGGCGAATCGCGGACGGAAGCGGCTATACGTTTACAAGGAGTATTCGGGCAGGCAGTAGAATGTCCACTGATAAATATCCCTTTAGGAATGGTCAGGGGGGAGAGAGATAGTGCGTCCCAACAGGAAGTTTTATGCACGGTCGTGAAGGATATGGTAGAGGAAGTATTGTTACCGCCACAGGCAAAGATGGAATTAAGAGAAAAATTCTAGAGCTGGGAAGGCGAATGCCATAGACCCAGGTAGGCGCGAACCGATTCCAGAGGGCGCAAACGAAAGCGAAACAGTTTATGAACCCCATAGAGGGTCAGTTTCGAATTTTGAAGTAGAAGCAGGGGGAGAAGGCGCAAAAGACGAAAAACTAAAGGGAGCTGAGTTCCCGCAATCGCAGATGTCTGTGAAGGAACAAATAAGGTGTGCAGAGTTAGAGGAAAGAGCCAAGATATGCGGATAATATGTGGTTTACACAAAAAATGTGTTAGGAGAGAGAGAGAGGGCCAATTAGTCGTCCCGTAGGTAACCAGGGCGGAAAGGAGGCGACAAGCGAAAGTCAGGCCACAGGAAATTCTCTTGCTACAAGCAGAGACCGGGTGGGGCAACCCCGATAGTCAAGAGGTGAATAACAGACAGGTAGATGTACCGGATGGCGAGAGGAAGAAATATCCCAACGAAATTAGGGACCGAGGGAGCCAAAACGCGAAAGCTGAAATGAAGGAACGAGGACTTTCGGTTTCGAAATGGAAAGCTCCGAGATTCTACGTAAGGGCTTCGTTTCGAGAGTATCCCAGCAGAAAGATGCGAACCCCTGGGTATGGCAGGGAAGGGGGGATGGAGAGAGTGTATGATTCTTCAGCACGGAGAGTTCCGGTTTCAGAAAGGGAGACTCGAGATGTGTGGCAGGAAAGAAACCACAGAGCAGTTTTGGGGCTTCTATATCAAATGTGCTATATTACACATCTGATGTCATGTCCGTCACAAATGAAATTAACCAAATATTAGAAAATAAAATTAACTTTAGAGAAAAAATACCATATATTCATAAATTGATTCTTTATACTGAAGCTTATTTGCAAAATAATTTGGGAAGTGTGGAGAAAACTCCTAAAAAGAAGCTCTCCACATATTTAGTGGGACAAACAGGGTGGTCAGTACATTCAAATCATAAAATAACCTAGAAATTTCTCAATTAGGAAAAATGACAAATTTTATTTTGTTGTAGGATTTTGATAACCTAATCTTAAAATGCATGCTATTTATCTCACAATTTAAATATTAAATCACTTAAAGTGTGATGGACCAGGACTCCTGGTCATTGTGTAATATTAATCGTTGATACCTTTTAATCAGAGTTGCCGGATTTTAGCCAGGCCAAAAAAGGCTGGCCGGCTTTTTTTGGTTTTAACCGCTTATAAAAAGCCAACTTTTATTAAGAAAAAGTGGTTTACAGCCAATTGACATTAAATTTGCATTACTTTATCTTTGATGCACTCCTAAATGTTTATAAACTTCTATTAAATATTACCAAGTACACAAGATTCTACGACCACTAGAAAAATACTATGAAGGTAATATGTCTAAAAGGAAAAATATATATACATTGAGGAGAAATGCATTAAATTAGACACTAGATGGTGTTTTGAAAGCCTCTGTTACATAATGCATAGCCCTACATTACATATACTACACATTTTAAAGACTATAATTAATTAAACAGACAAATCACAACACATCAAAAAGGAAAAAAATCAATTTTACTTCAAAAAAGAAAACATTTTTTTTACACACTGCTAACAAGAGAAAGCAATAAAAAAAGGTTAAAAATTGTTCTCAAATTAAAACTTGTTAATATAAATTTTTGAAAAGCTTGATGCTATTCAAAAGAGTTCATGCATATGTTATTCCCAATACTGTTTTCAATAGTGATTTAAATGACTTTATGCAAGATTTTAAATATTTATAAGTGAAAATAAGACTCTTACATATCAATAAAATCCTTAAAATTAGTTAACTAATAAGATATATCACTAAACAACTGTTGTCCTAAAATAAAATATTTCATTATTTAAAGTAATAACATTTTTAAAAAAATGTGTTCATGGCCAATGTAAACCAAGAAAAGCAGTTATTCCAATATTAATGTTTTCATTATTGAGAAATAAAGTTATTTATTAAATTCTAACCCAATAAAATACCTTTAAAATTAGTTAAAGAACACTTAAAAATGTATAATTTAAAATTAAAATCCTTCACGCATAAAAAAAAAAAAAAAAAAAAAAAAAAAGCCGGTTAAAACCAATAAAAGCTACCAGCATGGCTTTTATTAATTTTAGCCGGATTTTTTGCAACCCTGCCTTTAATCAAAGTAAATATTCATATCTAATTAAATGATATATGCAGGGTGTCCCAAAAAGATTGAAACACACTTTAATTCTTTACCTGTTGGAGATAAGTGGGCAATGTAAATTGTATAAATGTTGAATGAAAGTAAGGTAGGAAATAAGACTATGTTAATGAAATAGTCCACCCATTAATTTTAAAAAAGTTACACTTTTTAAATGTTTATACAATCCCCTTAGGCAAATTTGGTCAATCAGAAAATTTTTATTTTTAATGCAATAACATCGTTAAAAAAAAACTGCATATCTGCATCTTTAAAATTGAGTGAGATATATTTAATTGAAAATTGTGAATGGGGACCATATATCAAATAAGAAATGTAAATTTGTGACATATCACAAATAAGATAAAACTAGATGATAATACATAGGAGACATTTCTGTGAATTCCGCGTAAGCTCACGATGCAATCATGGATTCTTAAGTAATTTTTAGTATTTTTTTTTTATCTAAACAATTTCCATACTCAATTTGTTTATGATCCCTATTTTCACTGATGAAACAATCTTTCACATGGTACGGAAAAGAGGCACAAGTCAGATTTTTTTCCTTTATCATAATTCAGTTGATTTTAAAGATAGATATGCGGTTTTTTTAATGATCTTGTTACATTAAAAATAAAAATTTTCGGACTGACCAAATTTATCTAAGGGGGTCGTATAAAAATTAAAAAAGTGTAACTTTTTTAAAATTTACGGGACGACTATTTCATTAATATAGTCGGTAAATCCGGAGACCAGCCCACCCCACGCATTTTTTCTAAGTACAAATCGCATCAAGTTGGAGGATTCTCCCGTGCTTTAAAATTGGTCCCACCCATCCTAATTGAAGCATTCTTCAGTGTTTAGAAATAGGCTCCTCCCACCAAAATAACGTTTGCTACTCTGTTCTGAACAAGAGTTCTTAATGTAAATGATAGTGTAATTTAATTTAAGCAACAGTGAATAGTACTCATAAGAACATTACAAAATATGATTTTTGTGAATTTTAAAATTTTTATACTACAATTTCTATACTATCTGTGGAACGAATGTACCAGTGGTCCGTGTAGGGGCAGAGGTTCGACCTAAAGGTCGAAATCTGTGGAACAAATGTACCAGTGGTCTGTATGTACCAGTGATCTACGGTTTATTAGGAATGGTCACCTGCAGCACCCAGACACAGAATATGCTACAATTTTATCTGTGCATGTCATACGTAGCAAGATCACTTTCTCCATGCAACCGAAGATACGTACAGGGCCAGGGGTTCGACCTAAAGGTCGAAATCTGTGGAACGAATGTACCGATCTCTTACACTCAATTTCATTTCATCTCCACATTTAGAACAAACATACTTATCACTCATAATCCCTTTCATAACAAACCAATTAATCACTTCTTTCAAATCTTTATTTTCCAAATTATAGTAGAATTTTATACAAAAAATCAAATAATAAAAGCACATGTAACTATGGCAAAAGAAAGGTGCTTTCTACATCAGAAAACTGTAGCAACCACAGAAGCGTAATCTTACGTCACCTTTGTTGTTGTTGAGACCCAGACCGTCCGACCTACCAGAAAGGTGTAAGGTAACTGTTTGGACGGCCGGGAAGTGCCACCCAATTTAGACTGGAACCCAGTGGGGGAGGCATCCACAGGGACCGTACCAGTGATGTGATTACAAAAAACTGTTTTGGAGCAATTTTTGGAGCAGCAAATTTTCAAAATTGGAGCAGCTTGTATCAGGCAAATTTTCAAAATTGGAGCAGCTTGTATCAGGCAAATTTTCAAAATTGGAGCAGTTTGTAGCAGGCATTTTTTTAAAATTGTAGCCATTCGTAGTAAACAGTTTTTTTTTTATATTATAGCAAGTAATTTTTCGAGGCGTTTTTTAATTTTAGCAGTCTGTCATATATACAACAGATATTGAAGACAATCAAGTTTTAAAAATCTAATTAATAAAATTTAAGTATAAAAAATAAAAATTTATAACTCTTAGAACTAGAATTATTAATGAACTAAAAATAATATACAAAATCTAAAAAATGCTTATATCTACAAAATATTTATTGAATTTAAATTTTAAAAAATAGCAAACTTATCTGAACATATCATTAATTAACAAATTCATATTTTCCTTCTTTTTACACCTTTCACTGTTTCAATTTCCTTTTGTACTACTTTTAGTTCGTTTAAATATAGTTCTATTTTTTTCTTACTGTCTTGCAGAACAGCTTGTCCACTTTCTATTTTTGAAAAATCCTTTAATGATATTTCATTTGAAATCAGCTCCTCGGCACTATCTAGCATTTTCTGCGAAGCTTCCAATTGATGCTTAATTCTTTCTTCTTTTTAAAGATATCTTCATCTGTAACATCACATCTTTTATTGCTTTTTTCAGTCCTTTCTGATTCTATCCGTGCTCTATATATTTTCGATGACTCCATGTATTTTAACAATTCGTGTGTCACAGGTAAATTTTGGCACACATTTTCATATCGCTTCATATATGATTTTGTGTGACGTAATCCATTAATACTATGCAAGCTTAACTGGTTCCGAAAACTCAGCATTCTTTTGTTTTCGCTGAATCCCCTTTCCACTTCTGCATTACCATGTGGCAAACAAAGCAAAGCTTTAACTGCTTTCTTTATCAAAGGGTACTTGGCCATTCCTAGATTATTTTTAATTTGAAATATGTATGTCCAGTAAGTATCAAGTCGTGCAAAATTAGATTCTAAATAATTACTATCCTCATCATTTGATTCAACAATAAATTCTGGAAGTTGCTGTTTCAGAAATATAATTGAATCTATACTCTCCGACTGCAGAGAAATCCACTCATCTGTTAATTTTACTATTGATGATGATTCTATAACATTTGGCATCTGTGATGCCAAAAATCTTATATTAGAAATTGAGGAAGCCTCTGTTCGTGCTAATGGATGGAGACATTTTAGACATCTGAGAACTTTATTATCTAGTGGCATTGTTTTTATTAATTTCAATGCACATTTCTTATAAAACTGTCTCGCTAACATAAAAAATTCCTTCTTCTCTGTATCCGACAGTCCACTAAGAGCTCTTTCTGTGTCCAACCCTACTTCAGCTTTCTTAAGCCAATTTTTTTCTGTATCAACCTTTTTTAAATCCGAGTTACTGAGACTAAGAAGAAAGTCTGGCACAGTAAACCGCCCCAAGACCTTTTTTATCAAAAGGCATATCTCGTCATACAATATGTGTAAGAGTGGTCCTTCTTGCTGAAAAAGCTTTAAAAAGGGTGTAAAAAGTTCTGCAGCATTTTTCAAAAACAACAATTTAGAATAGGTAAATTTGCATTTTAACATTTTGCAGATTCTTAGATGTCTATCATTTCTCCCTCTCATATTTCTTTTAGCAGAATTAAGAAAGTATTCTCTAATTGGCTCATACTGTTCAATTATCCTGTCTAATGCCAATTGCAAAGTTAATCATCTGTTTGACACATGGCGTAAAAATATATGATCTGGCAAGCACAAGCTTAATTGCTTTTCTCTAAACTCTTCACTTCTTGTGGCAGATTGCTTGAAGAAATAATAAATATCAATGCATAATATCTCAATATCTGCAAATGTATCCAATCCAAAAGCAAAAACATTATGGACTTTGTGGAGTGAACAAGTGCCCATGTTCAGAAGATATTTATGAAGTTGTTGAAGTTTTGTATGCAATGATTTCATCACATTTGGGCCATCTGAAAAAATACTCAAAAATTTATTCTGTGGTTGACTTGACAGAGCATTACTGATATGATCAGGGCCGATCCTAGCAGGTGTGCAGCGCGTGCACCGCACGCGGGCGGCCAAAACAAGGGGCGGCCGCAGGCCGCATATAGTTCTATCAATCAAGCAAAATTTTTTAAAACTTATAATAAGTCGAATAAATATGCTGAATTTTAAATAGTTATTGAAAAATCAAAATAAGTCCCATAGTTTACGAAAAATAGAATGTTAGTGCACAGTGTGTTGGTCCATTGTCTATTAATGTCTACTCTTTACACATATCCTTCATTTGATAGCAAAATTCGTGGCAGAGCCGGTAATACGGCATAGAAAAGAATACCAAATTTTAAATTTCTATCTAAAAAAATAACCAAGGGGCATATTTTTGAGACGCCTAAGGATGTTTCGCTCCACTGTGCGGCGGCTTATTTATGTATACCACGGTCGGCACGCGGCTCTCAGATCAATGGTCAAAAGAAACTTTATTTTAGCGGTCTCCTTTGTAAATTAGAACTGAATTATTTCGGCAAAGTTAACCCTTTCGCGACGGCGGCATTCCGGAACTGCGGCGGCCCAAAGGACGGAGCTCATCTTTTTCAAACTGTTCCCAGGAGACGGCAATTTTATTGCGCTAAGCCTAACTCTCGAAAAAAATTCACTAAAAATCACCCGCTCAACACAGCATTCTACTATTTTCAGGAAGAAAGGAAATTCTTATTTTCTATTTGATGTATATTTTTCTTTCAAATTTTCTTTTATCAAAATATTAAAAATTTTAGCGTATTAAAAATAATCTTACCTTGAATAAAATAGTTATCAGTTAATCAGGAGTGTATATAGATTTAAATCAGTTATCAGGAGTGTATACCGATTTAAATTTTGAAACTAATGCATCTAAAACGGGTTTCAATTTATCTAGTTTTTAGGCATTACTATCAAGAGTAAAATGAAGGCAACGTAATATTCTTGGCCTAACATTTTAACGAAAAAAATATTGATTTATTGGTAGAACATGGTCCCAAACAAGTAGCAAATTTTAAATTTCCAGTCGATGAGAGTAGCAGAAAATTTAGCTGTTCATATTATAACAAAACTTTAGTGAACGAGGAGAAAATAAATCGCGCGTGCTCTGATATTCCATAAAAATAAATCGTATTTTTTGTTTTGCATGTAAATTGTTTGGTAAAGATAGTGTAACATGTAAACTCTAACTAAAACATGTAAACTCTATAAGATCGCGGTGCGAAATAAAGACGAGGCTGGAAAAAAATTGTACTATTGACGCGGAACAACAAAATGTTTACAATCGAGAGAAAAAGCGATGGCGCGCCATCATTGAAAGAATATTTGCTGTAGTGCACTTTTTAGCCAGTCAAAATTTGGCATTCAAAGGAACTAGTACGAAGTTATATCATAGAGATAATGGTAGTTGGTCAAATTTGATCCAGTTATTTCAGAACACCTTAATAATGTCAGTAAATACAATGATAGCAAAACACGTATTTCACACTACTTAGGGCAGCATTTTCAAAATGAAATAATTAATATTTTAGCCGAATCTATTCGTAATGAGATAACACGCATTGTCAGAAAAGTCAAATATTACACTATAATTCTCGACTCTACACCAGATATTAGACACACAGAACAAATAATGTTTGTAATTAGATGTGTGAACACTGCTGATGGTAAGGTAGATATTTTATAATTTTTTCTAGGATTTTTTCCAGTAACTAATACCACTGGAGAAGGTCTGTGCAATTTTCTATTAGAGAAGCTATTACCTAGTCTGCAGCTCGAAGTTAAAGATATACGGGGTCAGGGCTACGACAATGGATCGAACATGAAGGGGGAAAATATAGGGCTTCAGAAACGGATTATCGATATCAATCCTAGAGCATTATACGTGCCGTATGCGGCTCATACATTAAATCTCGTCGTTAATGACGCTGCCAGCTCCAGTGGTGAAATTTCTGGTTTTTTTGATATGGTATATAATTACTTTTCTGCGTCCCCATATCGATGGGATTTACTGAAAGAACACGCGAAAAGTCTAACTTTAAAACCGTTAAATGAAACAAGGTGGGAAAGTCGTATCAATGCTATTAGACCTCTAAAACAAGACCTAAAAACATTATTACAGCATTAAATGCCTTAATTGAAGATACCGCCAGAGACACGAAAACAAAAATGGGTGCTGAATCAATAAAAGTCTTGAAACATTTAAATTGTGTTCAATTTGGGATGATTTATTATCAAGAATTGATGTATTGAGTAAAATGCTTCAAAATCCTAAATTAAACATCTCGGAATGCATTGAAGGCTTAGATAATCTTAAAAAATATTTAGTTTCACAAAGATCTGACGATAATTTTAAAATATTTGTCGATTCAGCAACAACACTTGTTAGAGATTTAGGTATTGATCCCGAATTTACCATGTCGAAGCTGAGGAAAAAGGTCCGCTTATTTGATTACGAGGGCAGTGATGAACCAGTTTCAAATCCCTTCTAGCAATTCAAAATTGCTTTCTATTTTGCAATTCTTGATCACGCGATCTCTTCGGTAAATGAAAGATTTACCTTATTATCTGAGTGCCATTCAATATTCTGCTTTCTGTATGAGTTTCACAACATTTCTAATGATGATCTCATGAAAGCCTGCATAGACTTAGATATTAAGTTACAGGTACAGGAGGAAGGAAGTATTGTGAAAGATATAGACGGTATACAACTCTTTAATGAAATAACTTCATTCAAAGATATTTTTCCAGGTAAAAAACAGCCAATTGAGATATTAGAAATTATAGTCAAAAATGAACTCATTCCCTGTTTTCCAAATTTTGCTCTAGCAATAAGAAATTTTTTAACCTTACCTGTTTCTGTGGCTTCAGGTGAAAGAAGTTTCAGTAAATTAAAAATTATTAAAAATTACTTGAGAAATAATATGACAGAAGAAAGGTTTTCAGATTTGGACATCATCTCTATTGAATCCGAAATCTCTGAAAAAATTGATTTCACCGAAATTATTGACAAATTTGCTGCTCAGAAAGCCAGAAAAGTTATTTTATAGTTAATTATTAGGTAGTCTTTGTAGAAGGACTGATTTATATACTTTTCGTTTCACGAGATTTATGCTTTAGTACTTTTTTTTATTAGATTATATTTTCTGAGTAAATACTGTTGTTTTGCATTTCTAATTATAAAATGTCTATTTTTATTTCAAAGGTAATATTTTTGTTTGTTTATTATTTTGTTAAAGTATTTTGTCGCTATTATAACCTATTAGCTGGCCAAAAAATAAAGTTTTGCACTTCAAATTTTATTTGCATTTTTATTAATGTTTTACTTTTTACTCTTATACAGGTAGATGAATTTATAACGTCAACGTTAAGTATTAGTCAAAATATGAAAAATTCTCTAGAGGGGCGGCACATTAGGTCTTTGCACGCGGGCGGCCGACACCCTAGGATCGGCCCTGGATATGATTAAGCAGTATCTCCGATGTTGCTGAACCTAAATGGTAAGTTTGAAAATGTTCAAAAACAACAAGCTTTTTTGATTCCGAGTAATACCGTATTAAAATGTCCAATTGCTGAACTCTTTTTTCAGGCAATGGAGTTTCATCAATTTGTAGTGAAAAAAAAGCTTGTGTTTTAAAGATCTCATTTACAATTTGTTCCTTAAAATAAGGACCCAAGCCATCAGATATCAAATAGGATAACTTGTTCCGGCCACATGAAAAGTCACGAGCAATTCTTGAATCGCTAAATATATCTACAAAAATATTTGACAATGCATGTCCTGAGCTATATGGTATATCATGAACAGCAATTGCAATAGCAAATTTTGCTTCAGCAGATATTACTTTATCATTATGAGACATGATGCTTGGAGAAGGCAACGAAACACCTGAACTTTGAAAGCTATTGATGACCCTTTGGTCTTTTTCAGTTCACCGGAAAAGTCTCTAAATTTTGCACATTTTTCAATGTGTTTCTTTAAATTTGCATGCCTTTTTACTGCTGCTACACCATGCTGAGAACAGTTGATGACACTGTCGCAAATAATACAAAGTGCTTCTTCTGGTTTAAATCCAGGAGAGCACCATGCACCTATATTATCCCCATTTCCATCAGTCTCCTTCAAAACTTCCGAATTAAATTTACTTTTCCGTTTGCAGGACATACCTGAAATAATATAAAATTTTAGTAAAAATGTAAAAATTAAAAAAAATTCAATACACATATAAAAAGAACTAAAGTTTACAAACAACCTATAAAGCATTTTAAAATTGCAACAGATAATTTTTGAAAAGATATAAAAATAAATAATTGTATTAAATAATTTTAAAAAGATAAAATTTAAAATAAATATTTTTTTTAATCTAAAAATTTGTAATAAATAATGTTGGCAAAGACTCACAAAATAATTTTTGAAGGAATCTAAAAAAAAAAAAGAAAAAAAAAAAGAAATAAGAAAGAAAGAATGCAATAAATAATTTTATAAAAATGTAAAGCATTTAAAATTTACAATATTTTTCGAAAAAGATACTAAAGATGGAGATGAATAGAAAAATATTTGTAGACTCTTAGCAATGTAGGAGAGTACAAACTGAATTGCGCAATCACACTATTTAAGTGAAAATAATTCAAAAATTAAACCCAATAGTTAATCAAAATATGAAAATAAGCTAGTTTAGTCAATCTAATGTGCAATAATTTGAAGATGGCGACGGATGGAAAAGGATATTTGTATTAGAAATCTGTACGGGCTAGGGCCTGGCATATGGGCTCAGGCATGGGCTTGAATTTTTAAACACTGATTCGTGCTGAATTTCGGGAAGTAGATAAATTTAATCCGAAAATACCGGGACGGACCGAATTCGCATCCGATTGACCGCAGCTTTTAAATAAAGAATTCTAGTTTAGAATAGAAACAGAAAGAAATCGTATTTTGAAAGAAAATAATCGGAAATTTCTTGAAATAGTGCAAAATGGTGGAAATTGAAGAGGGGGGGGGGGGGGGGGGGAGCAAAAATACTTAAGGTAAATTACGTGCCAAATGTTTAATGAAAATGCATGATAGATGCGGCGAAGCGAAAATACTCAACAAATCCGATTGAAAAAGATACCTATTTCCTATTCAAATGCAGAATCCGAAAATGCCGCGTGTTAATTGGATGTCAGAATATCGTAGGCTACCAGATTGGCGATGAAAATGGAATAGAATTGTAACCCAATTCTATTCCATTTTCATCGCCAATCTGTTTGCTTCGCGCCGGAGGGGGGGTCGGACTATTCTCCTAAACTTACGAAAATAGCGAATTGGAAAGAAAAACTAAAATCCGGGATTCCGCGAAAAAGTAGCAGGCCTGTTTATTTTGCGCTAAAATAAGAAATAGTAAATATATATATATATATAATCTTAAAAATAAATATTGCGCGATGTGAAAAAAAAATGAGCAAAATTAAAAAAAACTCATTAAACATTGGCGGAAAATTTAAAAGTTAATAAAAATCAAGCAAAAGCTAATTAAATAGCAATTAAATTTCATTAAAAACTATTTTACGAAAATTCTATAAATAAATTCATAACAAGAATATTTTTACCGATGCTTAAGATTCTTTTCAACATTAGATTTTGTCTTACTTAAAAGGCTTGTTTACTGCCCAGTGTTAATTAACAGGTCGTTATACAAAAGCAAATGAATTTCAAAAATCTTTTGAAATTTTTATATCATATATCAAGGGCTTTTTTTTTTCTTTAACTTCAAAATCAGTATATTTAGTACACAACTGATGAACGCACAAAAATTAATTTTAATGGATTCGCGGTAAATGAAATTGACGATGTTAAAAAAAAAAAAGGAGGTAATATGAGTAAATTAATTTCCACTTACTTTTTTAATTGGTTTATATAAGATCTTTTCTCTCTTCTCCAGACACAGCAAAGATGATATTGAACCACGAGGTAAGAACTTCCTCCAAACCACAGACTAATATGCTCCAAACCAGCTCACGATCAAAGAACCTGTTCCAAAGATCTCCCATAAACCACCGAGTCTCGCCGGAATCGCCTCCCCCTTTCTTTCCCCTATGTTCCCACTCTTCTGGATGAATTTGTAACTCACCCTTTTCTCCTTACAGAAGCACTTCACGTCAGCATTCTTGCCCGTCAATCAATCGTTCCTTTCTGTTTGGCAAAACAAGAATCGTGTACCGCGGTATTTTTATGAAATGGCGCAACGTTGGCGCAAAAACAGTTAAATTTTGCTTTTTGTATCAGAATGGCGCAGCATACTTTGAAATGCGCAGTTTGGCGCAGTAATCACATAACTGCCGTACCCTCCTTCCCCTACCACCAACCTCTCAGAAGGACTTACGGACCCACATGTTTAACGTGATCGTATTCCGCATGAATACGGCGGCAGTTGTAGCAGCATGCAAATCCAGCGCACAAACCACCGGGCTACCACACCCGAAATGTGCCAATAGTATGCGGTGTTCCCAGGTGGTCATCCACCCAAGTACTAACCGTGCCCAATGCTACCTGACTTCGGTGATCTAACGAGAATCTGTGTTTTCAGCATGATGCGGCCGTTGGCCCTACGTCACCTTTGTGCATATTCTTATTGGATGTTACACAATTACCATCGAAAAAAAAAACCGATACAAGAGGTTACCAGATTAAAACATAAAGAGCTTGCAATCAGAATGCTCAGCGGCGACTTGGCGAGTAAGCTGAAAGTGTGGTGGGCTGATCTCCGGATTAGCCATATAGGGTAATTATTTCCTACCTTACATTTAACATTTTTGCAATTTACATTGCCCACTTATCTCCAACAGGTAAAGAATTAAAGAGCATTTCAATCCTTTTGAGACACCCTGTAGACTCCCACCAACTCCAAAATAAAACAATTAAAAATAATTTTATTTTGGAATATTTAAATTTTTAATACATTTTTAAAATAATTTTTAGGCAATAAATTAAAAGCATCAAATGTTTATGAATTAAAAAACTATGGATATATAAAAAAACTAATTAGTATTTAGTTGTTGGATATTAGAAAACAAGGAGTCAGAGTCAGACAGTAGAAAAAAAAAAGAGGAGTCTGAGGTACTGACTGCACAGCCCTGGTTATAGCTTAGAGAATGCACACAGTGAGCAGTGGTTAGGATTGGTACTGGTAAAGGTGCTCAAAAGCTAGATTTAATAAAATATCTTTAAATTTTATGGTGAGAAGTACGTGGAAATAACGTAAATATCAAACAAATCAGCATTTGCTTAAAATACAGCTATTTTCATGATATAAGTAAGTGTCTACAACTATTATGCTTCTACACTAAAGATGAATTTTGTGTCCACTACTAGAAATTTGTGTTCATTACGCAATTTTTGATTTACTTTGGCTATATTAATTTCAGGAAATATAAAAGACATAAATTAAGGATCTGATAGCTAATAAATCAATGACTGTATATAATCAAAATTAAACTAAGGAAATTCTTAAGGGTGTCTACTGCTCGGTAACCCATGTTATTGTAGTTTTTGTCCACTTGTAAATTAAAATCATAACGTATTTTTAATCAGGAGGTGTGAACCCCTTTTCGAGCCAAAATTCTCTAAGAATAAACTTATTATTGTAAGGATCGTTTAGCAGCTTAAATACTGGTTCTAACACCGCAGTTGTGTGAGCCCTCGAGAAGTTCTGTTTTATACTCTCATATTTATTACAAACAATGCTAAAATATATATAAAAGACAGCACATATACAACATATTGAATTAGAAAATGTTACCAACCGAAAGAGGTTTACTCAGCAATTCTGCAACTAACTGGGCAGTTCTTTGTAAAAATCCGTCGGGTACTTTTTCTTTAGAGACATTGGTAACAATTGTAAGTGTCGGCATAATTTGAAACTAGAAAAATATTCAACGAAATGCTTCAACTTCAAAGTATAACACACAGACTACTATAGTATATAGTATTCTGTGGTATAACAGATCTTCTGGAAGACAAATACAGCCGCCAACGAATCAAACATTCAAATCAAATCACGATTTGATTCATGAGGAAAGGAAATCAAGGGTAAAGAATCTCTAACCGGGGTCAAGGGGTCTTGAAGTGAATCAATTTAAATTTGTAAAAAAAAAAATCTTTAATGTTTTAACTAACTTCAAGTGATACTATAATTTATTTTTGGAATTTTGTTTTGATTTGGAAATGCACAGCATGGATTTATAAACTTTTCTGAATCAGTGATCCACACCGCAAAAGTTTTCGTGATTGTAACTGTACATGTGATTTAGTTTCGGTTTCTTTTAAAGTTTGAACTTGATATCACGGGGCTAAATAAAAGTTTAATTTTTTTTTATATTTGTGACGTTATTTTATGTACAAAGATGTAATTCAACTAGTCAAAGATAGGTTAATGTTTTTGTAAGTATTAATTATTTTCCAAATTTTGTATTTTGCCGAAGCTTATGGTGTTTGTGTTACCTCCATTGTTTAAGATTGGAACTAGTAGCGTACTTCATAAACTTTAGGATTAGAATTTGTAGTACTGTTTTCTTGAACATAGAAATTTCCCTAAGTGCAAAATTTTTATATCTCAAAATTGAGTATGTCTTTTGTGTATGCAATATTCATGTTTATGGATGGTATGAGAAGTTTGTGTGAAACGTTTAACATGTACAAGTTGGGAGTTTTATTGAAAGTGGTGTCCAAAATTATCTTTACATGGGCAAAAACATTGATTTCTCAGCAACTGTTCAAAATATTTAATAAATTTTTTAGGGCGATACATAGCATCATAACATATTAGGGCCATTCTCTGAAAAAGTGGGATTTTCATTACAAATTTTTTTTTTTAAAAAATTTCTTTAAACTTGCTAAAATTTATTTTCTAAGAAGATCTCACATCAAGTAATAACACTATTATAGTGGCTCAGATCAAACAAATAAAATTATGAAGTTTTTTAAATTTTAAAAATATCCATGTCTACGGACGTGACGGGGTAGTCCACAGATGTGACAATTTGTTCCACAGACAGGATGATACACCTTACAAATATGACAGATATAGTAAAATAGATTATAAACTGAATAAAATTTATATATACTTAATGTATGCCTAAACTTTTTTTTATTTTGCATAATCACTCACATTTATTATGGAATATCATACAAATGATACCAATACAATTGAAAACTAAAAATGTAATACATAAAATTCTTCATACACAAAACGTAGAAAAATGGAAACAAAAAACGAAAAGTAAGTTAAAATTCTATGGGGTAAACAGCAAAATAATAATTTCAGCACATTTTTGAATTTTTTAAGGTTTTCTGTAAAAATGTATTGATTGCATTTATTTATTTCGGGCTGCAGCAAAACTTTAACTACAGAACTTTTGTCAACAGTTTCCACATTCACTTTATCTTGAAAAATAAATTTGCGAACTCCGGTTGATTTTCTCATAAAATTCACATCAGCTCCTCCTCAGACTCTCTTTCTACCATACCAACATAATGTTCCACAAGGTTCCTTTCAGATTTAAACTGAACAACTACATAGCTGTTAGGTGAGATAATATATTCTTGTTTAACTTCCTCATCAGAGTAGATCTCGTGCACCTTTAATAGATTTAAAGGCTGATCCGGAGATTAGGTCACCTTGGTTAAATCGGAGAAGACGCCACGCACTTTGTGAGGTTAAATCGGAGAAGACGCCACGCACTTTATGTTGCAATCTGGTAACCTCTTGTATCGGATGTTTTCGGCGGAAATTGTGTAGCATCCAATAAGAATACGTTTTTGTGTTTGCTACAGTTTTTTGATGTAAAAGAACATTTCTATCAATATTTTTGGCCATTGTTGTGCGTGTTTGCTTGTTCTTTTGTTATTTGATTTATTTTGTAATAATTATTCGTTTTAGTTTTGCGGATTTGCTTTTGTCGTCGATTATATTTCCCTTATGTCTTCTGGTATGCGCGAGCAAATGGAAGGTGAGTGTAGTTTTGTAAAGCGTGGTAGAATGGATGTTGGTATGAATGAATCTAGAATAAAATTTTACTATGATTTGGAAAATAAAGGTTTGAAAGAAGTGATTAATTGGTGTGTTATGAAAGGGATTATGAGTGATAAATACGGATCCTCGGTTGCATGGAGAAAGTGATTTTGCTACGTGCGATATGCACAGATAAAATTGTAGCATATTCTGTGTCTGGGCGCCGCAGGCGACCGTTCCTAATAAACCGGAGATCACTGGGGGCCCCGTTCCGGTGTAGAACGACCTTTAGGTTGAACCCCTGCCCCTGTACGGACCACTGGTACATACGGACCACTAATACATCCGTTCCACAATTTTCGATCTTTAGATCAAATCCCTGCTCTTACACGGACCTGTAGGTCGAACCCATTCCTTTATATGGATCCTCAGTTAGATGGAGAAAGCGATCTTGATACGTACGATATGCACAGATAAAATTGTAGCATAAAAATTTTAAATTTTACAAAAATCTGATTTTGGAACGTTTACATGAGTATTATTAATTTTTTTATTCTGCAGTTTTATAAAGTTATTTAATTTTCTTAAAATACACAAAAATCTTATTTTGTAGCGTTTTTTTTTTAGTATTATTCACTGTTATTTAAGTTAAATTAAATTATCATTTATATTAGAAAATCTTGTTTAGAACAAACACAATAGTCTGTCTTTAGAAACAGGGTTCTTCTACCAAAACATCATTTTGGTAGGAGGAGCCTATTTCTAATGACGGTAAATGACATCACTGAGGATGGGTGGAGCCAATTTCAAAACACGGAAGAAAGCGCCAACCACAGGCCAACTTGGCCCGATTTTGTACTTAGAAAAAAATTTGCGGTGACCTAATCTCCGGATTTACCGATTTAAACTTGCAATGTATGTTGGATCATCAATCTTGATCATCCCAATCCCATAGTGACCACAATTTTGTCTAGCTGTGCACTGCATGCAGGCAAAACCTCTTGCCTGAATCATAGTCCAGTTTTCCTTGCTCCAGGTAATTTCATGTACTTTCAAAGTTCCTTGGAAAGTCTGTAGGTTGTTAGATAGCTTTAAATCTAAATTCTCAATATCTTCTGACTTTATTTTGTAAATGTTAATGTTGATGTTGTGTTCATTTAGTATAGCTACAAGAGCATCTATGTTTGGAATGTCTTTTCCTTGACTGACGATAATATCAGCTAATCTTTTAATACACCCACCTATTCCATCTGGTGCCCCTTTTCCATGACCTTTTACAGAAAAATGCCAATGAAGGCTGTCCACCTCCAACTCCTTTGATATAAAAGTTGCAGCCAAGTAAAACATTTTTTTATTTCTATACTGTGTACTTGGTCCATCAATCAGAAAGTGAACTCTCTTTAAATTAGAAATGTTCTTGATTTCCATAAATATAGGTTGGAGGTGGGCACATATAGCCACGGGATCATGCCTTTTGCTATCCGACATAGTGCATATGGACTTATGTTGAACAGATTCTTCAGTGTCAGTTTTGTAATAAATGACAACTGTATGCAGTGTAACCTGATTACGGGAGCCTCCAAAATGAAAAGATTGGATCTCTTCGCCTTGTAGAATTTTCAGAAAAATCTACATGTATGAAAACTTTGTCTTTTGTCAAGGATTTCTTTATTTTGCTTATGACATGATACTGGTGTTTAATGTTGGCCACATGTCATCTATACTCTCCAAGTAGCATGGCAAACTTCAAAACTAACTCAAGTTTATTACAAGTAATTTCCTCTTTGTATGGTTTTAATTTCATCTTTAGTTTCAATAATTTCCTTTTTTTTCACCCATTGTTTATACTTAACTTCTTCATCATTCTCGAATTCGTTAGTCTCAATTATGATATCATTATTACAACATTCCAAACACTTTTTTTGTAGACTTTGACTTAAAGTTTTTTTTCACATGTTATGCTTTGAAGTAACTCATTAGGTGATTTTTCTTTAATCATTCCTAGCAATTTCATTTTTCTCACAACCATTGTAAAGTTATCACACAAATTACAGTTACAGGTGTTTCGCTTTTGACAATCTGGAGAAATAATCCAAAATGGACATTCTCGACAAAATTGTGGGTAGCTAAGATCTTTATGTTCTAGATATGTATTTATAAATTTTTGGTGCAAGTTTTTCATTGAGTCAAATAATAGCCTTTTTTGCATTTTCTGCTTTCTCTTCGTTATTGTGTCCTTTTTTCCAGGACAAAGACGACTATTGTCATCTTGTTCAAGGAGCATAATTATGGCATTCTTAAGTTTCTCTTTCTGGAGCTTTCTTGTTTTCAAGAAGCCAACTTTTGGTTTCAAAAAATGTTTAGAAGTCATAAAGGAAATCTTTTTTGTAAAATCTGTACTTCTTTAGGATTTTCCCTGTTATCATATTTACAAAGTTCCTTTTTTTGAGAACTGCTTGTTTCTTGAAGTTTTCACTAATCTGTTTTTTTAAAACACTGCTCCAAACTCAAGGCTATTACATTGGGAACTACATTATATTGGGAACCTTTTGGCTACTGAGCATTTTCTGAACTTCTTTCTTTGGTGTGTCATCTTTTTTTGATATTAGCCTGTAATACCTTTTTTCATACTTGTTCACTTTTTTCTCCAGTGACTTCTTCTCTTGTTAAGTTTATCTAATTCTCTCTTCAATGATCCTCTGTTTCGCCTCCTCTTTTTACAGCCACTTTGAACTCTGGTATTTGATGGTCTATTTTCAGGATCATGACATATAGAACCACAATATTCAGGGATTTGAGGATCATGATATTCTGGGCTTTCAGGTGGTGTTCCAATAATTAATAATGCATGTTCTGTTTCTTTCTTCTTCTCTCTGTGTCTTTTAGCCAGTTTACGCGTCTTTCCTTGTTTGTCTCTTTTCACACTCATTCATTTCACTAACTTTTTTCCTTGATGCTTTCTTTCTTTCTCTATCTTTCTTTTTGATTTCTTCATACTTCTCAGGATCAGATTTTAATTTCTCTCTTGTGCACCTCATACTTAGCTTTTTCATCTCTCTCCTCCTCTTCATTTCCTTCTCAGATTTTTGAGAAATTTTTTTTTCCCTTTTATTTACAGTTTGGGTTTTCGCCATTTTTTAATCTGAAAACAAAAGAAAAAAGCCATACTTTTAAATATAATTTACTTTTATTTTTGTATTTTGATTAATATATTGAAAAATGGCCAGATTTGAAAGTTAGGATTTCAATCACATCCTTCAACAGATACTGTCAATAACTACCATTTGTGATAATTTGGGAACAAACTTTCAAACTCACACTTAACACATTCAAAAATAGTTTTTATAAGAAAGTTGTCGAAATTATTGTTCACAAAAATGGCTTAAAATTTTTATTTTCCATGCAGTGGCATATGCTGGTTAGGATATATCTTTTGAAAGATGAACATAAACAGATTATAACAATAAATTAAAAGTAAAACATGAATATAAATGTTGTTAGATTTTTATTTCAAGATATCATGTCTGAATTATACTTTTAAAATGTTTAAATTTCAGCCAAAATAATATTAAAGTTCCATCTGTTCTGTGTTGTCACATCTGTGGATACTGTGTCATGTCTGTGGATAGGCCATGTCCACGGATGTGATGTCCACGGATGTGACAAAACTTCCATTTTTTTACATTTAAAAACATGCTTTTGAGGATATGACAATGCAAGTTATAAAACAAAGCATTTACATCTAATACTATGAATTCATTGAAATATTTTATAATCTTACCTGATAATTTAAAATCTGTTTACACCACAGACGTGATGAGTTGATCTTTACGTTTAGAGAATTAAGTCCTAAACCTTCACAGAAGACTACAAAAATCACCAAACACACTTCTGTTTTAGTTTCTCTAAATACCAGTAGCTGCTTAAGATCTGATTTGAACATCAAATTAGCACGCTGCTGCTATCTGAAAGAATTTATTAGCAATTTGCTTTCTGTCCACAGACGTGACCTATTGCTCTGGTTACAGTCATTAAACTTGTAATTAAATTAATATAAAACTTAAATTTAACTTCAAACTTTTGGGAACAGTTATTTAAATGTTTTCTTAATCTAAAATATAGTCTAAAGAGTTTAGATTTTGCTTGATTTATGAAATATAAACTGAGAAACACAAAAAACAGGGTATAGTGACAGTCCACGGACATGACAAATCACAGTCTGTGGACAAAATTTGAACAATAAATAAAATATTTTTGTCATAATTTGCAATGGTTATGTATACATCCAGTTATATTAAGGTTATTTCATTTATTTAAACTACTTTTAAAAACCTTACTCTCTATAAAAAACACTAGAGACACAAAATCCCACTTTTTCAGAGAATGGCCCATTATACAAACTGAAAAATCGAATATGAGTGCATACGATACAAAACTAATTACGAAATAATTAACATTGAAATAACGTGCGACAAGGAGATTTAAAAAAATTGAATAACCTGGAAACAAATGCAGACTTTTGACATAAATATTGAATGTGATCTCACCTAACTCACATACACATATTACAACATGATTTCATGCTCTTCATAAGTTGGTAAATTAGAGCTTCGGGCAGTAAGTTCCACTGTGCCAGCAGTGTGGTCTTCAAGGCATTGCGATTTCTAGGAAGAGGATTTCTTCGAGCAAGAGTTCTTTCAAGGGTGTCCCATAAGTTATCAATCTGATTCAAATCAGGAGATTTGACTGACCAATTTATTTGCTCAATACTTTTGCTTTCAAGAAATTCATCAACCAGGTTTGCTAGATGTGGATGCATGTTCTTATCCATAAAAAGAAAGCCAGATCAACATGCACCTCTAAAAGTCTTACCTAGGGTTCTAAGACTTCATCTTGATATCTCTGGCCAAACAAAGGTCCTCTGTTGAAAATGTGCAGGGTAGTACATTCAGTGATCATTATGTCTCTCTATACCATAGGATCTGAACTGCTGTAATGGTCATATGTAGGCTAGTATTTTAGATTTTAGAAAAGTGTTACCCGGGGTAATTCCTGATCGCTGAGTTTCCAGTGTAATTCTTGGTCACATTCCTTTTTTTAATCAAAATAATTCATCAAACTGTAAAAAATCTTAAAGACACTTTGAACCTTTTACTTTCCAATCTATGACTTAATTATTTAAGTTGGCATTTATTATAATAACAAAAAAAGCAAACCTGCTAGTTAAATTTCTGCAGAACAAATTGGCCTTAATTTTTGCACATTTTACAAAGATCTGTATCATTCATAAAGTTTTAATTATTTTTCTATCTTTTTTTTGTTTCAACTATGAACTATTACAGCTACCAAAAGTGAGTATATAAGATTTTCTTCTACTACATTGAAACAGTTTACAAAAGCATACTAAACTATATCCCATATTTATAGGGTAATTCCTGGTCAGTGCTGTTTTACAGAATTTATTCTTAATATTTTACCTAAAATTCTGATCTTGCAACCAAAAAACTATTATAGATCCTTCAAGAGGAAAAGCAGTGGGAGAAAGCTGCAAAGGCAGTGGGATAAACAGTGGGGAGTCGACTTATACGTGAAGTCTAAAAAAAAAAAAATCGTAAATCTAAAAGTCCTTTTTTCCCGTGAGACAATCCATCTTAAAACGATGCTGTTGTAATTATGCAATCGCACACTCTGAATTTCTCTGCACTTCAAAACTCTCCTGTGAGTCACTGCCCTCTCGATTACCAGTCGAAAACCCAGGTCACACGACTTGCCCTAAGGCATGAGCAGCAAATTGATTGGCTAGACTCGACTACCAGTGTATCGCATCATTAAAAATTATGCATACATTTTCGTTCGATGTTTATCACTCTCTTCTCAGATTATGGAGGCCGATCGTTTTCGACCAAAAATAGCTCTTTTCAAAAATAATTCTGCAATACAGATTATTTAAAACTATAATGCAGGATTTTAAGTTGAAAGTGTTTTTTTGTTTTGTTTATTGAAGAGAATATCTAATAACAACTATATTGGGGATTAACAGTTGTGCGATTCGGGGTTAACGAAAAAAATTGGCTCAAGTAACGGGCGGAAGCTATATATTGTTTTTATTGCAAGGTGGGTCAAGGACGCTTGAGAGACATGAATGCACGGTCTCTTGTTCGTTTTGAGGATGCAATGCAGGGCTCGAAATTAACGGTGGTCCGTTGATCCGAGACCACAAAAACACCCAACGGACCAGCAGAATATAAATTATATTGGTCCGTCGGACTAGTAACCTTTTATTCCCATTTCTCTCTCGTAAATTAAATTTTCCCCTTTACCCCTCAGCACTTATGCAAAGAAAGACGATATTCAATAGTCTGGGGAAAGTAAACAATACTGCTTCCATGTTTGTAATTTTGTCACCCCCCTTTCTTCCCTCCTTCCTGCGCCCGCAAGACATCTGGCTATTCTGACTCCCTACCAGGCTTTGGGAAACCTGTAAAATCTAACCCGTCCTCAAATACGGCTATTAACATTTTTTACCCGTCCTAAGAATTTTTTTTTCACATTATATTCTTTAACATGCGTGCACAAATATATCGCACAACAATAATAAATTAGAAGCAGATGCCTCAGGATAAAGTGCGATAACTGAATATTCATACACCAACCTCACAGCGCTTAACCACTGCGATCAAATGATTGAACCCGTCGGAATTCCGATCTATGGGTGGGTGCAGAGGGGTAACAGATATCTCCTCTTTCCAATGTTTGGAAATTTGAAGGAGTGGTAAATAAATAGCAACAGAACAAGTCACTTCGATCGTGAGCGTGCTATCTATCGCATTTTCGCTCAGTCATCAGATTCATTGGGTGGGGAATATGAGGGAAGAGAAAAGAACTAGGGTTTGTAGTTACAATGCAGACCTGACGGCTCTCCTAGAAAGAAGGCGTTGAAAGTTTTTGGGGGGAGGGGGATTTGCAGACAATTTTCATTTATGGCACGGGAAAGGGCGGCTTTCGCTATAATTTTACGATGATAACTTGCTATTTATTTTTTACGGAATCTCTAATCTCAATAATCTCAAGGCCGTCCGGGAGAATGACAACTTCAGAAAATTGGCAGTCCTCTCCGAATTTTAACCCAGCAAGGACAGGAGGACGGCCGATTTCCGGAAGCCTGTTCCCCATGGACTTCTGCTGTGAAAACGGGGAGGGGAACTGGAATATATCCTGGGCATTGCTTCTTCCCCTTCCTTCCCCCATCGCTTTCTTTCTCCCATATTTTGAGGTTGTCACGTATTTAGAATATTTGTCTTCATCTTTATGGCAACAAAAGGGAAGAAATGGAACAACGACCGTACTTTATAGGGTGTATAGACAAACATGATGGCAAATTCAGCGTGGTGAACAGTCCTGAATGTTAAGTTAAAACTTTATTTTTTGTCTTTGGTTTTAAGAATTCACAGAAATTGCTTTGAAAAAGTTTGTTTTATCTTATCGCGATTTGATTTAGCTGTTTAAAATGTGGCGTTACGGCATCGGTAGCGAACCCCCAACGAAAAAGAAAAATAATACAAGTGACTGCAGCAAGAAGGAGAGTGACAAAAAATATGACAAAGAGCAGAGAATAAGAAAATTTCAGGAGCAATGGCTGAGGCATTTCCCTTGGTTGAAATATGATACTGAAAAAAATGAAATGTTCTGCAAACTTTGTAGAAACTCAAAATATGCTGATAAAGAATCAGCATTTTTTAAAGGAAGTGCTAATTTTAAGCTAGATTCTATAAAAGCCCATGCTTCCAGCACTCAGCATGGTCAAATTCTAGACATGTTAGAAAGAGCCAAAGAAGTCCCAGGCACATCTCAAGCTAGCAGAGCCTTGCTGTCTTTGCAACAATGCCAGAAAGACAGACTTATATACCTTTTTCGCACAGCTCATGCCTTAGCGAAACATTCACGTCCATTCACTGATTTTGTGTGGCAGTGCAAATTAGATGTCATGAAAAATCTTGATATTGGAGAAAATTACCAAAGTGATAAAGCTTGCAAAGAATTTGTCAAGTATATATCTAAGGCTTGTTTTCAACAGCTTTCCAGTGATATTCAGGAAGTGAAATGTTTCTCTTTACTATGTGATGAATCTACCGACAGTGCTGTAATTGAACAATTAATAATATATCTAGTATTCTGTAAGAAGGGGGAAATGTACACGAAATTTCTAGATATAATTTCTCTTCAGAAAGTCGATGCTGAATCAATTTTTTTAGCATTACGAAATGCATGTTCTGGTGTACTTCAGGCTACAGAAAAGCCATTTGAAAAGCTTTTATGCTATGTTGCGGATGGTGCTGCAACAATGCAAGGGTGTAAATCTGGAGTGAGAAAGAGAATCTCAGATGAACAACCTGCTGTAATTGGACTTTACTGCATGGCTCATAGGTTAGAGCTGGCATTTAAAAACACGCTGAAAAGGTTTAAAGCTTATTATGATGTAGAAAACTTTCTTTTTAAGTTGTATAAATTTTATCATAACAGCCCTTTGAACAGGGCAGAATTGAAGGAAGCTTGTATATCACTGGAAATTAAACAGTTAGTTCCCACCAGAGTTGGTGGAACACGTTGGCTGCCCCATCTAAATATAGCGCTGAAGAATTTTTGGGAGATATATCACACCCTAAAACTGCAGTTGGAAAATTGCTCTTTGAGATCAAAAACTGATTCAGCTGCTGTGTCCCTTGGTCTTCTTAAATCTTTGACTACACCTTCACTGATTTATGCTGCATTAGAATTGAGTGAAGTAGTGTGCTGCTTGCAAAAAGTGTCACTAACATTACAAGATCGTAACACAACATTATTTCATGCGTATGCATGTGTGGTAGCAGTTACCGATTCCTTAAGAAATCTTATCGAAAACACAGAAAAAATAAGATGGATAAGTTTGATTTTATTGTCGAAAAAAAGAAGAGAAATGAGCACATCACTGGAAGAAATTTTCAACAGTTCATTGAAAATACCATTCTGCAACTGAAAGAGCGATTTACTGATTTGAATGAAAGTTTACTTTGTGTTAGCAGAATCCTTTCATTAGGTGAATGGCCATTAAAACCATGTCCAGAGAATTTTGGAGAGCCAGAATTCAGTGCTATCCTTGAGAATTATGAAAGTACTCTAAAAAAATTTGACATCCAAACCTCTGAAGTTGAACTGGAGTGGAAAACTTTAAAGAAAGCATTATACTTACGTAATGAAGAACCAAATACTTTAACATGGAAGGATATTAATGCTCAGCATCATATTGGACATTCAAATATCTTGGCAGTAATAGATGTATTACTCACCATACCAAGTACATCATCAGAGTGTGAAAGAGGTTTTCGAAATATGAAAGAGATCAAAACCGACTGGCGTAGCTCTTTGTGTACAGACTCTTTAAATGACTTAATGAGAGTATATTTAGATACGCCAGACATTGAACATTTCGATCCGATACCTGCAGTTTCATTGTGGATGGAAAGTGGAGAAAGAAACAGAAAAATTGTCTGTGCTTCTGTCACAGAATAGCATTTCATTATGTAGTTTTTTGGCAGTGTACATTTCACTTTATATGTTTTATTCCACAAGAATTAAATTACATTTTATGTAACGCTTCATTTATATTTTTTAATTGAACTAGGTATGGTATTTATGAATTTATGGAAATCCACATAACATTCCACATGTAATTTATTTTATAATTTATTGAAGTCCCGTGTACGGACCAGTAACAAAGGGGGCGGACCACTGAAGTCATGAAGTCACTGGTCCCAAGGACCAGTGACTTCATTTTTCTAATTTCTACCCCTGCAATGTGCTGGGAGTAAAAGAATGCCTGGAGCTTGTCACATGAGAACGAGCATCCCCAAAACGGATGGGAGACAACGCTCATATGTCATAGGCCTACTTGTTTGGAATCGGACTTTAAAGGGTTACGATGAAGTTTTTATTATGGAAATTAAATTTTATTATTATTATATATATATATATTTTATTTTCAAGTGTTTTTGAATAATTTATGTAAAAAAAAAATTCTCTCTTTTTTGGGATCGACTTATATGTGTGTTATTTATTATATGTGAGTTTTAGATTTTTTTCGATTTTTTTCTCTGAAAGTAGGGGGGTCGACATATATACGAACGGTACTTGTTAGTTGCTTTTACTATGAATTCTATTAGTTCATCATCGAAAAATATGCTAAAAAAAATCAATTTCATTATTGGCGGCATATATTGTGATTGATTCCAGGTATACTCAGAAACTCAAAAAAATTCAGATCTCTCAAATCTCTTGTCCATACATCATTCACAGAAACAGCTACTGAAGCTGGCTGTGTTGTAATGATAATATGCTCAGAGTTTGAATAATCATTTGCATTTTCAGATTCATCATCAGAAATACTACAGTTTCACGAACCTTTATTATCTGTATCACTTCATTACTGTCCAGTTCATTTACCATACGAGTATATTATTCCACAGATAGAAAACGTCCAGCCATTCTTTTATCCTAATTAACCTAATAATTTCACTACCTCACATTCCTCTAAAACCGAAACTTAAAAAAATACTCTCTTATATTCCTATGATTCACCAACAAAATCATTAAGCTAAAATCAAAACGTGAACTGAAACTCAATTATAAAATAGCAGAGGCTATGAGAAGTGCTCTAATTGTTTATATTACAAAACCATGTTTCACCGTTCCAGATGGAGAAATGATTCATTGGATTCCCCATATACTAAGGTCAAGTATCTGCAAAATACATTGGAGTTGTTCACATGGATATTTAACGTGATCTAGTACACAAATAAATTCAAATAAAAACATTCCACATGAAAACGCACATCAGTGACTGCCATCCTTTAGTGTAAAATTTTCTCCGATGTGAATGTGTGGCTACTGTCTTTGATTATGCAAGTTTGCAGTTGACGCACGGGTGCATCAACTATCCACAAAGGGTTAAGGGCATCCCATAAGTTATCAATTGGGTTCAAATCAAGAGATTTAACTGGCCAGTTTGTTTGCTTAATACCTTTGCTTTCAAGAAATTCAACTAGGTTTGTTAGTTGTGGATGCTTGTTCTCATCCATAAAAAGAAAACCAGATCCACATGCACCTCTAAAATGCCTTATCTAGGGTTCTAAGACTTATCTCGATATCCCTGGCCAGACACATATCCTCTGTTGAACATGTACATCCAATGATCATTATGTCTCTATACCATAGGATTTAAACTGCCATAGGTCATACATAGGCTAGTATTTAAGTTTTTAGAAAACAATATACAAAATCTTTTTGTATGGAAATAAATCATTTTATTGATTTTTAAAATGATTACCTTTAACTTCAATACATTTTTTTCATTCAAATAAACCAATTTCCGAAATAGTTATGTCATTCAGAAGTTGATATAGCAGAAACATGTGATTTATAAGCTTCAACTGCTTCTTCTGGACTGTTGAAGCTGCTTCTTCTGAATGACATAACTACCATAAGGACTGTTGAAGCTGCTTCTTCTGGACTGTTGAAGCTTATAAATCACAAGAAAAATCATTCGGTGCTAAATTAGGCAAATAAGGACAATGACTCATCTAACCAATTTTTTCATGCTTTAAATGATAGCTTGAAATGAAGTGTATGAGAGCTTGCATTGTCATGATGAAGAATGATGCTACGTTTCACATTTTTTATGATTTGAGCAACTATTTTTGTCAAACAGATTGTCGTATATCAATCAGAATTTACTGTTTTACGATCATCCAAAGCAGCAGTTGCAACATGAGCTGATTTACCAAAAGATGAAGCAGTCATTTTTTTTATACACTTTGTGCATGAACAACTTTTGTAGGATTTGGTTCATTTTGAGACATCCAAACAGTACATTGTTATTTTACTTCAGGTTCAAATCCACCTTTCGATCATCTGCTACAATGTCAAAGACATGTTTTGAGGCACCAAGTGGAATCTTGAGATTTTCCTTATACCATTTGATTCAAACATCCTTTTGAGCTTGAGTTAAATTATGTGGAATCTAATGCACATACATTTTTAACTTTTAAATGATCATTTAAAATTGAATGCACTCGTGTCTGAAATGTTCAAAGATGCCTCAATTTTATCATATGTAACATGACGATCTAAAGAGATCATTTGTTGCATAGTATCAATGTTTTCTGGCACCATGGCAGTTCTTAGTCGATCTTCATGAAATTCAACATCCTCCTGCTATGAGACTCTTATGTCCAAGATGGATTTCTTTAAACCAGTTGTACATTGTTGCTTTGGATGATGCTTCATCACCAAAAGTCGAATTCATTCGATCGACACACTGTTGCTCTGTCAATCCTTGTTGAAAGTCATAATAAATCATGTTCCGACTTTGGATGATGTAAAGCCATTATTTGCTTATCAAAAAGTTTGATCAAATAAGATTGGGTAATTATGATTTGGAACGTAAATTTTGTTCGGTGGAGGGTGGTTGCTCGCTGCGGCGTCTGCTCTTCTTGGTTTTCATAGTGCGTGTTAGTGTCCATTAGTAGGTGTTTGTGGTTTGTGTTTGTGAAACTCAATTGTAGTTTTCCCCCTAAGGTGAAGGGGTTGTTTGGCTTGTGTGCCTGGTTTCTTTCTTTTTGCCTTTTCGGTTTTCCTTGCGTCGAGCGTACGCAAGGGCGGCGTCTCGGGTGCCTACGTGGCTCGGAGGACTGCTTCGACTACGTCTTCTGACTGTTTTTAAGAATGGCGAAGGCAGTGGAGGCTACCCATACGGATAGCGCTTCATATCCTGGGGTAAGCTCTTCTTTTAGTACGAATACAACGAATTTGAATGAAAAAATGAACATGTATGATCCTCTCCTATACACAAACCAAGCCTCTCAAACTGAACAGCTCTCGTCAGCTGTCAAGCATGGTGTTCAGGCCATATCTCTAGTCATAGAAGCTATCGACGGAGCGATACCCAGATCTCATCCTAAACAACTAAAAACTAATCTCATGGCCGTACTTGGAGCCACTGATGTATTGTCCCAAATGCAACTCACTCGAACCAACAAACTTCTTGTGCAAACAACTCAGTTGGAAGCAGCTAACAAACTGTTGGAAATGAAATCCCTGCTATCTGTCCCAACAAAAACATCATTACAATTTGACTGTATCACATCCCGTTTTTTATTGTTTAACATAAGCATGGAGGTCACGTGTTCGGACATAGCAGAAGAACTCGCGGAAGGTGGATTCGAAGTGAAAGAAGTCCGTCGGTTCTCAAAATTTTCAGGGGGAGTCCGCCAGCCCACTTCGACAGTTTTGGTAACCATCCTAGGAACCCAGTTACCAGATGCGGTCACCCTATGGTTCGAAATTCATAGAGTCTCGCTCTTCATAGACCGGCCCCGCCAATGCACCAGGTGCTTTAAGTTTAACCACAACACTAAAATGTGTCGCGGCCCTCAGTTATGCCTCAATTGCGGAAGCGAACATGAACCGGGGACATGAAATGCAGAAGCTATACAATGCCCAAACTGCAAAGGGGCCCATAAAGGCAATGATAAGAACTGTCCATCCTATTTAGCAGAGGACGCGTTTCTGCGGTTCAAATGTAGAAATCGGCTTTCTCTACAAGAAGCTCGAAACAGATATAAAGACAAGGAAACGAGATCCGGATTAGGAACGTATGCAGGTGCAGTTAAAGAGACCCCGGCTGGACATGTTGGCCCGACCAACCTTATCTCTCAACAAGACCTCAAACCTTTTCTTCAAGCACTTAAAGTAGAAATGCACAACATTCTAAAGGAAGAGGTCAGCGCCAAAATTGAAACAGAAATACGGGCCCAAATGAATATCATTAGGCAAGAAAGCAAGAATATATTAGAGAAAGTCGTTAAAGAAACTGAGGACAAAATGGACATGAGGATATCCAATGTTATAAACACTCTCTATAGACACATGAACCAAATGAGTTCGAAAAGGGTACAATCTCCGTCTCCAAAGCGGAAAGACAAAACGGGAAAGAAAAAATTAAATCGGGAGAAATCAAAGGACGATGATGAGAATGTGATGATGGAATTAGAAAGTGAGCCTACTGTTGACAACATGCAATTTGCCTTAAGACCTGCGGTGAAGTCCAGGGGTAGAGAGATACAAGCGGATGTTCCGTAGCGGGGCTTGTGCTTCGGGTTTTGTGTGCTGTTGGGGCTTGTTTTTCGTTTTTCGCGTGCTGCTGTCGTTTTTTTGTTTTTGTTATGGGTTTTTCAGTTGTTCAGTGGAATTGTCGAGGTCTTCGTGATAAGCGTCCCTGGCTTGTTGATCGGTTTTTCAGTTCGGCTGATGTGTTGGTCTTTCAGGAAACTTTTCTTTCGAGGGCGATTCCTTTCTCCCTTCCCCACCGGGTCGTCTACCGTGCTGACCGCCCTTCTGGGAGGGGCGGCGGGATTGCGATTTGTGTGAATGATCAGATCCCGTCCTCGCTCATTGCTATTCCAGAAGACTCCTCCCACGGTACTGAGGTGATTGGGATCAAGCTTCGGTTGGGGCAGACTTCAACCCTGTCGATCATTAATATTTACTCCCCTAGGGGCTGTTTCGAGGGAGCCTGGTTGGAATATCTCCTGGCTTCTATCAGCAAACCTTTCCTTGTCCTGGGTGATTTTAACTCCCAGCACAGATGCTGGGGCTCCGACCGGACTTCTCCCGGCGCTGAGATAGTGGCCCATTGGATCATGGGACAAAGCATCAACCTCCTCAACGACAATGTCCCTACTCATATCTCCTGGAATGGGAATACGTCCCTTATCGATCTCTCCATCTGCTCGTCCGATATTGCATTGCAGTCTAGCGCTAATGTACACGCCGACTGCTTCTCCTCGGACCACTTTCCTATCAAAGTACAGATTAATCTGCGGATCCCGTTTAACATCCGGCAAGAAATTCGAAAAAGGTATAACTGGGGTAAAGTTCATCTGCTGCTGAATAAGTCGCTCAGAATGTCCGGAGAAGGGAGTATCTCGTACGAACATTTCCTGAGTGTTTGTGGCTCGGCTATGGCGGACAGCGCCCGGTGGCAGGCCCTTAACATACGCTCTGGGGCCCCCTGGTGGAATAGCGAATGCAGCTTTCTTTTGGGGCAAAAGAGACGGTTCTTGCGGTTGGCTAGGATCACCCTCCGGCGAGATTTCTGGATCTCTTACCGTCACGTTTCTGGCAAGCTTCGAAAAGCCACTCGAACAGCCTCGCGGATTTATTGGCAGAAGGTGTGCCAGGAGGCTTCCCAGTCCGGTTTCATCTATAAAATCTTGAAAGCGCTCAATAAAAGGAGTGATCCTCCTTCTACCTCTCACTGGATCCTCAAGATCGATGGACGAGACACCTCGTCACCTCAGTCCCAGGCCAATGCTTTTGCTGAATGGTATGGCCGCACCGAACCGCTGGAAGGGATCCCCTTAGACTTCAGCGACGACGAGAACAAGGTCTTCAACGCGCCTTTTGAGCTCAAAGAACTTAGAAGATCTCTTTCCAACACGTCCCAGGGGTCTGTCGGGCTTGATGGGATTCACATCAAGACCCTTCGGGGATTAACCACGGAAAACCAGCTGATTTTGCTTAACCTCCTAAACAAAAGCTGGACCACAGGTGACATTCCTGAATCCTGGAAAAACTCTGTCCTCGTCCCCATCTTGAAGAGAGGGAAAGACAGGCAAGCTGTTGAATCGTATCGTCCGATCGCTTTAACCTCAGTGGTAGCGAAAGTCATGGAGAGAATGATCCTTTCCCGTATGACCCACAGGATTTTCACGAAGGACATCTTCCACGAAAATCACCATGGGTTTCTCCCCTTTCGCGATTGCTCAACTTCCCTGACAAAGATCCACGAAGACATAATGGCTGCAAGAACAGCGAAAAAATATATAATCCTTGCCTCTCTTGACATTAAAGCCGCCTACGACTCTGTTTGGAGGGACGGGCTCTTGGCCAAGCTGCTAGACGCAGGTTTCACGGGAAGGATAGCAAAATGGATTTTCGAATTTGTTTCCCACCGATACTTTCAGGTCCGGTGGAGAGGATGCCTCTCTCGAAAGACACCTAGCCATTGCGGAATTCCTCAGGGCTCTGTCCTTTCTCCGTTTCTCTATACAATCTACATGCGAGACATATTCGAGACTGCGGTTTCCAATACCGAAATTGTCGTTTATGCGGATGACATCTTTGTTCTGGCCCAAGGGAACGAATAGGCAGAGGTCAAAAGGAATATCCAGTCGACGTTGACCAATATAGGACAATGGTGCAGCTACTGAAAGTTAACCATCGACCCTGCGAAGTGCTCAGCGATTAATTTCTCAAAGAAAAAAAGCTTGCCCCAGTTTAACGTCGGTATGTGTGGCCGAACGATACCTTGGGTCACCACGGTCCGGATCTTGGGCCTCCACTTTTCCCAGAATTTGACCTGGAAGAAACATTTCGAAGAACTTCGCATGCGTGGCTTTCGAAAGCTTAACGTTATAAAGTACATCGCCCACTCGCAAAGGGGGACTACCACGGGGCACCTTCTTCGTATAGTGAATGGGGTCGTTAGATCCATGTTGGACTACGGGAGTATCATCCATTCCAACGCCTGCGTCACGGACAAAAAGAGAATTGAGGTGCTCTACAACGCGGCCTTAAGAGTAGCCACCGGGCTCCCCAAGTGGACACCGCTTCCTGTACTCCGCAGAGAAACTGGGACATGGGAGTTGTCTCGCTGGCACGAGTGCCTCAAGCACAGGTTTATCATTAGGCACAAAGCGCTAGGACGTTTCTCTCTGCTCAACCGGGCCCTGGATGGTTCCTCGCTGAGCACCCTGAATCTACCTGCTCAGACGTGGGAGGAAATTCCTCTGGACTTTGACTTTCGTGAAGCAGACCTGATTCAATGGACACCCCCTCCGAATAGGTGGACCTGCCCGGGATTTACCATCCACACCAATGATCTCGGGTTTCAAGACACTAAGCTACCGCACTCTATAATCTGCGCGCAATTCATGGAGCATTGGGAGACATGGAGAAACCATACCTGCCTAGCATCGGACGCGTCTAAATCGCTAACATCTACTAGCGTTGCAGTCTGGAACGCCTCAGCTAACCGCGGGTGCTCAAAGTCTGTCCCTCATCTGAACTCTATCTTTACTGCGGAAGCCCTGGCTATTAGTCTCGTCATCTCTGAACCTATGACAGAAGAGCAGCAACTTGTAATCTTATCAGATAGCCTGTCTGTTCTTAAGGCTCTCAGAAAAGTGGACAAAAAGTCTCCGAACTTGATTCTTTTTCTCAGAAAGAGACTGGAAGAAACCCTCCAGAAGGTCCGAACCATCAAATTGGTATGGGTGCCTGGACATAAAGGCATTGGCCCAAACGAAGAAGCTGATCGGCTCGCCAAAGCTCACTCGGACAACTTAAACTCCATATTGTGGATTTCCCCGGAGGACTTGGCTGCCGCGCTCAAGCGGAAGGGAGCCATTGCGGAAGATTGCGCCTGGACAACTAGCAAGTATTTTTCTAACTTTGGCCACATCGAGGCCCGCTGTTGGTACTTCAAGAACTACCCTATATCTCGTTGCGGAGAAATCCTGCTGGCCCGGCTGCGGACAAGGACCCTTCTGACCAACGCGGTGCTTTATCGGGTGAACCTGGTCTCCTCCCCCCTCTGCACCACCTGTCAAGTTGCTGATACTGTCAACCACCTTCTGTTGGAGTGCAGAAAGTTCAAACTCCAACGGGAAAGTTTGTTCCATGCCCTGGGGATCGGCCCCTCTACCCCCTTTTCCTTCGCTTCCCTGTGTGATTTTTCGTCCAACGGTTTCTACCGGGCGTCCTGTCTTGCCTCGTTCCTCCTTAGTTGCTTGCGGTGAATAGGGGTCTAAAGTTTTTCTTTTGGCTTTCCGTTGGCAACGGTTCCCCCCCTGCTTTCTGATTTTGTGTCGGATGTGCTACAGTTTTATACTTTTCTGTCGTGTTATTTTTGCATATTCGGGCTGTGATGCGCTGTGTTTGGTGCTTCGAAGATGCTAATTTTGTGTGTTTAGTTTCTTGCTGCCAGGGCGGCATGTTGCGTATTTAGTTGCGGAGAGCAAAACCGTTCTTGTGAACGTTGTTATATGCTCCAGGAGCCCAAAGCGGGCGACCACCACCACCACCTTGGGTAATTATTATTAGGTTTGCTTTTTGCTCATTTCCTTGAAAAATAAATCAGATTGGTTGGATATTTCATGAAATATTGTTTTTATGTATGTAGCGATTATTTTACAGTGTATTGGCAAAATTATTTATATGCTGCATCAGATGTGAATCAACCTCAGTGTTTCAAGATTATAAAATAGTATATTTATGATAGGGGGCGGAGAAAGTAGTGAACCCTTAATAATTTTTTGACTTAAAAATCATAAAAAATAACCTCTTATGATTAGGGGTGTTCCGATGCCGATTATCGATTTCACCGATATATCAGTATTGGCCTGATACAACCGATAAACCAGCATTTGACAACCAATAGATCCAATATTTATTTTTCTTCTTTTTATACTTCGTTATTGAGAAAATGGGTTTTCTTTAACTGTCTTTCGTTCTGAAACAGAACAATGTACAGAAAGACAATAAAATACAAAAATATCTGTGTAAAAGATAGTGTAAAAGATAGTGTAATAGTGTAAAAGATAGACACTGGAGGCCAGAAATAAGTCTGTGGAATTTTGTGTATCTGCATGATACGGCAACGCTTAAAGTCGAAGTTCATTCGGCACTACGTTTAAATGTTTATAATCAATTGCCCCCCCCCCCCATCTGTTATTTATTTATCTTCAGCATAGTATGGAGATCTTTAACTCTTGATACATAAATATGAAATCCTTTTTTAAAACAGTGAGTCGGCCACAACAAACATTCCTAATCTGATGTATATATAAATATTGTATTTGGTGTTTCCAGTTGAAGACAGAGTTACCAAATTGTGCGACATTCTGCTAACTGGGCTACTTTTGAACTCTTATTGCAATGTTTTGACATATGAAACAACTAAAATACTAAAAAAATAATGCTGAGGTGCACTTTCCCATGTCCCGCGGTACCTGTGTACCAAATTTCATGGCCGTACGATGCTTAGAGTTCCCACTACAGACTGCACACACAGATACATCTTCCATTATTATGTACTAGCCGTCTTCGACGACCAACCTGTTCGCTACCCTTGAAAATTCTGACCGTGGCAAATTCTGACTGTCGCTGGGACGACCTACCAGAAAGATGTAAGGTAACTGTTTGGACGGCCAGGAAGTGCCACCCAATTTAGACCGGAACCCAGTGGGGGAGGCATCCACAAGGACCGTACCCTCCTTCCCCTACCACCAACCTCTCGGAAGGCTTTACTGACCCATATGTTTAACTTGATCGTACTCCGCGTGAACCAGGGGTCCCATTTCAGCGCGAACCCGCGAGATTCTCGCGAAATCCCTAAAAAATCTCACTCAAAAATTTAGACTGTGCGAGAATTTCTCTCTCTCCAGTTCCGGCCTAAAATTATTTTTTCCTTCAAATTGGATACAGAGAAATCCGATGCCCGATGACTAGAGATGCAGATTCGCAGTGGCCAGGTTGCCATTGGCGACTAAAATTATTACAGTAAGTCGCTATTTCTGGCGACCAAAATTTCTCCAGAATCCTTTCAGTCCCATGGCGTCCGCGGCCGGTAGATCGGGCCGATTGCTTCGCGACCGCAAATCGCGATCAGTGGTCTCGTTGTTGTGAACGCGGGCCGATTGTCGCGCGGTCGTGGACAGCGATTCCGTAGCTACGTGTGAATCGCAGTCAATCGCGATTTGGGCACATTAAAAGTACTACGTGTTTCTAATTAGCGAGATATTTTATAGAAAACTATAAGTGTCTCCCCCGCTTGCGCGGATCGCTATTTCGATCAAATAAAATTTTGCTTTTTTTTTAATAGGATTCTTTCATGGATTTGAATTATGCTCTTTCCGAGTACTTCCCGCATTTTTCGTGTTTTGCGCGAGAAATTTTCTTCTTTCCGCGGACGAAAATCCTTTACCCCGTACACAGTATGAATGATATAAAGGTGGGTGGCTCCAGAAGAGCCTAGCACATCGACCAGAGGTCTATTGTACTACCCCAAAAAGTGAAGGTCCCTAAGAGAAGAGACCAGTAGCCGATGCAAACATAAGCAGGCACTTGACAGGAATGTCGTTCAGCTCCCAGGGTTCAATCACATGACGACCAATGTGTTCGAATCTGTGAGCAGAGTAGGCCTCACATTCACACAGAATGTGAGCTGCAGTTTCTTCGCTGTAATTGCAGCCTCTGCAAAGCGAATCTTTGGAGACACCCATAATATTAAGATGTCTCTTGAGAGTGCAGTGCCCAGTAAGGAGCCCAACAGCTCTCCTGATGCCAGTTCTACTGAGCCTGAAAAGTTCCTTTTGACGTGCACTAGGGCAATTACAATTGAGAATTTTCGCTTGCCTTTGCCCTTTAGTGTCACGCCAGTTCTTGCATTGAAGCTTCCTGAAGATGTCAAAGACAATTCTTCTGATAAGATCATTGGGTATACCCAAGGCTGGCTCAGGGCCCACAAAAGGAGTATTAGAGCCCTTCCTAGCAAGTTCATCTGCCAATTCATTGCCAGGAATGCCCGAATGACCAGGCACCCAGTACAGAATGACACTATTATTACTAGCAATTTTACAGAGAGCTTTATAGCATTCCCAAACAAGGGAAGACGTCACAGTGAATTTCCCCAGAGCCATAAGAGCAGCCTGACTGTCAGAACAAATGAAAATCTGGCTATTCTCGTACTTTCTGTCATAGCAAATTCTACAACACATAAGAATGGCAAATACTTCAGCCTGAAAGACAGTAGCAAAATTGCCAAGCGGATAAGATAGCTTAGTGCCATCATCAGGGCAGCAGACTCCCGCACCAGTACTAGTGCCAATCTTCGAGCCATCAGTATACCATACAAAACAATTATGTTTATTGTAGGTTGGAGTCCTCTTCCAATCATCCCGCGAGGGGACAAGAATTTCATAAGGCTTATCAAACGTAAATTTGACGTGTATGCCATCAGGTGGCATACAGAAATAAGGATGCCTAGCAACATTACTGTTAAGTTCGCCCCAAGATAAATACCTTGAGTAATCTTTCCAGTGTTTCAGATATTTGAGTCTGTTCATGCAGATAAGTGCCTCTGCTTCAATACGCATATAAAGCGGATGCAAACCAAGTAAAAGTTCAAGAGATGCAGTAGGAGTGGTTTTCATGCATCCGGAGATTGCAATGCACACCATCCTTTGAAGCTTAACTAAATCAAGTTTAGCAGTTTCATTTCTAATTCTGGACCACCAAACAATGGATCCATAAGAAATGATAGGACAGACTATCATCGAGTAAATCCAATGAATAGCTCTGGGATTAAGGCCCCAGGTTTTCCCAATAGCATTCCTACAAGACCAGAAGATTCTTCTGGCTTTAGTTGTGCAGTAGTCCAAGTGTCTCTTCCAATTAAGTTCCTTGTCAAAGTAAATTCCCAAGAATTTAACCTCCTTGGAGCAAATAAGCTTCTGCCCAAATAAGCAAATATTCCCAAGATTAAGTATGCGTTTCCTTGTAAACGCAACTAAAGCAGTCTTCTGCGGATTAACCGTAAGACCTGCATTTTTACACCATGCTTCAACCCTCCTAAGAGCAGTGGACATCATGTCAGAGACAGTGTTGCCAAATTTGCCCCTGGCAACGATGACAACATCATCAGCATATCCAATGCAAGAAACACCAGAGACATCAATGCTATCCAGAAGAGAATCCACAACAAGACACCAAAGAATTGGTGAGAGCACACCCCCTTGTGGACAGCCCGAAAGTGCATGCACAGTCATACTTTCTCCAAGTAAAGATGCACAGATATACCTGTTAGATAGCAGGTTCTTAATCCAATAAGATATCGTGGTATCAACACCTCTTCCATACCTGCCAACTTTTACGCATTATGCGTAAAATTTACGCATTTTAACTGCTCTTTACGCTTTTACGCATTTATTGCTATATTTTACGCATTTCCGTATTTACCTTATATACTCGCGTATAAGTCGAGAAATTTGTGATAAAACATAACCTCAAAAACAAAAATCATAAGTCTAAGAATCCTTTCTTCCGGCGAGACAATCCCTCTTAAAACGATGCTGTAGTAATTACGCAATCGCACACTTCAAAATTCTCCTATGAGTCACTGCCCTCCCGACTACCAGTGTATCAACGCGTCATCAGAAAATATGCATATATTTTCGTTCGATGTTTATCTCTCGCTGGCTTCTCGGATTACGGCCGATCATTTTTGATAATTCTGTATCACGGGTTGTAGTGTTTTTTTTTTGTTGTTGTTTATTGAAGAGAGTATCTAATAACAACTGTGTTGGGGGTTAACGAAAAAATCAGCTCAAATAAAGTGCGGAAGCCAGATATTGTTTTGATTACGCAGTGGAAATCAATCTAACCGATGGCGCAACTAATCATCAGAATGTTCTTTTGACAAGGGGAATTCCCCTTTTCGGAAGTGGGAAGTACCTTGGAAAGTTTTTCACATGTGGTTGTACGCGTTTCGTATCGTTTTTGCCTGTGTAAAATCTTTTTCATGAAACTCTTGTTTGGGATGGCTCTTAGTAAAGGTAAAACATATTTTCAATCATTCAAGGAGAGTTATTCTGAAGATTTTCCTTTCATAAAGGCATCAAGAAAAGGCGAAAAATTTGCCTTTTGTGAATTATGTCGGTGTGACTTTATGATTTCACATGCTGGAAAGTATGACATTTCTCGCCATGTAAAATCGGAAAAACATTTAAAATTTGTTAAATGTAGTAACAACAACGTCAAACTTGATAATCCTTTCAAAAGTGACACTCAGTCTAGCGTTATTCGAGCAGAATTGCTCTTTACTGCTTTTCTAGTGGAACATAACGTGCCTCTTGCTGCTGCCGATCATGCTGGTCCACTATTCCGGAAAATGTTTCCTAAGTGTGATATTGCCAAGCAGTATGGATCCGCAAGAACAAAGACAACTGCCTTAGTCAAAGAAATGGCATCAAATCAAATTGAAGGTCTAATAAAGCAGATGCAACTTGGCCCATTTTCTGCAGCCTGTGATGGCGGCAATGATACGGACAATAAGTTATATCCTATTGTTGTAAGTTTTTTTAACCCAGTTGAAGGTTTAATTAAAAATAATCTCCTCTCAATACCGAATTTAAAAGGAGATGCAACTGGAGAAAACATAAGTATATTAATTTTAAATGAATTTCAAAGAGTAAAGGTGCCTCCTGAGAATTGCATAGCATTCGTGGCAGATAATGCTTCAGTTATGCAAGGCAAAAAAAGGGAGTTGTTGCATTTTTAAAACGTAAACAGGAAAATTTAATAGCCATGGGCTGTTCTTGCCATTTAGTGAATCTTGCATCTGAAAAAGGTGCTGCTGCTTTACCAGTTAAAGTAGATGAATTTCTTGTTGACATTTTATTATTTCTTAAATAAAAGTGCAAAAAGAAAGGAAACTTTAAAACATTTCCAGGCATTGTATGACAAGGAGGCTCAAAAAATTCTAAAACATGTCTGCACTCGTTGGCTTTCTCTCGGTCGAAGTTTGACTCGTCTCATTTATCAGTGGGATCCTCTATTAAGTTTTTTTAAAGATATAGTCAAAGCTCAAGCATGTAGAGTATCTTTTGGCTTGTCAACTTATCAGATTCCGAAACAAAATTCAAATGATTCTTCAAAAATAAATACTGTAAAAAATGCTTCTACATCTTCTAAAAGGAAAATAGATAGCACCAGTGCTAACATTGAAAATCCATCTAAAAGGCAAGTCACAGGAGAAGGGTGTAAAAAAAGGATGCAAAAGGTATCAAAAGTTCTAAGTAGGGAAGAACATATATTTATGTTTCTGTCTTCGACAGAAAACAAAGCTTACTGCCTATTCTTGTTAAATGTCATACCAACATTTGAAAAAATAAACACATTATTACAGTGTGCATCTCAACTTATACACAAGCTAAGAGAGATTTATCTTGAACTATTAAAAGCACTATTTTGTAGGTTCTTAAAACCTTCTGCTGCCATAAATAAAAATCTATTAAAGATTAATTACCACACAAAAGAAAACCAAAAGGAATTAAAAGACATCACTGTTGGAAGTTCAACTATCGAAGAAATTTCAAAATTATGTGACGAAAGTAAGAAAACTTTCTTTTGCAACATCTTGAAATATTACATAGCCTCTTGTGACTATATTATCAATAAGTTTCCTGTTAATGACGAAATTTTAAAACATGCTGAAGTGGCAGACTTAACAAAAATTGAAAATTCAAAATTTTCCAGTATAACCTTTTCGTAAAGTTGTTTCTTTGTCTCCTGAAACCAAAACCTGGTCAATTCAATGAGGCCATTGATGAACTTGAAAACAAGTTTTGTTCTCTGCAGATTTAAGATCTTTCTGCTGTTTTAAACAGTCAGCAGCGTATTGACACTCAGTGGGTTGCAATTGGAAAAATTGTCGGAGCCAATGGACTTCCAAAATATAAAGAACTGTCAGATGTAATTTAGCTATTTTACTTATTCCTCACAGTAATGCTGACTGTGAGCGAATATTTAGCGTTGTTAAGAAAAATAGGACTGTGTTTAGATCAGGATTAAGTAATGAAACTTTAGAAAGTCTGCTTATTCTAAAGACTCAAAACTCCAAATCATGTTATCAGCATGTTTTCAGTGAAGACATGCTAAGCAAAGCAAAAAAGGCTACAGCTGCATCCTTGTAAACTGTACTTTATAACTAGTTTGAAATAAATTTTTATAAGTAAATACTTTTAAGAATTTAATGTGAAATCTAAAAATATTTAAAAGTATATGCATTTATTATTGCAAATACATGCATTTATTCTTGTTAAAAGTGGTACTTAGTTAAATTCATTAGAAATGTCGTTTGCGCGTGTAGTTTAAAAAAATCATAAATGTCATTCACGCAAAATTTTACACATTCCAATTTTCCCAGGTTGGCAGGTATGCTCTTCTGTTGAGAGCAACAAGAATGGTGTCAATGGGTACTTTATCGAAGGCACCTTCAATGTCAAGAAAGGTAGCAAGAGCAATTTCCTTGGCATTGAGATTTCTCTCTAAAATAAAGGAGAGACTGTAAAGAGCAGTGTCCGTAGATTTGCCCGGTTGATAGGCATGTTGAGAACTAGACAAGGGCTTAGAGGCCAGAATCACTTCCCTTAAATACCTATCGATAAGTTTTTCAATAGTCTTAAGCAGAAAAGACGTAAGGCTGATAGGCCTAAAAGATTTGGCCTCATAGTAATTGTCCTTTCCAATTTTTGGAATGAAGATTACCCTAGTATGCCTCCACGCATTTGGTATATAACCAAGGGCAATACAAGCACTGTAGATGTTACAGAGAATAGGAGCAAGCATCTCTATTCCCTCCTGGAGAAGAATAGGAATGATGCCATCAGTTCCCGGAGTTTTATAGGGTTTATGGGAATTAATTGCCCATTTAACCCTATCAAGAGTAACAATGCTCCTAGCAATACCCCAGCTATTGTCGTCAGACAAGGTGGAGCAAGCAATTCCACTGTCATTCTGAACAACAGGATGAGAAACCGGAAAGTGAACTCTGAAGAGCTCACTAAGAGTCTCCTCACCAGTGACAGTAAAGTCACCATTGGGCTTCTTAACAGTGTTAAGTTTACAATTTCTGTCTCTAGCCATCAACTTAACAAGTTTTGCAACGGCAGGAGTATCATTAATACCTTCGCAGTATGTTCTCCAAGAATTTTTCTTGGCATCCCTAACTGCTTTATTATAAGTGGTGAGGGCAGATTTATAAGTCTGCCAATCACCATTCTTCTTGGCTCTATTAAAGAGCTTTCTGCATTTCCCACGCAACCGGCTGAGCTCACTAGTCCACCAAGGAACAGTCCTTGGGGAGTCAGCTATGGTGGTTCTGCAGTTTTTATAAAAGGCGCCGATGATGGCCTGTTGCACAAAGTCAACAGCCAGATCCACGCTTTCAGTAGAGGAATACTCACCAATGTGTTTCACCAAATTGGCCCTAAGGTCTTCTTTGTAGGAACCCCAATTCGTCTTCCTAGGGTTCCTACCTTTGTCCTCTAAAACAGTTACAGGACCTTTAACAAAAAAAGAAATTAATTGATGGTCAGACAAAGATATATCATCTGAAACCCTCCAATCAATTACGGACTCAAAAGCAGAACTATTACACAGGGTAATATCCCCGGCCGTCCAACTTGTTACTCTAAGTCCTCTGGACGAGTCGGACGGTCTGGGTCTTCAACAGGGTAATATCCAAAACCTCGCGACGTTTTAAGGTCACAAAGGTAGGAGTATTACCCTTATTAAGTAAATAGAGCTTATGAAGAAGGATCTGATCCAAAAGATCATCACCCCTGCGGTTACAATTACTACTGCCCCAAATAGTATTATGGGCATTTGCATCGCAACCAATGATCATTTTTTTACCATTGCAGTACTCAGTAAGATTAATAATGACCTTAGAGAGAGTTTCCTTATCCGTACACAGTATGTCTACAGGTTACAAAAATCCCGAAAATGTCGTGAAATTGGCTATATATGCCCCAAACTGATAAAAAATTTGAACAAAGGAACGAATTTTTTATCAGAGACATTCCTTTCTTACATCTGAAAATCTGTTTCTCCGCGATTGCGAAAACGGCGTTTGCATACGGCGATTCCCACAGTTTCTGAGGATAGATGACCAATAAATATCTTTTGGCCATTTTTACAATATATTTGCATCGACTGAATTTTTTTATAATTATTTCTTGTAATATACAAAGAATAAAAACCAAACTATTTTTCTACCTTATTATTAATAAAATGAAGGGTTATTTTGCAGCAGCATCACGAAAATCTGCATTTGTATGCGATCCTCGGCATACCGCGTTTAATTTGAAAAATATTTCCCACATTTCCAATCTGTTTGCATCGACTACAGTGTTTGTAATTGTTTGGCGTTTTATATAGTAAAATTATTTTACAAACGTATTATTTATGAAATAAAGAGCTATTTTGAAAATAAAAATAAAAATATCGATACTTTTGAAACAAAATGGCTAAAATCACATAACGGGCTTGAGATTCAACAAAAGGACGATGCAACCCTTATCTTTCTGCAAGTTCTGCAAGTTTTGTAAAAAATATAAAAAAAAAGAATCAATTTTCAAACATCAAGTCAAAATTATTACCTAATTCTATTTGCCTAGTGAAATAGTTTTCGTCGATATTCGTCTTTGGCGATCAAAAATTGTTGAAATTTTTAATTGCTATTGCTGCATGAACATTGATCATAAAATGATTTTAAAAATCAAAATGTAAAGTAAATACAGTCAGCCCTCGACTTTTGCAGTTTACAGACAAAAAAATCGTAAATTCGCATGTGAGTCATTTTACATAAAATAACCCATGTAGACGTTTATATGTCAGCAACGTCATCAGCAATGACGTTTTTATGTCAGATGTTATGTCAGCAATCATAATGTAAGCATGGGGGAAGTCAGGAATTTGAGTATTTTTGCTAAGAAGTGTGTGTGTGTGTGGAGGGGGGGGGGTGGTATAAAATTACCAAAAATGTGCTTACTTAATACTTAAACGACTCCTTATTAATTTTTAAAAATAATGTTAGTAAGAATGTTAAAAGAATGTTAGTTTTAAGAATTAACCCCCCCCCCCCCCCCGGTCTCCGATTGCTAAATTTCGTAACTCTCCGACATTCGGTCGCTGAACGTATAGTGTATGACAGACATTGCCTTTTATTATTTAAGAAGACCGAAGGCAACTTGTATAAATGTAAACATCGTCCGCTGTTTTTCATGTATGGCCAGAAATATTTACCCACTTTTAAAAGGGGGAAACTAGCAGTTTGATTCTCAGATGTTTCAAGTAGAGTGGTGTAACTGGCCATAAAATTCTAAAAATATGAAATTAATGTATTTGGGGGTGGGGGGCAATTTTATTCTCCATATCTGGTTATATTTGATTAAATCTCGCTATTGCAATGGATATGAATAACCATTGTTATATAGAAGTTAAAATATAGAGTTCAATATCCAGCCTCGTTACCCTACTATTTTCTTTATTACTTATTTGTTTTGCATTTTTTTCTGTAAAATTTGCTTTGCAGTAACTGAATCAAATGTGGAAAAAAAAGAAAAGAAAAAGAAATCCTATAACCTCTCAGTAAAAATAAATAAATAAAGCAGAAAGAGAGATGGAATAATCATGAATGGTGCAGTGCATTCCCTCATTTCTTTGATAAATTGCAAGTATCTTTTCTTTACAAAAGCTTTGTTCAATTATTCTTTGTTTGGTGCCAATTTGTGCTAAAAAGTTTTGAAAATATGAAATCATTAAGAATTTTTGCTCTAAAACCAATATTTTCAAATTTCATTATTCGGGCTTGGATTCCCTAATCTTCCCCATTTGGAAAAACGCTGTTTTCACCAAGTGTTGACGTTGCATCATAGTCAAAACAGAGTGGGAGCGAGGGTTGGTAATTATAATGGCTATGATTTCATTTCGTGTTTGTGGTAATGTTAGGATTAAAGTTAAGTGTAAATTTAATATATTTTTTACCTCAATATAAAACTTATTTCCTAGTTATTATTTTTACTTTCTCATATAAAAGAATATAGTATAGAGAAAATATAGTTTTACGAAACTTTTTGATTTCGAGATTTTGATGACAATATATGTTTTAGGACCTTCCTGAACACATTTCGACTATTTTGAACGTGATGTCCATTTGTGGTTTATTTCTTGTCTATACGATAGCTGCCACAAGCATTAATGGATTTCCACGAAATTTTATATTTGTCTTTGTTGATGAAAAATATATAACTTGATAGAATTTTTTGAAATTTATTCAAAATATTATATTTTTTTAACATGGCAAAAGAAGACAAAATTTGATGCAATCGCATATAAAAGGATTTATTTATAGCCCAATGATCACGAAACTTTTCAATCATTGTTGTGAAAAATAGCCATAATGCAATTTTTATATTCTTGGCATCATTAATCACACCAGGTGTGTGTGTGTGTGTGTGCGCTCTTAAAAGTGATCGAGCATCGGTTACTAAAGTGGCAAGTTTGCAGATTGGTTGTAATTCATGTCCATGCCATAACAGTGGTTCTTTTCTTTAAAAAAATTCCTTACATACCTAAATACTTCAGTGTATAATAACTGATTTTTTTTTTTTTTTGCAAATAGTATAGCATACCACAGTAGGGTGCTACATTGTGTTTAGTCAATTGCATAAATTACAAATTTTCAATTGGAATCAGATTAGTGACACAGGTTTGCAATCAGTGCTTCAGACAAAATTTTCTGGCCTCTGTGCAGTAAATGTGCTCCCTATTATCCCCTTATTTCCAAGTTATTGAATATTGACCTTTTTTGTAAACTGTTTATGCTGCCCTGGACCCCAAACCTCCCAGCCCTTTATGCAGAACATCCTTTTGTCCCTACTTGTTGGTGGCTCTACACACGACAGGTTCGCTCTCAATTTATTCATCAGGTGATGTACATAGCTTTTCTTTCCCATTTCTGCCTCTTCAGCAATTTTTCATTGAATTATTATGTAACGTAACCATGGTGGTAGACGAATTTTCTGAAAGATTTCTGGAAATGTTTTCCTCTACGTATGTGCAAAGATTATTAAATAATGTTTAATATAATTCGCTAGCATAGATATAACAAGCAATGCCCAAAGGCATCTCCTTAAAAGTACCATAGATAAAAAAGTTTTGATGAAGATATGGTTTTTTTTATTTGTGTATGTATATTCTCTTTTATCCCTGATTACAATCCAAAATTTTGTATTTTATGCAATTTTTTTCTATTTCCTATAGAACAATTATTTCACTTTGTTCAGATTAATGTAATTTATTTATTATTTCACGATCATTCTTTTACTCTGATTTTCAGAAGAGCTTATATTTGGTACTTTCATATTAACCGCATGCCAGTGATAGGGGTTCGACCTGAAGGTCAAAATCTGTGGAACAAATGTACCAGTGATCCATGTAGGGACAGGAGTTTGACCTAAAGGTCTTTCTACGCCGGGACGCGACCTCCAGTGGTCTCCTGTTTATTACGAACAGTCGCCTGCAGCACCCAGCTGAGGAAGCAGAAGGAACATAATCACAGAACATAATCACAGAAGACAATAATTTTCTAACATAACACAGAAGACAATAATTTTCTAAAAGGTTGTCATGAGTGTTTTCCACTATAAATGATTTTTGTCAAAAGTGCAGTAATTTTTAAATGACGTGTACTACAATTCACCCGCACAGATATAACTAACAATGCACAAACACAAGCAATTCACACACACCTTAGCAATTTTTCATTGAACATAAGCACAGAAGACAATAATTTTCTAAAAGGTTGTCATGAGTGTTTTCCACTACAAATGATTTTTGTCAAAAGTGCAGTAATTTTTAAATGACGTGTACTACAATTCACCCGCACAGATATAACTAACAATGCACAAACACAAGCAATTCACACACACCTCAGCAATTTTTCATTGAACATAAGCACAAAAGACAATAATTTTCTAAAAGGTTGTCATGAGTGTTTTCCACTACAAATGATTTTTGTCAAAAGTGCAGTAATTTTTAAATGACGTGTACTACAATTCACCTGCACAGATATAACTAACAATGCACAAACACAAGCAATTCACACACACCTCAGCAATTTTTCATTGAACATAAGCACAGAAGACAATAATTTTCTAAAAGGTTGTCATGAGTGTTTTCCACTACAAATGATTTTTGTCAAAAGTGCAGTAATTTTTAAATGACGTGTACTACAATTCACCCGCACAGATATAACTAACAATGCACAAACACAAGCAATTCACACACACCTCAGCAATTTTTCATTGAACATAAGCACAGAAGACAATAATTTTCTAAAAGGTTGTCATGAGTGTTTTCCACTACAAATGATTTTTGTCAAAAGTGCAGAAATTTTTAAATGACGTGTACTACAATTCACCCGCACAGATATAACTAACAATGCACAAACACGTCTCATTAGAAGTACAATTGATAGAAAAGTTTTGATTTATGGTATGATTTTTTTTATTCGTGTATTTCTATACTCATATCCATGATTGCAGTCCAAAATTTTGTATTTTTTACAATTTTTTCCTATTCCCTATAGAAATATTTTTTCACTGTGTTTAGATTAATGTAAATTATTCATTCTTTTACTATGGTTTTCAGATGAGTATATAAAACACTTATATGTGTATTTATAAATGTTTTTTTTTAAATATGTATGAAAGTGTCTAGTTAATTATGGTTGAAATAAGTTTTATACGTAATTTTACAGCAATTATGAATTTGTTATATTTTATAATGGTAATCTAATATCGGTATCGGATTATATTGGTTCTTCGGTAAATCCAATAGTGTCAGTTATTTGGTATCAGATCTTTTTTTGTTTTGTGACATCCTTAATATTTTGACAAGGTTCTCTTCTGCATTTCAATTTTTATTTCATGTTATTTATCTTTTGTAAAGTTTTTTTTAGACTATAGAACTACTCAAGCTACTGAAAAATGTGTAAGTTTATGAGTATATTTTATTTTCTATTTCTCATGTTTAATTTCAGTTAGCTATAGAATAGTGACCGCAGGGAAAAGGATATAATGGAGAATTCTTTAGAATTTTGCAAAAATTGGTAAGTCTTTAAATAGAATTTAATATATGTAATATTTAGTTTTCACTGTTATGTACTGATCATTGTGAATTTCTTATTGTCATCAACCCATTTACCAAATTTTATTTTTAGGGCCATTCCATGGAAAATCCCCCAATGTGGTTGCTGACATATTTTAGATATTTTTTTATATATGAAAGTTGCATATTTTGAGGAAAATATCTGTTGAAAACAATCTTGTAATTGTGTGTATTGGTTTTTTGAGACAATTTATCCACTGCAGTAAGGTAAAAGTACCAAAATTAAGCATCTGCATTTATTTAAATACTCTATTTAAATACTATTTAAATTCATTATAGGACAGGATAGGTATAATTAGAAAGAGAGATTTGTGAACTGTGTTTTAAGGCATAATTAAATGTATAATAAAGCAAAAAAAATATTGATATGTTTTTAAGTTATGAATATGCAAATTCGGAATTTTGTAGATACTAAAAGGGCTAAAAAATCAAACTCATATCTTTAGAAAATGTAGTCTACTATAGACACTATTGAAATATGTTAAGTACGTTTTTTTTTTTATGACTTACATTGAAATAACGTCTTAAATTGAAAAATTTCAAAATTTGGTGATTTTGATAGCTTGTTTAAAACAAATGCTAGATGAAAAAATTTGAAATGGGGGTGAAAATATTCTATAGACTACCACAATTAATGTATAAAGTTGCTTGATTTTTTTTTTTTTTGCATAGTATGGATAGTATGATCAGCAAAAAGTAAAGCTAAACCATGTATTTAACTATTTTCCATGTGATTATTATTTCAAATATTTATAAACAACCTCATTAAATTAATTAAAGTAATTCTGATACAATGAAAATTAAAGATAAGAATATGTATGTAGGATCTATATGTTGTAAGATAGATAAATAATATTCACAAAAACATATGATTTTAGTTTGAATACAGATTACATTGCTCCTTTTAAACACAAATACACTCTGTTTTAAAACATATATATGCATCCTTAAGAAATTGAGTGCCACGAAACTCGGCATGTATGTTGTATGTATCATTTGAGGAGATGCAAATGATTATAATTTGGGAGCAAAAAAACAATTTTATTAAGAAATGATGGCAAAAGGAAGACAATGTTTTAGTACGTGGTAAATCCTTCCTAGGCAACTATACAAGCCAATATTTGGTGCATCAAATTCAAAGTTGTTTATGTTCCTCTGTGGAAGATTCTATTACAAATGTTGCAACTGGGCAGCTAATTCAGTATTCTGAGAAGGCTGTAATTGCAGCTCTAGCATGTCGCACACATGTTCTATTGGTGATAGGTTTGGGGACCTGGATGGTCATAGGAGGGTATTCAACCCTCATGACATTGTTGAAAAAATTGTGCAGTTCCATTTACAAACAAGATACGTTCGTGCATTGTCTTGTTGGTAAATGAAAACTTGGCGGCTTGATAGCATAGGCAGAACAATCGGCTGTAGAATATCGTTGACATACAAGTTAGCTGTCAGATTGGATTGCAGCACAACTAGAGGAAATAGACTGTCCCATGAGATGGCTCTCTAGACTGTTACACCACATGTGATGTCCATGCCAATGGCCGTACTGTGCTGAAAACACTGGTTCTCGTTAGATCACCGAAGTCAGGCAGCATCGGCAACACCGCTTGCCGTTGGCACATTTCGGGTGCGGTAGCCCGGTGGTTTGCGCGCTGGATTTGCATGCTGCTACAACTGCCGCCGTGTTTATGCGGAGTACGATCACGTTAAACATGTGGGTCCGTAAGTCCTTCCGAGAAGTTGGTGGTAGGGGAAGGAGGGTACAGTCCCTGTGGATGACTCCCCCACTGGGTTCCGGTCTAAATTGGGTGGCACTTCCCGGCCGTCCAAACAGTTACCTTACACCTTTCTGGTAGGTCAGACGGTCTGGGTCTCAACAACAACAACAACAACAACATGTGATGGCCATGCACTGCTTGACAACAAATGCAGGATTGGAACAATGGCCAGTCTTCCTTCATACATATATATGATGGTCATCAGCACTGAGAGATAAGTAGGATTCGTCGCTAAAGACAACATCCTCCAATTGACACTGTCTAGTTTGACCAAGCACAGCACCAATCCAGATGACTCTGCCTATGTTGAGGGGTTAGTGGTTGGTGCATTAATGGGTGTTGACACCTAATTTCACTTTCTGTTAGTCACCTCCGAATAGTATCATTACAGGTGTATGGCTGTTAGTGTGATTGTGGTGTGCAGTGGCGTAGCGCCCATTAAGGCTCAGAAGTTGAGTCTCCCCTGTTTAAAATCTAATTTAAATATACTTTTATTTATTATATTTTTTAATATAACTTTGGATATATATTTGAGATATATAACGAATATATATCTCTTTTTAGAAAACTGTACACTTTACTTATTTAAAATGAGGTGTTTCCCATTAACATCAAGTATTTGCCCCCATTAAAATGCATATCTAGAAGCTGAAATCATCTAGCTTTTCCGGTTCATTGAAAGAAGCATAGCATTAGCCCCACCCACCTGTTAAATTCCGCCCTAGCTGATAAGCTAGAACTATAAGCTAGATTCCAGGAAGGTGTGGCCATTTCTTCCCCTATTTTTAACTCTTTATAAACAGCGTAATGACAGACAATGATTGGATGTGGGACGTGACGTTTCATGAATGAAAATTTCTTGGACAAGGTGAATGGATCCGCCATTTTGGGTCAAACATGGTTCTATTAATTAATCTTTGCAGAAAAAGTCATATATTATACTAAAAAATATTAATCATTTTCCACGAATAACATTACATTTGCCTAAATTTAAACAATATCAAGATAAAGAAACACACTAATAATGACTACCATTAAACTTAAGTAGTTTGTGTGAAGAGACTTAATCACAGCAACAATATGGTAAAGCATCCGTTTGCGTATTTGTGAGTTTTAGAAGGAATAAATCTAATTTCTCTTTAAAAATCATGTTACAGGAGAATCTCAATTAAACAAAAGCCATTGATAATTTCCTAGTGAATTTTGAGCATATTATGGTTAAGATATTTTGAAGTTTTTACTTTTAAAGTCTAGTATTTGTAAATAATTAATGTACAAAATTGTTTAAGTACATTGTTGACTACAGTGTTCTCGCCCATTTTCAGTGCACTCTTTTGAATTGCTTTATTTCGTTAGGTCTAGCTGGTTATATTTACAAAACTGATATACTTTTTCTATCAATTGCTAATGGTAGTCTAATATATTTCTACTTCATACATAGGCGCCTGTAAAACTTTTTCCAGGGGGGGGGAGGGCAAACTCAAGCCCATGATGTACAACTTCGACAGGCCTAATGTTCACCTTTGTTATATTAATGTCCAAGGGGGAGTGTGACCCTCTTACATCCCCTATGGGCGACCATGACTTCATATTTAATAAAATGATTGCAAAAGTTCATCTAATTTAGAAATAAGAAAGCATTTAAAATATTATATCTTGTATTCATCTTACATAGGTAACATTTTAATGTCTCCTGCATTTCATCCACTCTTTGCATTTTTATTTGAAATTATTTTATTCACCAATAAATAAAACTTCTTGAAATAAAACTTATGAAAATGCAAATTCCAATATAAATTTCACTTGTAATACCAATTTTTTTGCCAAATTTTCAGCCTCCCCTGTCAAAAATCTCATGCTACGCTGCTGGTGGTGTGTGTGGCTGTTAGTGTGATCGCCATTAGTGTGAACATGGTTTTTCTCCTGACTACACAATATTGTCAAAAAGCTGTCTGTGTGAGGGTATCCTGAGCCTCTGTGAGGATTACATGTGCCTTCTCTGATCTTCTATTGTCAACACCGACCGATTACCATATAGCTCTGACCAAGATGGCGATTGATTTGTCTGTTACTAACCAGCTTCCCTTAGGTCTATGATACAACTTCTCTCTAAATTCGACAATTGTTTGTAGGGTTGTTGAGTATGTCTCAGAGGCAATTTTGTACACAATTTGCAGTATCAAAGTAGAAAAATCTTGTTCCATCCAATTGCTCGTGAATGAGAAAATCAGTTGTTTTAAATATTACACGATGCATAACTTGCATGTACATTACATAAGCCCTATAACATCATTAGCGCTGGCAGTTTGATCATTTGCATAACTTGTAAAACAACATTTGCATGCAGAGTTTCATGACAGTATCTCAATTTTTTTTTAGGTCTATATATTTTTTGTAAGAGTGTATTAAATTTTAATAATCTCAAGGAGAAGTGCTCACGAGGGAATAAAAATTTTCTTTTAAACTTCTAGCAAGAACAAAAATGATTTTGTATTTGTTTTCTCGTTAGCATTTTGAGATAAAGATTTGGCACTTTCAATATAATTGTCTGCTACTGTTTTGTTTTGATTGGAATGTAGAATAAAAGATTTATTTTGAAAATTTCTCCTGAAATTGATAGATAGCTCGAAGGTTACGTAAATGCACTTTCCGAGGAAAAATATTCGTATCAACAAATTGTAAAGTGGTGTAAAAATTAAGGTTATTGCATTTCGAAGAAAGGAATTTTTAATATATTAAATTTAAAAGGGGAAAAGCGTCTATCTGAAAGTAAAAATGAAAAAAGGCCGCAAAATCGCATCCTAAGACTGCTCGAATGCAGGCATATATCAAGAAAGTGAAGTCTCTGATCCTGAAAGAAAATCCACCAACTGAAAGATCCATTGCATCGAAACTGGGAATGTCTTCTGGCACTGTAAGTAAAATCATTCATAAAGATTTGAAGTTAGAAAGATGTTTAAATCTAAAGTTCATCTGCTTTTGCCAAAGCATATTGCGGAAAGAAAAACAAATTGTAGAAATTCTATTGCTCAACTGACGAAAATGGCCGTACGAAATGGCTTCAATGTACAGAAAGTTCCTAAAGGGATTCATGATAGTTGCAGGATTTTGTTACAATGGTAAATTAAAACTCAAGCATCTCAAGTAAAGCTAAAATTAATTCACTCTACTATCAGCAGAATATTTTAGAAAAAATTTTTGAAGAAGAAATTACAGCCTTATATGGAAAGGACATAAATAAAGTTGAGCTTCATATGGACAAAGCCTCTAGTCACACTTCTAAGTCAACTGCCGCATATTTAGTAAAGAAAGAATCATAAACAGGAATAAAATGTATCCCATTTAATGAAATACCTGTAAAATCACCTGATGCTTCCTATGGACTTTTGCACTTTCAGTTTGTTAAAACGAGCCTTAGGAAAACGTCATACAAGAACACTGAACAGACTTTGGAAAACGGCCCAAGAGAAGTGGGATAAAATTGACATGACAGTGCTAAGAAAAAGTTTACTTTCATAGAAAATTCGAGCTAGAGCTATAGTCAAGAATCAAAGCTATCAGATAGAAGCAAATTGCCGTAAGAAATACGCTCTTTATGCATAAAAAATTATTAAAATCATTTTCATAAAGTGTAAACAACCTTCTGTACACAATAAACATAGTTTTTCTCTGTTAAAGATATTTTTATATTTCCTTGGATTGAGCAAACTGTTAATTCAGTAGAAAAATAAATAGGAGCTACATTTAATTAATATTCATTGAGGGGAATCAAAATATATAGTTACCTTGTATATGATACTGCTTCTATTTTAAAAAAATCTGTCATCTAGTATTTCTTTTTTATGTCTTATTCTGAGATATTGATGAAATGTATCCCAGCTATCTTAGTTTGGCAGTATTCATACATTTGGATTGGTGTTATTATGGGCTTTACAATTCTTTGCAGACTGGCTTTTGTAACTAACCTCTTAATAGTCCTACTAACACCATCACAAGCTGTCTTACTATGGGAAGTAGGGAAAAAAAATACTATTTTGCATCAATCACAAAATCAGACCTTAGAATGACAGAGATTAATATAGCTTTTTCCGCTTTTATACTGATCAGCACAGCCATAAAAAATATAGCATTTTTTATGATCAAACACAAGTTTTTAATTTCATTAAAGCATTGATTTTGGAAACTAAAAATTAAAAGTTATAAGGCAGTCACTAATAACACAGAAGCTTTTTAATTTAAACTTTGTGGTCTTTTAATTTAAAGCTTTTTAATTTAAACTTGGATCACCTGGGTCTATGTAATATAATACAAATGGATAGAGAGTAGTCTGGCTATTGATCCAATATAAATTTTAAATTTCGTTAATAAAATTTATCACAAAAATAGATAATGTATTTGGAGTTTAGTAATATTTACACTAATTAAACTTATATAACTTTAATATTTTTTTTACATTATTTTATACTAAAATTTATTTATACCTAGTTTTTTTTATCTTATTTCTATATAATTTTTTACTCAATTTGATAAATTTTCACAATTAATTACAAAAATTAAGATTAGATAAAAAGTTGTGTGCTTTAGCTTCCTTTTTAGCTGATCAGACTATTCATACCAGGCAAAAGAAAAAAAAAAGGCAATTTAATACATTGATTGAAATAAGTAGTCTATAGATTATTTTAACCCAATTTCAATTTTTTTCATCCAGCCCTTTTTTGACAAACCACCATATTGTAAAATGTTGAAACATTTTCAACTTACAAGATTTTTTTTCTTTAAAAGTGCTAATAAATATATGTACTATATGTTCTGAATATATGAATTTGTTTTTTCAGCCCCTTTATATATATATATATATATATAAAATCTACAAATTCCAAAGTTGTGTGTTCATAACTTGCAAAAACATATATTTGATCAAAATTGTCTTTACTTTATTATGCATTTAATTTATTTAATCATACCTTAAAAATAGTCTACAATTCCCTCTTTTCAATGATACATATCTTGTCTTTCTATGATGAATGGTTCACTAGGTATTTAAATCAACTCATATGCTTAATTTTGGCACTTTTACCCGTTGGTGATGGTCATATTGGCTTGTCAAGCCAATATGGCTTATCATAATTTCTTTTCAATTATGACATAAATGAAGTTTTTTTTTAAAACATGCATGAATAAAATTCTATTATATTTATGCATAAATGAAATTTCTTTAAAACTGAGTGAGTCCGCGACAAGCAAGTCACAAACGAAACAAAACCATTCCTAGTCAGATATATAGTATAGATATTAAACTTTGTGTTTCCAATTAAAGACAGAGATGTCAGATTGGGCGACATTCCGCTTCCGCTAATTGGGCCCCTTATTGTGACTTTTTGAAACATAAATAAACTAAAAAACTAATTTTAATTAAAAAAAAAAATCCCCGAGGTGCACCTTTCTGGGTCTTACACTATCTGTGTACCATATTTCATGGCTGTATGATGATTAGATTTCCCACTATAGATTCGCAGATAAATACACACATCTTCTTTTATTAGGTAAGAAGAAGGCCGAAGGCTACTTGAAAAATTATATACAAGGCCTGTTTTTTTATGTATGTTCTAGAATGTTTACCCACTTCTAGAAGGGACAGAAACTTACAATTTGATGCACGGATGGTTCCAATGGTGTAACTGATACGAAAATTCCAAAAATGCAAAATTAGTCCATAAGAGTGTTGGGGGAGGGGGATTTGATTCTCCAATATTTGGTTCATATTTAATTAAATCTCGCTAATTGCATTGGTTATGAATAATGATTGTTGTACGAAAGTTAAAATGAAGTTCAATATTCTGCCTCATTATTCTACTATTTTCTTTACTAATTTGACTTGCATAAATCAAAAGCAGTGCGCTAGCTGAATCAAAAGTAGAAATGGAAAATACAAAACATCGCTTAAAAAATGCATAATAGTAGAAAGGGAAGTGGAAAGATCAAGAATGGTGTCTTCTCCATCTGAATCCTTCTCTTAGATACTAGTAGGAGTGTGGCCCCTGGATAGATCATGTGAACCAGCGTTAGCTGGCAAAGTGGCATGTTCACAGATAAGTGGTTCGTAGTTTTTATCCATGCCGGAACATTGGTCCTTTTAAAAAAATTCCTTAAATACTTAAATACTTTACTGTATAATAACTGATTTTTTAAGTAGTATAACATATGCCACTGTGTGCTACAATATGTTTATTTAATTGCATAAATTACCCTTTTTATTGGGATCAGATTGGAGACACAGAATCGCAACCAGTGCCACTGCTGACAAAATATTCGGGTCCCTGTGCCGTAAATGAGACCCCCCCCCCATACCACTCCCTATTTTACAAGTTAATGACCTTTTTCATAAACTGTTTATGTGGCCTAGGGACCCAAGTCTCCTCGACTTGTATGCAAAGCATCCTTTTGTCCCTGTCAGTGGCCCTACTTACGAAAAGTTTGCTCTCGGTTTATTGATCAGTTGACATACATAGCCTTTCTTTTCCGTTTTCTGCCTCCTCAGCAATTTTTCGTTCAACTATTGTGTAACCATGGCAGCAGATAATAATTTTCTGAAAGGTTGCCATGAATGTTTTCCGCCAAAAGTGTAGAGAAGATTATTAAATGATGTTTACTACAATTCACCAGCACGGATATAACTAGCAATGCACAAACACGTTTCATTAGAATTACGATTGATAGAAAAGTATTGATTTATGGTATGATTTTTTTGATTCGTGTATTTCTATACTCTTATATCCGTGATTACAATCGAAATTTTGTATTTGGTATAATTTTTTCCTATTCCCTATAGAAATATTGTTTCACTCTGTTCACATTAATGCAAATTATTCATTATTTCACTATCGTTCTTTTACTATGATTTTCAGAAGAACGTATGAAATATTTATTAATATGTGTATTATAAATGTTTTTGTTTTTAATATTTACAAAGATGTCTAGTTAATTATGGCTGAAATAAGTTTTATACGATTTTTTACAGCAATTATGAATTTATTATCTAATATCAGTAATCTGATAACAATATCTGTTATTTGGTATTGGTTCTTTTTTGGTATCGTAGCATCCCTAGTTGTAAACGGTTCAAAAAGCTTGTTTTTGAAAATTTTCAATATGTAAGCTTATGTATATTACAGAATGAAATGAAATAACAACTTGAAAATATTTTTAATAACACATTTGAAACCATAAAATGACATAATAAATAATTTCATTGTTATTTATTTTTTTTCATAGGTAAAAAACATTTCAAAACCTGGTAATTTTGGCAATATTTTAATTATTTTTACATAACTCTATATTTTTTAGTAGACTCCAAAAGCTATAAAACTTATTTTATTTGATTCTATAAGCTGGGACAGATTTTAAATCGTTTTACTTATTTCAAATGTCTTTATTGGTTAATAAAATGTAAGCAATTTCATAAACCCTGTTTTTGCAAAATTGAATTTTTAACACCCTGTAGTTTGAAAAAACTTTGAGATAAAACATTTTTGAAAATGGTTTTTAACTTCTTATGGATATAGGTTTCTATATATAATATGTGGTAAAAATGAAAAGTAGTCAAGCAAGCACTATTTGTTGAAATTCTGTGGGTTGACTCAATTATAACTCTGAGTAATACATTTATTTTTAGTGACGTACGTCATTTACAGATTAATTCTTTTCAAATGGCAACATCATTTTCAACAATTAAAGATTGGAGTTTGGAGATAAATGAAAGAAAAGAAAATTTTGCTACAAAAATAGTGTAAAAAATGTTCACTTCAAAATTGTATAAAAAATAGAAATTTTTATCTGATTGTAACAAAATTAAGAGACGGCACATGGCAAAGTATTTTAAATTATTATGGAAAGTTAAAAATTATTTGATGCTATTGGTCCTGCACTTGCCTTAGCAGAAAATCTCCATTTTAAAAGGATTTTCCCAGTGGCTGCTTTTAGTCTTTTTACAATATAGAGAAATAGAGGGATTCTCAAAATCTAGATTGTACCTTAACAATTTAAAACATGGTTAAATCTATGCCTGTGAGCACCTTGATGCCTGGGACGGTCTTTTAGGGTTCTTTCCTTGTAATTTGAATTGATTGTGTGCAAAATTTTTATATTGAAAAATAAAAGCATGTGACACACAAACAAAACTCTTTCGTACCCACAGTGAATATGAAGTAAACACCACAGCTTAACATGTTGACATGTAGTAGCATAACTTTTTGCTGCTATTTAAAAAAATTATAAACTAATAAACCCCAGGTGTGTACTGTTCTATTTATGAAGAGATTTTGAAGAAAAAAAAACCTATATTGCCATGCAAAAAGACATTCAACTTATGCACTTATAAGTGTTTCTTTGTACTGTTCTATTTATGAAGAGATTTTGAAGAGAAAGAGAAACCTCTATATTGCCATGCAAAAAGACATTCAACTTATGCACTTATAAGTGTTTCTTTAGATAATTGTTGAATATAGCAAAGTAACAAGCCCCTACCACTGGAGTGGGATTTTGCCACCAATTACTAGAAATTTGCAATAGGGGCAATTTAAAAATTTTGAATTTATAAGAAAACTGCTTATAAAATTCTTTTTGCACGTTTGCTACTTCTTAGCTTTTGAAAATATATATATTCTTTAGTACATGTTATATGCTGTACTAAAATTTATTTTTTTATGTTAATATATCTTTTCTTTTTTTACTATTTTAGCAAACGAGAAGTTTCTGCTGCTAACTTTGCAAGTCATAGTGCATTCTGTGAAAGGAAAATAAAGTTGTGCGATTTGTGTAATGAGCCAGTTCAAATCACTGAAGTTGATGAACATTTGAATGTTTATCATGCTCCTGCCAGATGTGATAAATGTGATTTTGCTTTAGAAAAATGGATGTTGCCAAAACATCAGGTTTGTAATTTTTTACTTTTCTTGCAATACATGACTGAATATCTGATAATTGTCAATTTTGGTTAGGTTGACGAAAGTTTATATGAATAATAAATAAAGCTTTTTGCTCACTTTTGGACTTGGATATATAGCTCAGTTCTCAGTGTTACTTTTTAAATATATTTAAAGAAATACTGGTTGCGGAAGCACTAAGATTTTTGGACAAGTCTGGGTGCAACTTCTTGATTTGAAATTTTTTTCTTTTAGAAGAACCTTTGACTTAAGCACTAAGGAATATATTTCTTCCTAGTGTAGTGATATTTTGCCACTCTGTATTAACTCAGGATTAGGTTTTTGCCAGCAAAAATACATTTTCATGAAAAATGTAGCTAAAACTAGTAAAAAACAGGCAAAAATGGAAAAAAATTTCCTTAAATAAATATATGTGAAATAATAAAAAAAACGGTAATCATGTTACCAGTTATAATAATTTTCACTTGACTGAAGATGTACTAAAAGTGTCATACTTGTTTTTGAAGAATGCTTAAACAAATCAACAGTCTTGTTGCTGTTTTCAAACCAAGTCTGTTATGAATTTTTGAATAAATAAATGAGAAATTTGAAAAAGTCCTTTCAGTTGCAGCTGAACTCGTAGGGCAAATCTGAAGATGTGATGCAAAATCATAAAAGTCTTTCATATGTCATACTGACAGTTCTAATATACTGTTTCCACCATTTTTTAGCAATCGTTGAAATTATCTTTTATGAAAAGTGCATTAGAGTTAAATGCCTATATCAAATTTTAAAGCTTAAGGCAGAAACTCAGCATTCATATCATCCAACCATTTTCTTTCAATTTTCTTTTGTTCATTGAAAAATTTCAGAATGTAGTGAGATATTCACCTCTATATTTTGAATGTAGTAAGTATAAAGCTAATTGGCCAGATTGAATAGCTTTTTTAAGTCTTTATCATCTGTTCCATGGTAAAGATTTAGAAGATGAGGACATAAGACATCATTTGTTAGAAGGGAACACCATACATTACAAACCTCAGCTAAGAGGGGTCGAGATAGCCCAATGGTTAAGGTGTTGGGATCACATATATTAGACCCAGGTTTGATTCCCACCACCACCCAAAACTATTTGTGTCTATGCAGCATGTTAAATCTGTAGGTCCATAAGTTCATCTGAGAGGTGATCGATTAGGAGAAGGATGGTATACTACCTGTGGTTGCATCTGCGACCAGTAGATTCTAGTGTAATTTAGGTGGCACTGTCTTGGCCATCCAAACAGTTAGTTACCTTACATCTACCGACGGTCTGGATAGGGAGGGAAAAAAACTTTAGCTAAGGTAGCAGAATTATTTTGTAAAATATTTAAAGCATCTGATTCAGGTTTTAATTGCAGAAACTCTCTACATAAAATCTCTACAATATTTTGTTCCATTGTGTCATAGTTATGGATCATTAGAAATCTTTGTGTAGGCTCTATTGTTGTACGAATAATTCTAGACAATGAGCCTGTCTATTCCATTGGGTGTTGCATGGTAACTGAGGTTTTACAGAATCACGGATCTAAAAAATTTCTAAGACTGTTAGCCATGTAAAATAAATTTAGGTATTTGTTTTATTTTTGAGAGTTATGATATCACTTATCTATTAGTTTAGAAATATAAACACATTCAAATTGTGAGATTTGAACTTAATGAAAAATATTATTTATTGATTGGCATTAATGATTTTAAGCTGTTCATTGATATTTTTAACTATTCAGGCCTAATTTATAACTTTTAAAGTATTTAAAAACTAAAGTAACAATGATGATTGAAAATGTTTTTTTGCTAAGGTGGTACAATTTTAAATGCTAGTAGGTTTATGCTCAGACAAAACATGTGTTTAAATAAAATTACAAAATTTATACGGAAATGAATCTTATTGCTTAATTATAAATATTGGGTTAAGATGAAAAGTTTAATAGTTATCAGTAGAACTTTATTTAACTTCTGAATTAAAAACCTATGAATTTTGTACTTGGGCAAATTTATGTTAATTGAATTTCAATGTTTGGATAATTTTTTTTCAACTCTTCTTTCTCCTGAAGAATTTTGTCTTTGTGATCATTTCGCTTTTTAGGTTAAATGAAGAAGAGTATAGTTTACTTATAATATTACAAAGAAACAAGGGGGATGTGTAATAAGTCTTTGATCTATCCAAAAACTTGTGTTCAGTTGCTGCTTTACTCTACAATGATGTGAAATGTGTAGTAAGTAGTGGCTGTTTGACAAATTTTTCCTAGCTATTGACTATTGTTCAGAGTGATCATTCCTCACAGGTTTTAATTAATGTTATCTTTACAGAAATATTCCATTCAGAGTATAAGTGGTCATCATTTGAAGGGTTTCATTGTACAGTGGCATTATGAGAGGTTTTACAATAATTTAATTCAAAATTTGAAAATTTATATAGTTTTTGTAATAAACAAAATGAAAATTAAGTCTTGGGGAAATTCATAATCACTATATCAGATTTTTTATTTTCCTCTGTGTTTCATATGATTGAAAATTTAATTCAAAAATAATTTCTATTATATTTGTAATTTTTCCATATATTTAGGAAACCTGTCCAAAGAGGCTTGTTCCATGTGATATCTGCGAGGCAGAATTTCCTTTCAATGAGTATCCTGAACATAAAGATTTTTGTGGATCTAGAACTGAGAAATGTGTCACATGTGGCAAATTTGTCATGATCAAAGAGCAAGAAAGTCACAACATGGTAATGACATTTTTTTCCACTAAAAAATGTATTCAATATAACTTTCTGCAGGAAGGGTTTTGGAATCCACAGCATTTTTGCAGAGTTTAAACTGGCATCCTGAAATTATTTTAATATTTTCACATTCTTTTTAGCAAAAGTACCAGTTTTGAAATTGTTTTTAAAAGCTATATTGAATCAATGTATTAGAAAACTACAAAATAAAGTAAAAACTTAATGTTGCAATAATAAAATTTTGCACTTAAATATGAAATAATGTTACATGGCAATCTTATTTAACAATTCTTAATGCACATTTATTGAACTACTTCACAAAAGGCTAACTTCACACTGTGGAAGCCAAATAAGTGTCGTAAATCAGTTTTGTCTTTTCCATTAACCCTTTGCAAACGGTGGCATTCTGGAACTGCCATGGCCCACAGTACAGAACATTTTGCTTCTGAATTGTTCCCAAAAGAAAGCACATATTTTGCACTAAGCTTAACTCCCAATAAAAATTCACTAAAATTCGGCCATTCAACCCAGCATTCTACTTTTCTCAGGAATAAGGAAAATACTTATTTTCTATTTGATACCAGACTAGTCACTCGCCCTGTTACTCTGCCGTGGGTGAGTGATACCATATACACCAAGTATTAAAAAAAGGTATCTAAGGGGAGAGGCTTTTGCATGTGTTTTGAAGCGCACTTATTTACCAATCATAGTATCTTACAATTTTGTGCTTTTGTTTATTTTGAAAATGTATTAAAATTGAAACATAATTTTCCAGATAAAACTGATAAGCAGCAAAACAGTCATGTCACATTTAACGAGTTTCTTTGTTCTACTTTCATCAGACAGAAATGATGAAAATAACGTTAATTATACTAACATTTAATGCTGAGCAATGAAAAAAGATTTCCTAATATTGGATTATTATTATCAACTAGAAAATGTACTCGGGATTTGAGTTAAGTGTTTGTGACATAATCATGCATGCAGTGACCGCATGATTGTTTTATTTTATTTTTGTTAAAAGTGAGTGTATTGTTAAATCATTCTTTGATTTTCACGAATTCGTTGCGAATTCTAGTGTAGTTTTTATCAGATATTTGTATTTTAAATTCCAGGAAACATTCTAGAAAATGTACTCGGTATTGTTCTGAATTTAATATGCAAACCTTTGAACTCACAAAGAGTTCTTGAAGACTAAAGAATGTTTTGACGTATTCATCCACTTATAATAATAATACAAAAAAAAAAGAAAAAAAAACCTGCTGCACCGATAGTCTTAAAATAGAAACACTGTAAGAATATCCCAGCCCTGGGGCCAGATATGTTCAACTAGCAAAAAGTATACATTTTTTAAAATTCAACTATTAATCATATGGATTCCATTCAAAGTTGGTTTTGAAGAGAATTTTTCGATCTTTTCATTGGTGTTAAGATAAAAATTCTGAAATAATATGTTTAGTCGCTAAAGAAAGCATTTGTGTGAAAATCATATTAAAATGTAAAATGACTAAAAACTAATTCAAAATTTAAAAAAATAACACCAAGACATATTGTCCCGGGTCCCGAAGTACTTGTGTACCAAATATCATGTCCGTACAACTTTTAGATTTTCTTCTACAGACGACGCAGAGACATACAGACATCTTTTTATTATTATATATTGTATCAGTGTTGCATATTTCAACAGTATGTTGTGCAGGAGGCTTCAGTCTTATCAGCCTAATAAAAATGAATGATACACAGTGAAACTGCTAATGTAAAAATAATGCTTCGAAATTAATATTTTTATGGTAAATATAGTATTTGCTTTCCTTTTAAATTTAAATTTTAAATAGATAAAATTAAATTAAAATAATTTAAGGATTAGTTTTAACCTCTATGTGTAATTATACCAGTGTAACTATTTATCATAAGCTCTTTATAACAAACGTTGTCAAAATGCAAAATACTGTAAAATTAAAAACTGGCTCCTAACTTTTTGACCTGGCTCCTAGATAGAGAACAAATTAGTCGAGCACTGGTATATAAATATATTCCACACAAATTATCTTTTATCAAAATATTTAAAATTTAAAAGATTAAAAATGATTACTTGATTAAAATAGTTATCTGTTATGCAGGAAAAATATCCAAATGATTGTACTCTAAACTTTGCATAGTTAAGAGAAATTATGTTCAATTTTTACAAGAAATTGAAAAAAATTGAAATTAGTGAAAATAGTAACTTGACATTGCTATTTTCACTAATTAATATGTCTTTTACTTATGATATATTTCAAAACATGGATCCATGCATAAACCAAGATTGTACTCTTTGCATTCATAAAAACTGTCTGCGCTCATCTGAAATACCAAAGTTCCACAAATCTTCATTATCTGCATTTTCATTACTGTCTAATTCGATTACCATGTGAGTATATTCTTCCACAGAAAGAAAACGGCCTGACCCAGCCATTCTTTTAACCAAAATAACCTAACAAATTCACTACTACCATATTCCTCTAAAACCCAAACTTGATAGAAAATGCTCACTAAGTACAGGCTAGTGAGGTATTTCTGTATTTTATCATCTTTTTGCACATCGTTCTGTTTCAGGACGAAAAGCAGTTATAGAAAAGACATTTTCTCAATTTTGAAGTACAAGAAAAAAATATCGGATCTATCAGTTTATCAGTAGTTCTCAAATATTTGTTTATTGTTATCGGAGGAAAATACCAATATATCAGCGAAGCCAATAATTGTTATCAGTTATCATAATACCCCTAATATATCAACAACTTCTGGTCCTGGAAACTTGAAACATGGATGTTCACAGTGGCTTAAAGAATAAGCATATCAAATTTAAAAAATGAATGTGGATTTGTATATGGAACAGACAGGCAAACAAACATACTTTAAATTATATATATATATATATATATATATAAGCATATAAAAAAAATGCAGCTTTTCACTATCATTGGATTTTCAAACTATTATTATTATTGAAATCATTTTATTTATAAGCTGCATTTGTGCAATAAATTAAATCTATTTTGCATTGTCATTCCTTTTTACTTAATATCTTTATTTTTTTACATATTCATATTTGCAAAGTAACCTTAATTTTTATAGCATGCTTCGGTATTTATGGAATTTTTTATTTGCAATCTATTCAAATTTATGCTGCATTTGTGCTAAATTTAGTAATAGAATTTATTTTTTTTATTCTATTTTCGTCCAATGCTATTAGAAGAATTCTGTTGCTCGTATTCTCCTATTTTGTTTTTCAGTATTTTTTAATCTATATTAATACTTTCATAACATAATTATTTGTATTATAATTTGTCCTTCTCCATGCTGTTTATTATTTAGTTAATTTCTTTTGTTTTAATTAGTATATTGCTTTTATTTTTATATTAACTTATAATTAATATATTTTGGTTCTATTCTAGTGCTGCCATCTATTGTTATTCCTTCTTTATTCTAGTGCTGCCATCTATTGTTATTCCTTCTTTCTTTTATTATTATTTTCGATTTTTTGGGGGGTAATTATATATTTGCGTTTAGTATTATGTATTGATGAATTATTGAAGCTCTTTCTACTGTATTTTTCAGTATAATCTTTGTTTTATTTTATTATTACATATTTGGAATGGATTTTAAGTGAATCCAATTTTTACACTTTTTGTATTATTTAATACTTAGTGTTTTATTTAATCTAGCTTAAACTAATGTAACTATAATATTATGTTTTCTCTTATTTTGTAATATCCTCCTAATTTTCATTAGAATTTGGTTTTACATGGACTTAGTTGTTTATACTTATATATAAGTAATTATTTTATTTCTATTAATATTTTCTCTATGCAGGGTTCCCACGTTCCTTAAAAACTCCTTAAGAACTCCTTATTTTTAGCTTTCCTTTTTAAGGGCCCTTAAAACTACTTAGTTTTCATCAACACGCTCTATTTTCCCTCGAAATTGGAGCATGATCAGAGTTCTCCCTAGAGCGTGATTCCCACAATTTGCTGCTAAATCCCACTCAGAAAAAATTACTTGTGTTAATTTTTAAAATCCCACTTAATTTTGAAGTTAGGGTAGGATAATCCCACTTAATTTTTTTTCCTAGGGAGAACCCTGATGATCGAATTCTCCCAGTGATGCGATCACTTTTCCATTTTCTATCTATTTTCGAACTTCACTGCCTGATATCCCAGTATTACCAGGTCTTTTCCAAAAATCATGCCCAAAAATTGACGAAAACTAACCTAATGTTTAGTTTTGTGAGATTTCTCACAATGTTGCCAAAAAGTACTAAAATTAATAAATTTACCGAAATTCCAAGATAAAATAGCCTTCTAAAAGTTCATCAAAATTTGCCCCCCAAATAAATCATCGAACTTTTCTGAAAGTAGCCCAAAAATCTGCAACCAAAAAAATTTCCTACATGCTTTACCGCAACTCTCTAGCCCAATTGAACAGGAAAACTGCAGAACTAGCAGAATTTTTAAAAAGGGTTTAGTTTCTTCCTAAATACAGGACTAGAAGTTCTATATTTCCTATATATTTTTTAAAATAGGAAAAAGCCCGGAACCAGAATTTTTTCTATGTTTTGCAACAAGACTTCTTTGTTGTGCATGCATCACATGGAGAAAGATTTTGCTTCCGGGGTTTTTCCTATTTGAAAAAATATACAGGAAATATAGGACAACTTCTAGCTCTGCAAATATGTATATACGTCACACCCCAGTGCATTTCCATAGTGCAATGAAAACTGCAATATGGTTTACGGATTATCTCAATTAGTCCTTATAAAATATTAATTCAGTCCTTAGAAACTCCTTATTTTTTATTTTGAAAAAAGAGTGGGAACCCAGCTATGTTATATTGTCATATTAATAAATTTACTTATACTATTATGAATTAGACAACTTATATGATTTAGTGCCTGGCAAATATAGTTATACTTATTAATATATAATTAAATAGATATTGCCCAGTATTTTCAATTCATGTTAGGAATTGTCTAGACTAATATCAAATTACCAACATTAAGCCATGGATAATTTTGAATATAATAATTGCCCCACTAAAAATTATAATTTTAATAAATGCAAGAATAAAAAATGCAAAACCTGCCCATCTGCTTCTAATACACAAATTTCGAACCAAGATAGCCATCTACTTTTTTGTAAAATTTTTAATTGCATCTATCGATTATCTTGTGACATTTGCAATCTATCATATATAGGACAAACTAGTAATCCCATTCATCTGCGTATGAATGTCCACAGAGATCACGTCAAAAAATATATCCTCAATAATAATTTTCTTCCTACTTCCAATAAAATAGAATATAAACACTTTGCTAAACACGGTTTTGAAAATATTACTATACATATTTTGGATATAAAAGCAAATACAGCAGATAAGATTTATTTTGAAAACTACTATATTAAATCAAATTGTACTCTTTTTCCATATGGATTAAATCAAAATGGTAATATTGTAAAAAATCTAAATGGCAATATTGTAAAAAATAATTTTGTAAATAATAAATATTCTATTTTTAATCACCTTTTTTTGAAGTAAATCACTCAAATTCAAAAAATTTAAAAGTGGCAAAGGTAAATCCTTACAACATGATTATAAAGCTGAGATAATTTGTTTACATAATCAATTTAATAGCACTTTTCAATGGAAATTATTAAAATCCTGGGGTTTTGCGGTAAAGAAAAAACATTTAAATAAAGTTTATGCCATTTTCTTAAAATTAAATTTTGCTAATGAACATTTTAATCATATTTTCTATGATTTGCTTATTACAAGATCAAAGTATTTAAATTTAAAACTTAATCAATTTCATAATAATACGTTTACTAATTCTTATTGTATAATCTCTTTCAAGCATCCCATTTATAATTCTATAAATTTTGGTCGTCTATTTAACAAGTTCAAACATTTATTGCATATTGGAGATTTGAGTGTTTCTAAGACTTTTAAATACAACAAGCCTATTCATAGATCTGTATTTAATTATAATGGAATTTCACAATCTCACTCTATAGATCATGATTCTATGTCAATTGTAGATAATGAATGTATTTGTAAAGTAAACAAATATGCTAAATTTCTAAATCCAGACTTGGGGCATATAGTTACAGGAGACTTAGGTATAGTTAAAGACAATAAGTTAAGAACCATTATGTCATTTAGCACTAAATTCAGGATACCATCTTGTTATAATTCTTTTAAAGTTTTAAAATCAATTAATCTTGATAAATATATATATATATATATATAAACTAGCAGCATACCCGTTCTTCGTACGGATTATATAATATAAAGAAACTTATAATTCGTAATCATGAGCAAATTCTGTTAAAATATTAAATGTATTGCTCCTAAAGAGAAGTTTAAGAATATCTGTTCTCACTATGCAAAATTATCTTCATGGGCAGATCTGAAGAATAAAACCATCTTGGCCCCTTTTGTAAGCAAATTTAAAAAAAAAAGGAATTGAATCATTATATGTAACCCCTTACTACTTATATTGTCGCAGATTAGAAAATATGCCAATGTGTTAGTAGAAGATTACCCGTATTACAATATAAGTCTCAAAAATACTTGCCAAAATAAGATATGACGTAATAAATTAAAAATATCAATAATTTCCATACTCTTTATACCAGAAGTTCGTAATTGATTCCAATATATGCCAATATATATCAAAACATATGCCAATATACCTGTACTACTTATATTATTGTAGATTAAGAGATATACTCGAGTACTTGTAGAAGATTACTCGTGCAACTTACAATATATGAGTTTAAACAATTTTTGTCATAATAAAACAATTGCATAATAACTTAAATAACAATAATCCCTGAATTAATAATCCCCGAAAATATCAATAATAATAACGTTTAAATCTGAAGACCGTAATTGATATTATCCAGTCAAAAATGCTATAAGAAAAATCAAATCGTTCTTTTCTAAAATATATTTTTATACCATTTATTTATTATTCAAATCCAAAAATTAATCATTAAAATTAACAGACAGATTTAATTTGATTGCATTTCTGAGCACATAATATAAGATAGAATCTTCCTCATAAACTGCGAAATTAAATAACCATTTTGATTTCTTTATACTTTTCATTGTTCAGTAAATGCTTGTGAAATATAACCATGGAGATAGATTTTCCATTTAAATTCATCTTTCAAACAATTCATGCTTTCAAATAGTGACTAATTTGCTCAAAAATCCTCCATCAAACTCAGAACTAAAGTTTTAATTCAAGTGGACGTTTTAAACAAACGATTTTTATCCTCTCCGTTTGGATAAACCACGGAGTTAGAGAGTAGAACTGCTAGGAAAAAGTTCCGTTTTTCATTAATATCTTGACAACCCCTGGTTTTAGAAACGCGAAGCTTGGCCCAAATTTATGGGGGCCTATTTTAAGGCTACCCACCAAATTTCATTAAATTCGGTTCAGCCGTTCTGTCGTGATGATGCGACAAATGAAAGTTTAATTTTTTACTAATATCTCGAGAACCACTGGTCTTAGAAACTTAGATCATGGACTAAATTTTAAGTGGGGCTATTTCCAGGCTACCCACAAAATTTCATCAAATTCGGTTCAGCCGTTCTCCCGTGATGATGGGACAAACAGACAGACAGACAGATTTTCAATTTTATTTATATAGATTAGCTTCTAAATATGCTCTGCATTTAGAGGCATTTAATATGTGGAAATTTACTTTATTAAAATCTATTAAAAATGCTATTAGTAGTATTAAATTGTCTAGATCTATATATAATATTGATAATATTAAACACTCCATTAATGATTTACAAAGATCTTTTGTTATCACCTATGTTGATAAAGCCTCTAATAATTTTGTTATTATCTGTAAATAATTTTATATACAATTTGTTAGATTATTTAAAAAATAATAGTCTTTTTAAACTAGATTCACATTCTATTAATAGTATCAAATTGAAAATTATCAATATGTATAGTGATTTAAATATTAAATATAAATTTCTTAAATTTCCATATATAGTGCTTATTCCTAAATTTCATAAAAATCCTATTAAATTTAGAACAAGTAACTAGTGGTCATAATACTTACTCTACTACTGGGAGTAAATTACTACTAAATTCTTTAAATCTAATAAATGTTAGTTTACGCCAGTCTAGCAATAATTACCTTATTCTAAATAATAGTAAAGAATTAAAGAATAAATTAACACCACTTAGAAAACTAATAGGATTTAAAACTTTTGATTTTAAAGATCTTTTTAATAATATTAAGATCTCAGATCTATATGATGTACTTTTAGCTCTATATAATGCTTATATTACTAATCTATCAACTCAAACAAATTTTATAAATTTTCCTAAACTTCTTCACTTTGTTATTTTCAATAATTATATTTTTCAAGGAAATAAATTATACTTACTAGTCTCAGGAGTTCCACAGGGTGGTTGCAGTAGCAGTATGTTAGCTAATTTATACCTTTATCATTATGAACAGTCTTTTACTTCAATAGATTATGCATTTTACAGATATGTTGATGATCTGATTTGCTTAGTATATACTGAAAATTATGTCATAGATATAGATTTCTATCCAGACAATTTGGAATTAATTCCTAATGAAGCTACTATTAGTAATAATATTAATTTTTTGGATTTAAATCTTTTTATTGGACCTTTTAATAGAATTGTTACTAATTTATATGATAAAAAAGATTATTTTAATTTTAACATTAATAAAATCTTACCATTTAATTCCTGCAACTCGATTCAATTGTTTAGAAATATTATACTTAATCAGCTTTTTAGAATTTATAGATTATCTGATAAAAAATTTCATGCTATGCACATAAATAATCTAAAAATTACCAGCAATTTATATAAATATCCCTCTTATTTAGTAAATGGTATAGTTAAAAAGTTTATATATATATATATATATGTGTATATATATATATATATATATATATATATATATATATATATATATATATATATAGATTAGTTGGATTTTCATGAATTCTACTCATAGTATCCTATATTAGCCAGAAATTACCATTCTCTTGTATTAATAATACTTTTATTTTTACATCCACTTAAACATAAGCCTTACTATTATAAGCCCCTCTTTTTTGTAGCTCTTATTGTATATTACTTTTTCTTGCCTTTTCGCATTATTGTTATTTATTTCTTACGATTGCCAACAGTAGATCATTTTTTTTTCCTTTGCGAATGGCAATACTGGTCTCTCCATTCTGGGTTCCAGGGTTTGACTGGTTCGAGCATATGCAGTGTTTATTCCAGGTGGTCTTGTTTCCTTTATTTTTCCTTCTTTATGTATGTTGTCCAAGTAGAAATAGTTTATAGATATAATCTATCTATTTCTTCAGAAACATACATATTTTATGTTTGCTTTTACAAAATACTTGGACCCGATGAAGAGTTTTGGCGAAGTGAACCATTCCATTATTTAGGCCTAGCCCTTGTCCATGTGTATAGCATTAATACTTGGATTTTATATGTTTTTCTATTATCGATTCCATATCATTGATATTTTTTGATTATCTTTAACTTGATGACTCGAAATTTGTATTTTTTTTCGATTTGTTTGAAGATTTGTTGTTTAATACTTTTATTTTGTAGGTTTGTTATAAAGTTAGGTTTTTCGAGTTGCAGCTTCTCACTATCATTGGACTTTCAAACTATTATTATTATTATATATATATATATAATGTTTTACAGAAAAAGGATCAGTCCAGTTATTAGTAATCCTACTTTTGAGATAACATGGATTTTAGCCACTATATCAACAACAGTACCCATTTTAGTTTTCAATGAATTCAGGTAGCCGCATGCTTCTTAAATACAAGATATGTTTTCATTATGTTCTATGTGTTGTCAATTCTGAGAAATTAGTTTTTTTCTACTGACTGAGGTTGAACAAAACTGGGTTTAACAAAAAATATAATGTAAACCAAGGTTTAAAAAACAATCCTCTTGCTATCAACCCAAAACATTTCAAGCTGTTTTTCTCTGTTCTAATATTTAACGGATTAATAATGCAAAATTTGTAAGATGAGTTGTAATTTTCATTAAGCCATGCAGTTTTGTGTTTTAGAATCATCCGGGAAAGCTGTACTTAACAATGCTCTATAATTAAATTTTGAAATTTCCGACAACTGGACTCTTTTCCTATAAACCGTCATATATAGATATGAAATATACCTATAATTTTCTTCAATTTGCTTTGCTAAAGAAATATGCCTTATGGAGTTGTATTGCAGATATTTTTGTCTTGACAATTGTGTACGTAGATACTTTATTTTACATTGTTCTGGTGATAATATATTTAGTTTTATGAAAAGTGTAAATTTAACAATAAATTGTATTTATCATATTATGTCTTTGATTGTCTGCTCTATTAGTTTTATTTATCAAAAAAAAAAATTCCATTGAATTTTTCAAGATAATTTAATATTTTAATATATTTGACATAATTGAATTGTATTGTTTATTTACTTTGTATTTAAATTCATTTTATCTGATCCAAAATTTATTCATTTACCATTTTAGCTTCATTTTAGAGTCAAAGAAAGCCAGATGTCAAAACCTTCAGTCGAATCTGCTCAAAATTCTATAAATGAAGTTATTAGCATATCACGAATTCCTCTATGTGATGCTTCTAAGAAGGTGAGTTTATCTTATTGAAAATATATTATATTTGGAGTGGTATACAATATATACGTAAAGTAACATTCTCCTATAGCAAACACTTGGGTGGGCTGGTTTCTCTTCTATAAATAGGCCCACAGCAGTTTATAGAGCTGTTTACTGCACTAAAAATAAGAAACTTTGATATGTCACTTTATTTTGCATTTGTGTTAATGGTGGAGTCAGTATAACTATGCAGTTGGCAGGGGTTGCTCTGGATTTTTTTATTATTTTCTCCAACCTGTTGGTCAAATTTTTTTTTTCATTATTATTTTTTTTTTTATGTGAAAGCTTGTATTGATTTATAAATTCTCAAATTCCTAAGATCATTGTTTTGGAAAAGACAAATGGTATAGTAGTGCACATTACAAGTAGTATACCATAATTTTTGATTTTGACATTGGCAGATTTCATAACTGTCAGCATTTTCGCTAAACCTTCTCAATTGCTAAATGTAATTATCTTTCACAGAATGCGACAGTGGTGATCGGCAGTGCAATCCATGAGTAGGTATCAAATTTATAGAAGACTAGCAGATGTATGTGGTGTTGCACCAGATTTAAAATATGTGCAAATTATGGAAGCATTCTAAATCATTCTCAGTTAAAAATTTCCCTTTCTCTAGAAAAAATAAACAAAGAAATTAAAAAATTTTAATAATGTGTATTTTCGCATAAGAAATATAAGAATTGCAAAATAAAAATATAGATTTATAAAATCTTGAGCAGTGGTTCTCAACCAGTGGTATGTGTATCACTGATGATATGTGAGAAGATGAAAATTTTGTGCAATATCCTGTATGTAACAAAATTGCAGCTTTCAGCCTTCTCCAACCATTCAGAACAAAGCAAACCTTCAGCCTGCACTGCTGTGCATATAATCCTCCCCTTAAGTGATAAACTCCATGGAGGAAGAGATTTGTCCTTAATCCTTTTTCTATGGACAAACCAGAATATACATAGCAGGAATTTCACTCACCACTGCCATAATATAACACAACTTCGATTAAACAAATGCCAAGGGACTAGCATAAATACTCATCAAATTACATAATATAACACAACTTCGATTAAACGAAAGCGAAGGTTCTAGCATGAATACTCGTCAAATTGAGGTACTATTGCATAAAACTAAAATCTTACCTTTAAACATGTTTTAAAATTTGTGGCTTAGAAAGTCTCATTATGACAGCACATTTTGGTTTGCATAATTGGCATTCTGCCTTACATTTCTATTACCATCAATAGATATCACTTTTAAACATTTTTCATTTAGTACTGCACACCATGTTTGTCATAATACATTAATTCCCTAAATACATTTTCATCATGAGCAGCAGTATCTTCCATCTTTTCTCATGTATGTATAATGCGCAGCAGAGTTTGTATTGCCTATGCTTCTGTTTTCACAAAGAATGTAACTTCTTGCCCCTTTTCTTTACATACATAAACAGGAAAGAGCCATCTACCAAGCATTATATAATTTAAGTGGGAATGTAAAGTTTATAACAGAAACTATTTATCTCAGGGCCAGTACATCCAGTGTATTAGTATCCTTATCAGCACCAGTTGAAAAAGGATGTTTATATTAACTTCTAGAAATTAATTCAAACACTAGAGAAAATACAGATTAGCTGTTTTCTCTTTTGCAAATCATTCATCTGTGGTTTAAACACAACAGTTTGAAATATGAAGAAATGTATTTTGAGTACAGGTAACCCTCCTATAACACGGTTTCGATCTAACACAATCAGAAATTTGCAGAAACCCTCATACAAAACAAAATGCAAGTGACAGATTTACGATTTTTGTTTAGACACAGTAAATATTTGCTCGTAGTCGTGTATGATGCATGCGCACTCACTAGCTACCACTACTGAGCCAATGACAGAGTTATTGCGTATCATTGCGTGTTTTGTGTTTCGAGTGTTTAGTTGTGTTGCTTGAATCTCAGAAAATATTATTTAAAGAAATTCTAGTGTTTGTTTGTTTTGGAAGGAGCTTATTTTAAATTTTTTGGGATACATACATTGTAAGTGCTAACAGTTAAGAGTTCATTTTTATTTTTACGATTATTTTTTGGAAAATTAAATAATCCCAAACTATGTCTGATAAAAATAAAAAAACAAAGTTGAAGAGAAAATTTATTTCTCAGAATGTTAAAATACAAATTTTGGATCTTATTATGAAAGAAAAAAAAGCATCACACATTGCAAAAACTCTAAATTTAAATAAAGCAACAATCTGAACCATTAAGAAAAATGAAAAGAAAATTAGAAGTGCTGTGACTGTAGGATTTTCTATATCTGCAAAATATGCATCTCGTCCCCGTGTGCCAATAATTGAGAAAATGGAAAAGGTACTCAGCATTTGGATTGATGATAGCTGCCAAAAAAAGATTCCATTGGATGGGAATATCATTAAACAGAAAGCTCTTAAAATTGACAAACACCTTAAAGAAAATGGAGAGTCTTCTGCCAGTCCAGATTTTGTGGCAAGTAAAGGTTGGTTTGAAAAATTCAAAAAGTGTTTCGTGATCCACAGCATAAAAATACAAGGTGAATCTGTGTCAGCTGACGTTGAAGTTGCCAGGACGTATCCAGGAAAAAATTATAAAAGGACATACATACACACCAAACCAAGTTTTTAATGCTGATGAAACTGGACTTTGGTGGAAAAAAATGTCTAATAGAACATTTATATTGAAACAAATAAAAACTGAACATGGATTTAAAGTATCTAAAAATCGTATAACGCTACTTTTGTGTAGTAATGCATCAGGAGACTTTATGATAAAACCCTTGCTTGTTCATAGATCATTAAATCCATGTGCACTTAAAGGCATAAATAAAAACACCTTGCCGGTACATTGAATAGCAAATTCAAAAGCTTGGATAACTGGAAATTTATTTAGAAAATGGTTTTTAGAGTCTTTTGTGCCATAGGTAGAAAATTATTTAAAGAAGAAGAATTTGGACTTCAAGGTGCTGTGCTGTTACTATTAGACAATGCTCCAGGTCACCCACAAGATTTGAGTCATCTCAACATCCAAATAGTGTTTCTACCATCACACACTACTTCGTTGATCCAGCCTTTGGATCAAGGTATCATTTATACCTTTAAAAGTTACTACATCAAAAGATCATTACAATGGATTTTAGGCATGACTGAATAGAGATCAATTGGTGTCATGGAGGCTTGGAAGCAATTTTCAATTAAGCACTGTATCGAAATCATATCCTTATTTTTGAAAGAACTAAAAACATCAACATTAAATGCATGTTGTAAAAAGATTTGGCCATCATCAGTTGAAATAGAAAACAACTTTGAATCACCAGAAAATTAAATTGGTGGCATATTAGAACTTGTTAATTGATCAGAGGCGAAGGTTTTGAGAATATGGCTATTCAGGATGTTCAAGATTTATTGATGGAAGAAGAAATTGGCTAAGCGGATTTGCTGAAAATGGCTTCAGAAGTGGTATATCAAGTCGATTTCGAGGAGAAGAGCAGTGATGAAGATTATGAAATTAATAAATTAACTTTTAAGAAATTACTGGAGGGCCTAAGTTTAGCAAAAAATCTAGAATTATTTTTCTTGAATACAGACCCATCCGCTGAAAGAAGCTGAAAATTCAAAAGGGAGCTGCAAAATTGCCTGTCTCCATACCAGGAGATCCACAACGAACTTTTAAGGAATAGCAAACAAGCCACAATTACAGACATTTTAACCCTTTCGGAACGGCGGCATTCCGAAACTACCGTGGCCCAAAGGACGAAGCGCTTCGTTTCTGAAATGTGCCCAAAAGACGGCTATTTTTTTGCGCTAAGCCTAACTCTCGAAAAAAATTCACTAAAAATCACCCATTCAACACAGCATTCTACTTTTTTCAGGAAGAAAGGAAATACTTATTTTCTATTTGATGTATATTTTTTATACAAATTTTCTTTTATCAAAATATTAAAAATTTTAGTGTATATATGTTTTAGGTACAGATGGATAATTCTTTGGCATGTCCTTCCGATTTTTTAAAACTGTACCACATACATGCGTATTCTTAGACAACAAATACTTTGCAAGTACAGGAGAGGTAAAAATTTTATCCAAATACAAAGTATATCCTTTTCCTGAAAGTTCACTTTGAAATGTTTTCACAACGCGTTCTCCATACCCACCATCAGAGCTTGATAATCCCGTGTCCTTTCCAGTATACACAAGGAAATTCCATTTATAGCCTCATTCCGATTCTGCCGATTTATATATTTTTATTCCATGTCGGGACCTTTTCGATGGAAAACATTAACGAAATCCCAGCCTTCCTTTCCATGAGAACATAAATAATCTAATCATTTCATTGCCACACATTCCTTTACCCCACCCCCTCCCCCACCCACTAAAAAAAAAATACTCTCTTATATTCCTCTAATTCAACAACGAAATCAATAAAAGACAAAATCAGAACGAGACCCGGAACTCAATTATAAAATTGTTTATGCTGCGAGAAGTCTGCTTACGCTACAGAACCATGTTTCATCCCTTCAAATGGAGAAATAATTCATTGCATTCTCCTTGTGCCAAGGTCAAACATCTACAAAATACATTTAAGTTGCTTCCATGGGCATTTAACGCCATCTAGGAGACAAATACATTCAAATTAAAAGTTCCACGTAGAAACACCAATACGTGCCAGTCGTCCTTTAGGGTAAAATTTCCTCCGGCCCGTGGGCGTGCCATTCGTCCTTGAATGCAAGTTCGCAGCTGGCACGTGGGCGTGCCACTCGTCGCGAAAGGGTTAAAGAGGGCAGAAGATGCAAATAATGAAATTGTATCGAGCAGTGATGAGGAAGAAAATTATTAAATTGAGAGTTAATAAATTGAAAATAATTATATTTTGTATTATTTGACACATACATATGTTAAATTTTTAATAAAATTGAAGTTGCTTGGATTGACGTAAAAAATATATTTGTTTTTAATAAGTTTTCAGAACCTAACCTCCCCTTTTTGTACTGACTCTGGGTCTCATATAGCACAGTTTCACATAACACTGTATTTTCTAGGAACCTATCTACCTTGTTATAGGAGGGTTACCTGTAGTTTAAAATCACAAAATAATCTGAAAATGTATTTTCAATACATTACCAAAATACTTTGGTTTTTTTCAATTTAAAATACATAATACAGATGTATTTTAAAAATGTGTTTCAAATGCACATATTTTTAATACTGCCCAACTTTGTCAAAAACTCACTGTTTGTGCTTGGTAGACTTCTGGTATTTTCTTAAAGCACCAATACCTGCATATCTAATGTAAAAAATTGTTGAGCAATAAACACACCTTGCTTTGCCAGAAAAATCGCACTTTGTTATCCAATTTTTGAGCTCTTGATCAGGTAACCATTAAAAAGAAAAAAATATTTGTTACATCTGGCCTTTTTTTTTACTAGACTTGCTGTGTTCACTTTCTGTTTATTTTTCGCTAGTAACCTCACTCTCAAAGCTTTCATGGATAGATTTTTGTTGAGTCAGACTTGGTTTGCTGAATATTTTCCAAGTAATTGGGACTTGTTACCTATTCTTGAGTTTTAATAATAAGCACAGTTAAGCCATTAGAATCATAAATTGTTGGTGTTGAAAACAGTTGAACCAATATAGTAATGTGTTTTAAGCCACAACATTTTGTTAGTTTAGAAAAAGTGACCAAAAATGTTAAAGTTGGTACATATGGCTGTCTCAACTAGGTTAAGTAGGGACGTGAGAGATATTTACCCCAAAATCGAGACAATCCTGAAAGAATTGGAATGGATAGCAACCCTATTTGTTGTCCTTGCCATCATATATATCTTGAAACAGTTTTGTGTTGAGCATAGCGCTCAAAACATTATATTGTGGGAATTTTTTTTTGCTGTTAATGCAGTTCTTTGGCTAGGTGGAACTAAATTGTATCATATGGGAATCACAATGGGGTGGGGTGGTGGTGGTGGTGGTGGTGGTGTGTGTGTGTGTGTGTGTGTGTGTGTGGGGGGGGGGGGGGGGTCAGAAAAGCAAAGTAAATGTGTACTGAAAAATTTGAGCATTTTTAAAAACTAAACATAGTTCAGTCCTAAATGACTTAATTGTATCTGAAATATGAGGGTCACACTGAAATTTTTGAGATGAAGTCTAAGTGGTATAAGTTAAACTTATAAATCTTAGGAGTGTTCAAAGTACTCCCCTCCAATATCAATGCACTTTTGCAGGCAAATTTTCCAAAGATTAAATGCTTCAAGCCATCAATTTCTTGGAATCAATGAAAAATATACTTTTATAGCCTCATCAATCTCATCTTACGAATGACGAATGAAAACGACGCCCACATAAATTTTTTTTAGATTAAAAAATAGCCAAAAGTCACACATAGCAAAATAAGGAGAATAGGGTGGATGTTCTATCACTTTCATGTTTTTTTGTTCAAGAAATTTGACTGTCATTCTTGCCAAATGAGTAAATACATTGTCATGGTGAAGCATGAGTCCCCTAACATTCGCTTCCTGAAGAATTTCTGGAAGACACTTAGTGGTGTACCAGTTAACTGTAACTGTTTTCTGTCCCTCTAGCTCGACCAAACCTGTATTTCTGAAGAACACGGCATACATTACTTTTTTCATTGCTCGTTGTCTTTTCACCTTTTTTGGTTTGGGGTCATTTTCAAAGACCTGTACTTTACTTTCTTGACGTGTTGGAACTTCAAAAAATGGTATGTACGTTCATCACCAGTTATGATTTTTTAAATAATGCAGTGTCCACCATCATTAAATAATTTTAGGGTTTCTTTACTGATTCTACTTTTTGGTGTTCTGTTAAATTATGGGGGACCCAACGACAAACTAATTTTTTCATATGCAGTTCTTCATGAATAATTTTGTGTATAGTTGCGGATCCAATCTTAAGTTCCTTCTGTATCATTTGGTAGGTACAGCGATTATCATTGATTAACATCATTTTTTGAATGGCCGACACGTTTTTTGGGACTGCAGCTGATTATGGTCTTCCTGTGTGTTCTTCATCCAGGAGAGAATTTTGACCTCTTCTAATCTCTGTAAACCATCTGAATACAGTGGTACGAGAAGGAGCATCATTTCCATATGTTAATTGCAGACGTTGAAGACATTCTTCTTCATTTAGCCCCACTTCAAAATCATAGAAAATCATAGATCGATAATGTTCTTGTGTCAAATCCATTTTCTTTTCTTTCAAAATTTGTTCTATGGTAACTAAATTGTAATTGTTGCCACAAATTATCATCTGCGCACATAAAAGAGTTCAAATTTAAATATCCGACCGATAATTTTTTTTCTAGCTCATATCATCTGCCCCTGTTTCAAAAATTTCAGTGTGATCCTCGTATTATACTAACTATTGAAGAGATTGATCAACTGCTTATGCTGTTACTAATGAATTATTTTTATATTTCAAAGTACTATTTGTGGTATTTCATTTACAGTAAAACCTCCTCTGATAACAATATCACATGTAATGAGATGTGAGATTTAAGAAGGAAATGATTAACTTTTAATTAGTATAATGTTAATTCAAGAGTAATTTGTCTGTAATAAGCAATGAACCATTGATTCAGGAAATCAGAAGACTGAATACTATGAATGAACAGTTAAAACCGTAGCAGAAAAAAGAAATAGCAAAAAATAAAGAATGACTGAAAGAAAAAAAAACAAGTCAGTAAGAGAACAAACAGATAGCAAAGTTAATAAACAACTGAATGATGAAAAAATCTGCTGAAACAGTAATGAAAGAGAGTAATTTGTCTGTAATGATCAATGAACCACTGATTCAGGAAATCAAAAGACTAAATACTATGAACAGTTAAAACCATAGAGGAAAAAATAAATAGCAAAAAATAACGAATGACTGAAAAAAAAAAAAGGCAGTTAGAGAACAAACAGATAGCAAAGTTAATAAGCAACTTAATGATGAAAAAATCTGCTAAAACAGTAATGAAAGAATATGAGACATACAAATCAGCTGTAAAAAATACAAACAAGAACAATAAATAGAAAATATTGGAAAAGATGGCAGAACAATTGGAACAAACAGGAGAAAAGGAAATTCAAATATGAAAGTACCAACTGGTTTTGAGGGCCAATTTGAATTTCTTTTTTTCCTATTTATTCAAATTGTTTTGCTGTCTTTTCCAATATTTTCTACTTATTTTTCTTGTTTGTATTTTTTATACTTGGTTTAAACATCTCATGTGTTTTTGTTACTGTTTAGTAGGTTTTTTCACTATTCATTTTTTTCAATTCACTCTACTATTCATTCTTGTTATTGCATTCTACTATCCAGCTTGTTTTCTTTCTAGTCATTTTTTATTCTGCTATTCTTTTTCCTGCATGGTTTTTTACCATTCATTCATAGCGTCCTGCTTTTCGGTGTCCTTCCTCATTGGTGTGCTTTACTTTCATTTCTCCTTGGAAAGTTGGTAACAACTTTTCTCCTACTTTCAGCCACATGTGCTATTCTACCTCTTAGTTGATAAACTTACTTAAATAAGTGAGGCTGTACTTGTTATCCCTCAAGAAGGCTGTTTTGTGCCTTCAAAATCACTTAACCATGGTTTATTTGTGTTTATACTATATTTATGAAGTTTTCTAGTATCAAATTATTATTACAGCAATTTTGTTAACATTCTTTAAATATTTCTTGAATTCAATGAGCATGTGAAATGGCAAAATGAAATTGTCAAAAAAAGAGATAAAAGTCCACACAAAAAAAATATTGTTTTCTTTCATAAATAATTATAGAAGTGGGATAAAGGGGATAGGTAGAAGTACTCATCAGCATGCCGAAGCATCAGGCATCTCAAAGAAAGAAATCAAAATGAACCATTGTTGGCATTGTTTCTGGTAGGTCGGACGGTCTGGGTCTCAACAACAACAATGATCAAGTCAGTGGACAATGTCTTATCACTTTTTGGGGTAGCAGACAATATTGATGGTCAAGTATTTAAAGCTATAAATGCAATTATTTTTTCATAAAGTTTTTCAAATAATTCTGCTTTAAGATTAATTATCAAATTTCATATAAATATGCCCACTTACTTAAGGCATGTATTCTGTTCATATAAATAGGTACTGAGGCTGCATAATATTGCATACAATCTAAATATGAAGTGTTGCTGCAAATTAGATTTTGTGAACATATTTCTGGTTCTGTTATGCTCATTATAAATGGGTTTTACTGTACTATTTCTAAAGATTTTGCAGAATCTATTGCTGTAAATATAAAAATAGTTAAGTTGCTATTTGTAGTATATTATTCACTATTTCTAATTGGTTAAAAATTGACATTCCTTCCAGTTTAATTCACCCAATAATGAGAAACTGAATTCTAACCAAGGTGTGGTTAAGGAAACTAAAAAGTCTGAAACAAGTTCAAGTGAAGCAGGGGCATTCTTTGCTGATAAGCCTAAGGTTAGTTAATTATTTTCACAAAATTACAATGTTTATGCTATATAACTCTTGATATCTCAGATCTTAATTATACTTCTCAACTATCAATATCCGATTAATAAATAAATACACTTTATTTTTATTATAAAAATAATAACTCTTTTCACAAATTCAAGCTTTTTTTTTTGCTAATCTTGATAATAACTAATTTCTTTCAGCAACAAACTTTACCCAGTTATTCAATGATATCGTTTTCAATTTTAAGGGAAAATTGTGGTAACCCCAAATTTTGTGATATTTTAAATGCATTTGTTCTTAATTCATAAGGCACATTTCTTAGACAGATACAAATAAATCAAAAAGAGCAACATACAATGCAAAAATAATAGTGTCAACCTGTTCCGAAGGCAATAAACATCCTTCTTTGTAAGGACAAACAAAAAGCACAGCCTTCACTCATCACAGCTAGATCCGCAACTGATGTTAAAACTGCAAACGTGACTGAAGCAGGGAAAAGATGAAAGTGAATGTACAACAATGAATTCAAAGCACTTCTTCAGTAAATAAAACAGCAGACATAAATGACTTACTAAATGTAAATTAGAAAATACAATTAACCAGTTTTTATTTAATGGACACTCACTGAACAATTGAATACATTGTTGGATATTCGCATTCCTCTGTTGTAGTTTACTGTTTATTCATAGTGTCCTATCACTCGTTTGTTCCTCCATCGTTTTCTACCTCTTTTTTCTCCTCTCACCATTAGCAACTTCTTGCCCTGCTTCAGTTACATTTGCTGTTCTATCATCAGTTACAAATCTAGCTCTGACAGAAGAAGGCTGTTTTCTGCATTTGAAACTGGCCCACAATATGTGTTGTATGTGTTGTATATAGTTATTTTTAATGTTTTTCTAGTTTTATTTCTTTATCAGCAGTTTGAGCTGTCCAAATATTTGTGAAATATGTTCAGAGATCAAAATCCTGAATTGAAATGTTTAAAGTAAATTATATTTTTTGTATACTGCAGTATGATAAAATATACTGTGAATGTGTTGCCCAAAATATATATGTAATAGTAGGTGAATTAATCTAGTGAAGAGGCTCCTTATTCATATTAAAATCCAATTTACTCACGTTATGTGATTAGAGTACAACTTTTTACATTGGCTGGATTCTACATCCCCCTATCTCCTTCCGAGTTTCAGAATAGTTTTGTTTTCACATACAAGTTACATTTATTTCCGGAGCAGAAGCAAAATGTTCTAACAGATTAGAATTGCTGACCGGAGAAGTTTAAACAGCTAGTTCTGACCAGGGTATGAGAAATATTCAGCCCTTACATTTTCTATATTACATAAAATGTGATGAAGATGCAGTTATAGATGGGAAAGTTTATTTTAGAAACATATTTACGTCCTATAGTTATAATTGTAGGCTGTTCAAATCTGAGATAGTAGATCAATTTGAATGAGAAAGTTCCAGAGTATGAGACCAGATATGCTTTTGTAGATGAAAAGAAAGAGCAAGTTTATTCTGTGGTAATATTAATAGTATGGGATAGAATTTAATGTAGTCAAAATAAACATGTGGCATGAGATAAAAATTTGCAATTAGAAAAGAATTATGAAAGAAAAGGGCATGTTAATTAGGGAAGTTTAAATTTCTGTATCATACATTTCTTATTTATTGCAGTGCATGTTAGGTTTTTAATGCTATGAGATTCCCTGCGAAGCATGAGTTGATCAAAAATAGAGCACTAGTGTCAAAATTCAGAGGCTAGGGGGGCTCAAATCATTTCTTAGGCAACACTTCATACTGCTACCTAAGCAGTGTTCTGGATGCAGTCAAAATAATAAACCTGTCATATCCAACTAATAATTTTCCCAGCAGATGGACAAATTTAAATATTATAGGAAAATAACAACAACACTTGCATTTCTTTAAAACCTGCCTGTTCTAAAAATTATTAGTGTTTTTGTTATTAAAGATTAAAAAAATAAATAATTAAATAAAAATCATGGGAATTGTATGATTATTTTCACATACATCATACTCTCCATGTTCTCATTCATAGGAATAAAAGTACTTACAAAGTGCAAAGCATTCATTTATTTGATAATAGTGAGCATTTGAAATAAATCACTCAAAACTGCTGAAAATATAACTTCAAAGTTAAATCTTCACTAAAACAAATTAATGGTTTCCTGAAACAAAAAACAGCCTCCTTTGGGATATAAAGACAGAGCAATCACACAAAAGCAACAGACAGACACCTGTTTGTCTTTGTTGGCATGGGTTCTCTGTAACTATATTACAACAGCTTGTTTTTTGCCTTCAAAACCAGTTAATACTATTGCTAATTTTTTATGCTGTGTTTTTAATAAATATTTTACTTTTTATAGGATTTCCACAATCTTTGAAAGTTTTTAAAGTTTTTAATTTTTTTTTTTCAAGAGCCATTGAAAATGCTTGAATTTTACAGTAGGTTCTTGAAAGTATTTGTTTTTTTATTGGCTCTCATTTCAAAATTTTAGTTTCGTTGCATCAGGCTCCGAACATCCTAATAGAATTTTACAGCAATTGATAATCATTCTCTATTAAAACATCATTCTCTGGTGTCGTTTGAAATGCCAGCCAAATATGCAGCTAAGGATTTTTTCCTCTATATTCTGTTCCTTGAAAGTTTTTAGTTATATGGTCCTTAAAAATAACATGTGGGTTCTTGAAAAGCCTTGAAAAGTGCTTGATTTTATTTGTGGCAAATTGTGAGAATCTTAATTTAGCAATCTCCGTCATATTTAATTTTTTATGAATTATTTCATTTTAGACAAAAATGTACAACATCTCACAAAGGGTACTTGCTTACATCTTACATAGAATGTCATTTTCTTTTAAATAAAATATTACATATAAAATAACTCTTTAACTTTTTAAACGATTATATTATAATGATTTTTTGATATTCAAAAACATTGGGGGCTTTCCCATGGTTCAACCTTTTTTCCCATAGAAATCAAAAGGTCTCTGGTATTTATCAATTGAAATAATCACACCAAATTTCTTTCAATTTGTTCAAGAAATATCCTTGACCATAGATTCAGTCAGACATTGAAAAAATAGTTATTTTGTATTCGGGTGTGTTTAAAACGTGTAAATGTATCAAAATCCAAGAGTCGTATGTTTGATCCTATCCAATACTTTTCATATACCATGTATTGTAGATAAAGTAATCTAATAAAAATTAGTGATAAAAAAAGTAAATACAGGTAGAATCATTGATCACACACAGGTAGAAACATTGTTTTTTTTTTATTCTTTTGGCAATTTCGCAAGTAGAAAAGCCTTCTTTAGATAAAGCAATTACAACACTTTTCTTTCAGGGTGTTAATTAAAGAAACTTCACCATAATGCGCTGCATTTTTTCCCTACCCAGACCATCTGACTTACCCGAAGGTGTAAGGTATACCTAATATTATATCATCTCTTAGTTCTTGATCTGATGCAGTGCACTAAAAATATGATGGGACATTTGTGTTTGTTACACTTTATTAAGCATTTATTACTTTCCCTTAAGTACATGGTAATGTATAGGGAAAGTATTGGGATTGTTGTGCTTAGATTCAGAGATTTTTATTTTCTAAGATTTTTAATGTTCAAAATTCATAATTTCCCCCCTTCTCTTCAAAATTCAAAATTAATTTATGGTTATTGAATATTTCGACAATTTATCTCGTATTAACGTTTATTTATCATCCCTTTCATACATTTTTATATTCCAAATTACGCATGCGTAGTATCTACAAACGCTGAATGTATTCATAGAATCCTTTACGAATTTGCCTTGCCCTTGTAATTTTCCTTTTCGGCCTTACGCCTTAACTTTCGAGCAGCAATTATATTCCTCTGAAAGCGAAAAATAACGCTCCTTTTTGGCCATTTCATGGCTTATCAGTTGAGATGATGCTTATACCACATGTTTGTGGGGTGCCCAGGCATTTCGTAGGGTTGGCACAATGGAGCAATGAACTTTGGCGGGAAAACGTGGTATGTAGCTAGCTTGGCGGCATTTTCATGCCTCGCGGTTCGTTGCGAAGTGTCCTTTTTTAATTCCCCGGAGTATGTATAGGCGCTCTGTGTGAGGTGCATGTTTTTTCACTCGCCAAGATTGGCGTCTCCTGGGAAGTGGAAATTTGGTTGGCAAGTTTTTTAGTTCGATTCTGAGATTAGAGCAGAGAGGTTGGACAACAATTTTGGGGCCGCGGCCGGGCCTCACGCTGAGGGGCCGCGGTCGCCATAAGAATGCTATTTATTCGATTCCAAGCAGCAGACGAGTTGAGGTGGATAAAATTTCTAAGCCCTTGGCATTCCTGAAACTGACTACCGTGTAGTAGTGAATATGCCTGCCTCAGAGTTCCAGCGCATTTGCAGGGATCCTCGTCAAAGTGACAATTCTGTTTCAATTGCCTGTACTAAAGATGGTGTTCGTTTTTCTGCAAGTGTTTGTTCTAATGAGAAATTCCACATCCACTAATATGCCTACTGCAAGTGTGTGTCAAAGAGTACCATTGTTCATAACAGGCTTTATCAAATCTACATTTTCGTCAAAAGTGTTTTTCAAAGTGAATCGTTGTACAAGGCAGGGCCTTTTAAATCTGCATTTTTATCACAAGTGTTTGTCAAAGAGTACCATTGATCATAACGGGCCATTTCATATCTACATTTTTATCAAACTGTTACATGTTTTTGTAAGTCAACAATTAATAAGTATATATATTTTAAATGGTGTGAAGCTTTGTGGGTTTATTAGAAGTGTGCGACATCATACGTGTACAAACGGGAATTTTACATTTTTCTATTTAGTGTTTGTTTTTATTATTCTGAATTTTAATCATTCGTAATTCTTTTCAGTCACCATGTGTGTTTGTTTTTATTATTTTGAGTTATTCATTTAACATTTTTAGTGGTGGACAGCTCAGGCAGACCAAACTCTGGTCTTCAGACCAGAGTGGAATCTGAGCCTGGGAATTAATCTGATAACTGGGATTAAATTAATAACTGGGATTTAATTTGATAACTGGGTCTTGAATTTAAATTTAATTGATCATATTAAAAAATGCAATGTACTAATCTAGCCACTATACGATACTTTAAGTTTAGTAGTTTGGAAGGTGTTTAATTTTTGTAACTTCTTTTGTTTGGTTTTGAAAGTGTTGTTTAATAAAGCAAGTTTTAGTTTAACATAAAATTGGTTGTGTTTCTTTGTTGGCTGTGCTCGATTTAATTCTGTAAAGGTAAGTGAAGTTTTAGAGAATTTGTTGATTGTTGATGATAATTATAAAAGATAAACAACCAAGAAATATGCACAGGCCAAACTGTAGGAAAAGCAATTAGTAAAAGAAACATTATTAAAATAAGTTAGAAACTTTAATATTGAAGTGTAATAAGCAAGGTAATATTAAATAGTAAAAAAAAAAAAAAAAAAAAAGAAACAGAGCATATTAGTACATTCAAAAGAAACTTTATTAACTTATATTAAAATTAAAATAAAATAGTAACTTTATTTAATAACTTAAAAAGTATGAAAAATAAATAATAAGCTTGTTTTTATTCACAACAGAATTGTGCCGAAAAGCGCAACTCGAGTTTTCGACGGATCTACACATTTTGGGACTTCTAGGACAAGAAAAAACTATTTTTAGCTTAACTTCTTTGTGTGTGTCTGTCTGTCTGTGCAGATTTTGTATCCACTCTAACTGAAAAACTAATTGACCGAATTTCATAAAATTTGGTAGGTAAGTCCCTTGTAGGTGACCCTGGTGCTGATTAGATTTTGGTACGATTCGGGATAAAAGAACTTGCCTTTTTCCTTTTTTTGCAAAATGGCCTGCAAAAATTGTCTGTATCCACTCTAGCTGATAAACTAAAATTTGGTAGATAAATTACTTGTAGGTTAACCTGCTGCTGATTAGATTTTGGTACAATTCGAAAAAAAGGTACCTGCCTCTTTTTTTTTGCGAAATGACCCTAAAAAATTGTTAAATCTAAAAATAAAAGACTACGTATGCTCAAATATATCAATTAAATGCTTATTTTACACATCATTTTTGATGATTAAAAGAATAAGACCAACCACATTACTCTAGGACTAGCTGTTCTCCAGATATTTTAGTTTTTTCGCATTTTTGTTATGCCACCTTTGAAAATAAGTCCAGTTACCAAATGAAAACGAAAATTAAATTAAAAGTTCAAATTCAATGTAATTAAAAATAATTATGGCTATTATTTTGTGCAATTAAACTCAATTTAATGAATTATTGTAGAAATAAAGGGAATGGGAATATGAGTCTGCAGGAAAAGTCATGTGCTGCTTACATCATATTTGTTTTTTTTTTTAAAATATAGAATTTTCCAGGGTGATGCAATTTTTTTTTAGAACCACTGTGTATGAAAGCTTAAAATCAGCCTGTAAGTTGCCACAAAGTTTTATACAAGAACCTTGTATAAATTTTGAACGAAGTACGAAATATGCTTATGCCCTAAAAAGTGTGATTCATGATTTTTAAAATCATGAATAACACTTTTTTACACATAAAAACACACCAATTAACCTCCGGCCATCCAAACAGTTGCTCATGTCCTCGGACGATCTGGGTCTTCAACACTTTGTATCATGTATTCAACCTTTCGTATCATGTATAGTAGAACCATCCAAAAATAAGGCTTGAACTTACTTTTCTAATTACAAGTTTAGATATTCTAAAATAAAAAATTATTATTATTATTATTATTATTATTATTATTATTATTATTATTTTTTTTTTTTTAATTAAGATTTGAGTGTTTAAAAGTTTATCATAAGGTAACTGGAGATCAACAAAGTTACTTTAGGTGAATCAGAAAGAATAAATGTTTCAGTTGCTTCATTTCACCTCTCTTCCCAATTTTCATTTTTGACAATGCAATAGTACTTATAAGTACTATTGCAAAGTACTGTTGCAAATGTAATTGTATGTTATGTGATTGTGTGTGTGCATACTGCATAAGTACATGACCGTACAGAACAGTATTGAATGAAGTATTGTCATGTTTATTAGGCACGAAAAATATTAATTGTTGCTATTCATAGATCACTACTCATATGATACAATTTTGCCTTTGACATGCCCTAAATATGTTTTTTTGTTTACTGCAATTCACCACTCATACAAACATCTGATTTGCTAATTATTGGCAGAGCAACACATAAATATCTTGTATGCTTTATATGCAATATCTTTTAAATTCGATAGAAAAACCAAAATTCAAGTAGTTGGAATTTTAGATTGCTTAAAATAAACACTTAATGAATGGAAATTCTTGAAGTTGCAAAAAAGAAAAAGTTGCTTTCAAAGTTAGTAACTTTTAAACTAATTTTAATTTTAAAACAATCTCCCTAGGTTATATTATCCAGGAACCTGAAGTACCTCTGTACCGAATTTTGCTATTGTTCAAAGCTTCAATTTTCCACTACAGTCAACACAGACATCTTCTATTATGTAATACTACAGTCAACATAGACATCTTCTGTTATGTAAGACTAAAACAAATTACTCGTTACTGCCTAGGTTCTAAATAAGCACCCACTACTTAAATATTACAGAAATTGATATCACTCAATTTCCAAATCCTTTGTTTTGAACCAAAATTTTTTCCTCCTTTAATTTGAATCTAAATTCTTTAGTTTCAATGCATGTATAATCACATTCAACTATTTGTCACCATACACATGTACAGCCATTGACTTCTACTTGTAGCTGTGTCCAGCTCACTGCATAGCAAATGTCGAAATGGTGAAATGAAGACTTTTCCACAGTATCAAAAATCAAAATGTTTATTGTTTTGGTTGGAAACAAACAATAAAAAATATAGATTAATGAAAAAGTTTTACTTTCTTGTACATAGTATTGAAAAATATTGTTTTTACAAAAATTTTAGATTTTTCGAGATTTTGATGCCAATATTAATGGATTGTCACAAAACTTATATCTGGCTTTGTTATACAAAAATATAGAACTAGATATAATTTTTTTTAATTCAAGCGAAAACTTCGAAATTTATTAAAAATTTTATATTTTTTGCGTATCTCTGCACTATAGGAACATATTCTAGTGCCAATTTTTACGATTATTTCCGTAAAATGTATAAATCATGTTGGAAATAATCAATACATCGCGATTCACGTTCCCGTGAACGGGCGTTTATGCAAATTTAATATGAACGACTCTTCCCGTTCACCGGCGTGAACCGTGACGTTTTTCAACATGAGGTTTCATGCAAATCAGTTCTCAATGCGTACGCATCTGATTTGCATATCCGGGGGCGTTTCCGGAACTGTCCATTCTCGGATATATAGGGCAGAGGTTTCTTGAAGCAATCAGATCGATCGATAGATGATAGATCGATCGACGACTGATCGAGTGATCGACGTACGACATCAGACGATCGAGTTAAGACGATCGACATGAGACAGACTTGAGATGATGGTCTGGTGCAGGCAGACAGAAATGTTTTTGACAGAAGCACTGCGGAATATCGTTTGACGACGGTTAATAGTCGGAACGGATGCAGATGTGGTCAGTTTGGACCAGCATGTATTGAACGTTAAATTTACTTACAAACGTTCGGAAGCTGCTTTAAATATTTTCCTGATGTTCTATCCTTTGGTTTCCCTTTGCCAAGTGTGATACCTTCGATGGTGGATGAAATACACGCAAGTGATAGAGGTAGTATAGTAACTAACTACCAATGCTTCAAGGAATCTCTGTCTAGTCATTTACAACTGCAAACCTTTTTGTACATAGTATATTTTGATGTTTTACGGCATGGAAAATTACCAGGTACGTGTAATATGCCGAGTTGTGTTTTTCACCAAATAAAGTGAACGAAGTTTTTCTTTAAAACTGGACTTGTGTACTTTCATGACCCAGCCAACACTTATTGACTCTGACAGTGCGTGCTTTGCTATCTTCAAATTTTTTTAATTTTTCCAATATCAGACAGACAGGGAGGACCTAAATTCAATTCATCACCACTCAATTCATTTTCCTGTGCATTGCTGAGAGTCCAAAAGTATCAGTTTGCATCCACTTTTATCTTCTAATGATTGCATATCAGAGCAATAAAACTATTTTATGTTTATAGTGCGAATAAAAAAAAAACAATTATTTTACTAAACAAATTATTTTTTTCTTAAATTATGCGATTGCGCAATTCAGTTTTTATTCTCGGGCATTGCCGAGAATGCACAATTATCTTTTTCCATCCATGTCCATCCTCTTATTGTTGCACATTAGCTTGCCTAAATAAGGTTGTTTTCATATTTTAGTTAATTCTAAAGGTTAATTTTTGAATTATTTTCGCATAAATAGTACGATTGCGCAATTGTTTTTATTCTCGGGCGTTGCCGAGAGTACATAATTATTTTTTTTCCATCCATGTCCACCCTCTTGTTATTGCACATTAGCTTGCCTAAACTAGCTTATTTTCACATTTTAGTGAATTTTAAAGCTTGATTTTTAATTATTTTCGCATAAATAAAACAATTGCGCAATTGTTTTTATTCTCGGGCGTTGCCGAGAGTATACAATAATTTTCTTCCATCCGTGTCCATCCTCTTATTATTGCACATTAATTTTACTAAACTACATTATTTTCATATTTTAGTTAATTTTAAAGTTTGATTTTTTAATTATTTTTCCATAAATAATACAATTGCGCAATTCAGTTTTTATTCTCGAGCGTTAACAAATATTTTATACTATTTGCCAAATAGTATAAAAGTTAACTCTAGCAATGAGAAATCCCTTTGCTGTACTGTGAATCTAAAGGCATTTAAAGTATATATTTTATTGAATAATGTATTAAACAATAAATAAAATAATAATAAATTAATAAACAATTAATATATCTTACGCATTTATTTATTCTTGCACAGAAAAGTAAATAGTGTTTTGATATTCACAGTTATGAAAAAAAAATTATTTCTTTTTTCAACTTTTCCCACCTTAAAAAAATCTCATTAGAAACTGTTTTTTTTTTTTACCCCCTTTCAAGGGTAGCAGATAATAGTCTATATCAATAATTCGAAAGACGTTTTAACTAATTTATAAATTTATTAAAAATGTATTCTATTTTATACTTTACCAGAAATAGAAAAAACTAATTATCGTACCAACATGCACTTACGCTCACATTTTTAACTTGGGGAAAAAACTTCTGAACTTATATTTTACCTAACCTTTAGAGAAGGAAACTTAAACATTATAATTGAAATTTTTTTTATTAAAAATTATTGATTTGAAGGTTCTATAATCTTTGAAAGATTTTAATCGTATTTGGTACATAAATAAAATATAACATGAATTTTGATTTTTGTAAAATTATATAATCAAAGTGCAAAGTGTCAAGTTTCAAGACAATTTTAACAGCTGAGCTTAAGACTCTTCTGCAAGACAAAAAAATTTCATTTAAAAGTCTTAAATTGCATATGTATGCATTCAAAATTATATAAACAGAGGATTTTTTTTGTTTTCCACCTTCATGTACTTATAATATAAATATCAATTAATTCAAAAATTAATTTTTTGTTAAAATTTAGTTAAAATAGCAATATGCACTATCTTTGCACTAATTTTGCTAAAGGCAACAGGGTAAATCTGGAAAACTATGGGAATTTCATTTTAAAAAATAAGCAGTAAGTTGGGCAAACACATTGGCTGTCCCCTCCCCCCCAAAGTAAATGTGCTTGTAAATAATGTTCAGTCAACATTGTCTTGACTCATGTTTTGCTAATATACATGAATGTATGCAGAGCAGTTAAATTTTTTGAAAAACGTTTTTTCTCAGGGTATAGACATATTTTCAATTTACTGCTTCTAAAGTTTGTAAATTTGCTGCTCCTAAGCATTTCATGTTGCTCCAAAAGTAAGTTTTATACCTGTTCCGAAGCATTTCTTGCTGCTCCAAAAGCGAGTTTTGCACCTGCTCCAAAAGTGAGTTTTGTCTGCTCCGAAAATTGATACAAGGAGCACATAGGTGGGTAACATACTTGTAAGATTTAAAAGGGGATAGAGCTCTGCACGGGTTTGGGCTTAAGCCCCGCTGGGCTTTAGTTTTCTAACACTGTTTCGGGCCGGGTTGAGTCATTTCTAAAAAGTCGCTTATGACCTGGCAGAACATATTTATTTTGAAAAAAATTTCAATGGATTCAAATTGAATACATAAACTTATTGTGGCTTATCTCAGCTATGTAAAGATAAATGTTTAAGAAAACAAACTCAATTTTCCGTACAAAATTTTCACAAATTTTTTGTTTTTAACACATTTGAATACAAATCATTTCGGGCCGGCTGAGTTCATTCTAAATTTTAGAATGAGGGGAGAAAAAATAATTAGCGCCTGTGGTTACAATTTGGACCTGACGGCTCTCCTAGAAAGAAGGCATTGATAATGCACATCAGCTAAGTGTATGGGGGGAGGGGGGGGGGAGAGATATTTGCAGGTGACGACATTCTAATTTTCATTCATATGGCAAGTGAAAAGGCGGTTTTCACCATAATTTTACGATGACAATTTGTTATTTATTTATTTTTTTACGGAATCTCTAATCTCAAGGCCGTCCGATAGGATGACAACTTCCGAAAATTGGCCATCCCCGCCGCATTTTAACTTACGCATGCACACAAGCATTGTTCAGTTTATAGTGTAAGATTCATGAGGGGGGCCTAAATCCGGGCCTGGTACTGCATGCTTGCTTTTTTGCATAAATTTGAAATTGAAGAGTGAAAATATTCAGGACTATATAGATGGGACTGGATTTGGAACAAAATAAAATAAATTAATGGGTGTTTTTTTTTTTCAAAAAAGTAAAAGAAAAATAATAAATAATTCCGGAATTTACATAATCGGTTCCATACTGTAATACTAATTATATAAATTTTTCCTTGCATACAATTTATTTTTCAAACATCATAAAATACAGAAATATAGTTTTTATTTAAATTTAAAGTTCTGTTTTATAATAGTATGCCGTAATTTTTCTGATCATTGCAATATGCATTTTATCCACCTTCATTTGCAATAAATTATTTTTTGCAAATTTTATTTAGAGACAATATTTTAATTATATATAATGATTTATTTATATTAATTATTTCTTAATTTTCTAATATGGTGTATGTATTATTCAACATTAATTATTACAAGTTATAAGTACTATGGTGCAGTAAATGTTTATTTTACATGGTTCAATGACGAGTGTCATTCTGTTTGCAGAAATGCAATATATGTTTAATTTATCTTAAACTCGAACCGGCAATGAAACCGAATATAACTTAACAGCATTCAAGTTTTTGTCTTAACTGTACTTTTTATTCATAACAATTATAAAAGGTAGGACAAAAAAATATTTGTTTTATTATTATTATAATAGTTGAATTCTAAGTAAATAAACTAAAGGAAGGTAAAAATAAACATATTCAATTTTATTGAAGAAAACAAAGGTTGGCTTAAGAAATCAAAGTTCTGCTTGTTTATAATTTATAAACTCTTACTTAGTATTGTCTAGCTATGTTTCAAAAATTTCTATTTTATATATGTATGTCCTATTCTTTTTATCGAAATCAGCATATAAAGATTATGGAAAAAGACTACTAAACGGGCCAGATAAGCAACTAAATTATCTCTAGGAGGAGACTATTTAGGCTACTATTTTTGACTTTTCAGGCTACTAAAGCAACTATTTTTCATGTGTAGTTACGATGGCAACCCTGAGCATGCATATTATGATGTATTTATAAATTAATATGAAGGAATTGGCCTACTGATTTAGTTCAGTGATCATTAGAAAAAACATTCCTCAAACTTTCCGATGATGTTGAAATGGAAATTCTGTGATAATATTTTCAATCACTAAGGAATCAATTTATGTGCATATCTATCAAAATTGTATTTCAGCATAAGATAGCTATGAAACTAATTTTAATTTAAAAAAAAAAACCTCACCAAGATATGTTGTACCGTGTGCTCAGCTGGCTGACCTAGTACTGAATTTTGTGGCTGTCCAAAGCTTAAATTTTCCTCTACAGACAACACACAAAGCAGACAAAAATCTTCTTTTATTTATGTCTGATAACTGCATTTTTTGTTTTGATTAACCTAATTGTGTTTTTTGAATTGGCACTCCTAATTAATAAAATGGAGATTACGTAGATATTATTGACCAGGGGTGATATCTATACTATGAGCTTCGATATCATCTTTAGATTTTTTTATTTAGATAAATAGGATTCTATCTTATTCTATATTCTAATACAAGTATTATGTTGTTTTTATTTTAGAGTTTTCCTAAGCGCTATGGAACTTGCCCAAAATGCAAGAAAGACATTCGGTGCCTTGATATGAATATCCATGTGCTTACATGTGCTATTAATGCTGAGGAATCTGTTATTGGAGCAAGTGCTTCATTAAGGGAAAGATCAGAGGTTAGTTTATAATTTTCAGATTGAATATGGATTAAAATGTGACGTTTTGTTTGTCTTAAAAAACCAATATACAGTGAAGTCCTGATAACCTAAGTTAATTGGCACCGTAACCAACTCAAACTACTGAAAACTGTGATTAAAAGTAATATCCAATTACAGAATGAATAGGTCAAAATCTATACCTAAATATGTGGCAAAACTATTTTTAATGAAAAGTAAGCACGTACACAAAATGGTAAATAAAAATTATATGAACTTACATAATTTATTGACAAAAAATAATATATTCTATAGTCATTTGCTTTTGTGCAGAAACGATTATCTTCATTACAGCATTGTTTCATCAGCATTTCAAGAAGGGAACGCCAGCTGATAATGCATCTGATTTGTGTTCCAAATACTGCAATGCGATTTCTAGCGCCCCGTACTTTCTGTGTGATAAATCGCTTTTTCTGTTTCAATATTTGGAAATCCTTATCAGTTTTTGAAGCTTCTTCTTTGACAAGACAAATAATTGTGTCATTTGTAATCTCTTCTTCATCACCAAAAAGCCATTCATCAATGCAGTTTTCCATCATGTTTTTGTATTCGGATATTTTCAAAACTAGGCTATAATACTATCACTTCTCCAACACCTAATTCATCTGCAATCTTTCTTATGCTTTCTCCCGCATGTAATCTTTTCAAAGTATTTATCTTGACATCTAAAGAAACAGCAACATGTTTTCTTTTCCCACTGATTTTAGATACGATTAAAATTTGTCATATTGAAAAGAATCATCATCTTATTCCTTTGGGTTCTTAGACTAGAATGACATACTTTCATCATACAAGACTATACTTACATTTCTTAAACTAAAAATAGTCATGATAACAACAAGCTATCTCTAAGACTTGATCGATCGGAGATGATATTATTGCTACCCTTGCTATCCAATTGCTACCCTTCTTCTTGGTTGCCAAGGGAGATAAAGCTGAAAAAATTCTATGAAAATTATATAAAATTCTATGCAGGAAATTCTATGCAGGAGAAGAAAAATTGTAGGAAATTCTAAGAATGACCTCGGATTAAGTTGAACTCAGTTTACCAGGACTCGAATTATCGGGATTTTACTGTAACTAACTTTACTATATACAATGAAATTTACTTGCAGTAAATAATGGGTTATGTTTGGAGTGTCTCTCTTAACACTGCAATACAACCTAGTAATAATATAATGTATAACAGAGTAATAAAAGGCAAATAAATTTCTTGATTGCACAGTAGTCCTTAAAAAAAAACTGGATTTTATTGACATATGGTTCACTAAATACCCAGTTGCTGGCCAAGTTTACCTGGTAAAAATATATGCATGCTAAAAGTCCCAACACTGTTCACATAGTTTATCCATGCCTATATTTTTACCTGGTAGGCTATATCCATTGTCCGTTTACTATGTGTTAAAGTGAGTGAGAAGAGAAGCACTTATGAGAAACACCAAGATTGCTCAAATTGCACAGTTAGAACTGAAAATACAGAAATATAAATGCTAAGTTTTTAATTTAAATACTAAAATCCCCTCAATTCTGATACAAATCTCTCTTTCTTTATAAAAACATCCACTTATAAACCATCTTAAAAAAATGCTCTTGTTTTTTTTATATGTTAGAATGCTTTCATCTTATAGCCCGCTACCTGCATAATAAAACTAAAACCATTCATCAGCAAGAATGTCAGTCGTCAGTTTCCAAATGATGACTAAAATTTTGAAAATGGTGTATTTTAGAACTATACACCATTATAGTGAGTAGATTTTCACACTTCCAAACAGAAGAAAATGTAGCGTGAATGATACTTCTGATGGAAAAGGTAGACACTTTATTTATAAGCAAATTTTGATTTTATTAATTTTTTTCATTTGGTCGGTAAGTTTTAGATGGTCAGTGTGCCGATTATTAATTTTGTTGATCAAAATTAATATTGTCAAAAATGCATTTTACATTAAATTAATTATTTATTAGTATATTAATTATACATGTAATCTGTTCTAAAACTTACTGCTGTGTACATTGCGTTGGTGGCCGCAAAACCCACCTATTTCTGTGCTTAACGGGATACTAAGTTAACAAACTAAAAATTAAGGTTAATAGTAAAGGAACAAACATTTATTTATCACATACTCAATTTACACTCTTTAGTTTTACAAATTAAATAAATATCACAATAGTGGAATACATCTCAATGGTAGTTCGGGGGGTGTAATGCCAGATGAATTGATATTTGGTTGGAGCACGTGGTGGGATGCATTAATTAGCTTTTCCTTAAAAACACAAATTTAGACAAAAAGGTTATCCTCATATAGTTTAAATGTACGGTACCTGATCTTCTTTCATATAACTTGGGTAACACCGATGCTTTGTCACACTTTACACTTGCAATACCAGATGAACATGAGCTCTCCTTCGAATTCCTATATCAGAGACGCACACACAACTCTTAACTCTGCTACCGTCGCTTCTTCTTGACTAGTCTAACTCCAACAGCCTGCCTTGACCAATTCTGACCCCCACTTCAAGCAACTCTCACTTATATCCCTTTTTCGGTCGGCGGTCCACGTGCTGAAAAGTAGAGCTGAGGGCTAATCCGTAGACATGGTGTCGCCGTCTCAGTTGCCGCCAAACGGCTTAGCGTGGTATGTAAACATGGGCATGGTATGTAAGATATGGGGCCACCTGTATATTATCGCCCATCTGCTTAGCGTGGGGATAATCCGCCCGCATTCCTGGTTCCATTATTTTTTAATCCTTCCAAATATTTATTACTTTACATTTCTGGCATTACATTCTCACCCCCCCGCGAAAAAAAAGTCCAAAAGTTACTCTCCCACAGTTTCACCCCAGTGGTAAGAAATTAAGTTCACAATGGTTCCTCGCAAACACATAAGTTCATCCATCGTGAGAAAGGCTGAGTTCCACTTTTTAGCCTCGTACAACTCATAGCTTTGATAACTCTTTGTAGTTTCTTGATAGTTCCTTGTCAAGTTAGTCCATTATTCATAATTGACATAATGTACCATAAATTACATGAGGATTACCAACATTCACATTATTATTAAATTGTAAATTTTGATATATATTATTTGCAATGCATAATTTTCATTTCTCCTTTTACATAATTATTTACATACGACATATCATTACATAACAGCATTCATTACTTTATTATTATTATACATTTTCTTGTTATCATTTCATTTTGTAACATATTGTAGTAGTGCAACTATCAACTTCCGATTCTTGGTTATGGTTGAATTCCATACCACCATATTATTTATAAATTACTTTTTTTTTTTTTTTTTTTTTTTTTTTTTTTTTTTTTTTTTTTGAACTTGCCATATATGTAATGTCAGAAATACATAACATACTTTTTGAAATATACTTATATCCACAATTTAAAACATAAAAACATATACATATACACTCAATTATCACTTTCTATTTATGACATTAATTACAAACTTTTTACATATTTTTCATATTCTTTGTTTTATGAAATTACTATTTACAACAATTCGAGGGCGAAAATTATACCCTCTGGCATTATAACAAACCTCATCATCATTTCTATTATTTTCACAGTTTAATTGCTTTTCTTTAGTGACCTTCCCTTCCTTAATTTGACTTTGATCATTATTTCTAATCACTTTCTCATTTTGATTTTTTTCTTTGTCCTGTGTGTGTGTGTGGTTTGATTCGCTTTCGTCACTATCTTTCAAATATTGTTTTCGCTCCGCTGCCATGTATAGTTTATTTATGTGCACTTTATAAGTTTTATTTTCATCACTTTTAAGACATATTATAACATTATTATTTCGGACTAATTTCGTAATTCTAAATGGTCCATCATATCGATCCTCTAATACCCTTGGTTTTAGGAACTTTTTTAGATACACTGTCGCTCCTATAAATATATCGTTTTTTCTCACTATTTTATATTTCTTTATTTGTTTGTCATTTATCAGCTTTTGTTGTTCCGATGCGTCTTTCACGACTTTATCTATATTTTTTAAATGCTGTGCCACATAATTTTTATAATTATTTACATCACTATACATTATATCTATTTCTTCCTTACTTGGTATGTTTGTTTGTTTAATATTTTCAAATGGCAATGATAAATCTCTAAGATAGAACAGGAATGAAGGCTCAAATCCTGTATTACTGTTAATAGTGTTATTCACATAAAACTTAAACCATTTTAAAGATTCATCCCATTCAAACGTAGTCTTTGACAAACACATTATACATTGTTTCATGTCTCTGTGTATTCTTTCACAACGACCTAAAGAACTTGGGAAATAAACCGAACTGTATCGCCTTTCAATATTTAATGCATTTGTAAAATCTATGTATTCTTTACTTTTAAAAATTTGAGCATTATCGCTTTGAATAATAATTGGAACTCCATAAGTTGTCACGAAGTTTGTTAGCTTATTCACTATTGTTTTAGCAGTAATGTCTCTGACTGCATAGGCCTCAAAGTATCGTGAAAACATGTCTACAATTGTAATTACAAAATTATTTCCTCCATTACTGCGCGGTAGTTTTCCTACGCAATCCAGTTGTAAATATATTCCTGGTTTTAATATTTCTGGCATAGCCTGAAGTCTGGCTGGTGGTATATTTTTGTGTTTTACTAATAAGCATTGATTACAAGACTTACAAAAATTTTCCACGTCTTGGAAAGCCCCTATCCAAAAATATTTTCTTGAAAGTAATTGGTATGTCTTTTTTACTCCGAAATGAGGGAAATGTGCTATCTCTATTATCTTTCCCTTTAGCGAGTGCGGTATTACAATCTTATTCTCATTTATTTTCCTATACGTTTGTCTTTTATTTTCCTTCTTTACCATTAACAGTTTATTTTGGCTATCAATATAGTATACCTTGTTATTGTGATATCGGTTTCTTCCTTTTTGTAATTCCTCTCTAATTTTACTTAATTTTCCATCTACCATTTGTTGCTCTAATATTTTCTCCACATTTATCTCATCATTTTTAATTAAAGTATTTACATATTTGATTTGGTTATCATTGTCAAATACATATCTCGAGCAATAATCACTTGCGTTATTTTCACCTTTTTGATATTTGAATTTAAAATCATACTGACTTATGTCAATTAGCCACCTCGATATGATATTTGGCATTTTATCTAATTTTATGTGGTACATAAGGGATTTTGCGTCACTCAGCAAGGTGAAACTCCTTCCGAACAGATATTCTCTGAAGTGTTGTAAGGATGCGTGTATAGCTAGCAATTCTAGCTTTATTGCAGGATAACGCTTCTCTGCCGGGTTCACAGGTCTTGAATAAAATTCGATAACATGATCGACTCCATTTACCCTTTGCATCAAAATACTACTAATTCCCTTACCTGAGCCATCCGTAGTTAAGACAAACGGGTTTACTTCATCAGGCTGTCTTACAACTGGTTCTTTAAAAATTGCATTTTTTAATTTTTCAAAAGCTTTTCTACATTCATTATTCCACTCGAACCTAACATTCTTTTTTGTCAAATTTACCAACGGTTCTGCAATTTGTGCATAATTTTTTATCAGACCTCTAAAATAGTTTGTCGTCCCAAGAAAGCTTTTTACTTGTTTAACCGTTTGGGGTTGTTTGAAATTTTGCACTTTTGCACAGTTTTTTATTGATGGGCTTATACCATTCGCATTTACTTTATATCCTAAAAATTCAATTTGCGATTTGCATATCTGTAACTTCGCCGGGTCGAGTGTTAAATTATTTTCTTTCAATCTTTGGAAAACAATTTTGATTTTCTCTAACATTTCGTCGTTATTTTGTGCGCATATGACTAAGTTATCTAAGTAAAAGTATATTTTTAACTCTGATAGATCTCCTAACACTTTGTTCATTAAAAGTTGAAAATATGCTCCTGAGTTTTTAAGACCAAACGGAATTCTTTTAGGATTAAAATTTCCCATAAAAGTTGTGAACGTTAAGGCCTTTCTATCTTGTTTTCTTAGTTCGATCTGAAAAAACGCCGCCTTCAAATCCATAACTGTATAAATTTTACTACCAGCGATATTTTGTAATATATCCTTCACCTTTGGTAAGTTTATTGGCAAAAGTGGTAAATACGCGTTTATGGCCCTATAATCAATAGCAAGTCTATATTTAGGTTCTTCATTTGGTTTACTTGGTTTCTTTACAAGAATAATGGGACTAGCGTACGTGCTTTGTGAACTTTCAATAATGTCATTTTCCAATAATTCCCTAATTTCTTTTTGCGCAATTTCTCGTACTGCTCTCGGAATTGGGTATGGTCGACTCTGAATAGGATAATTGTGCATAAGTTCGATTTTCGGTACTATTGCTGATGTTTTACCTAGGGTAGCATATGACTTTGAAAAAACCTCTGTATTGGTCATCATTAATGCAATAACTTTATTTCTATCTTCCTTATTTAAGTGCTGTACTTGAAAATCGTCTGGAGATATTTCTTTCTTTCTTAATTCCCGAATTTGTTGATAATCTGTTTTATTTAAATTTTGAATATTATTAATTTCCAACGTGGGTTTACTGCTTTTATTTTTTGTATCAACAATTTCGATTTGTTCTGTTATTATACCCACGTTCATATTTTTATTAAGTGTGATTTGGCAATTTTTTTCATTGTATAACAACATTCTAATCTTATTTTTATTTTCTATACTTTGGATCGCTTCATCCGTGATTAATGTTCTTGCCATTTTTATTGGAGAAAATAAAACATCCTGTCCCTCATTTAATTCCTGTGACAAAATCAATTGGACTATTTCTGACTCCCCTGGCTTTAATGTTATTTTTCTTTTCAATTTAGCGAAAATCTGCTTTTCCTCTTTCTTTTTAACATACTTATTCTTATTACTTTCATTAGAACTTGGTAACCATTTTTCATCATTTACATTATCGCGAGTGCTACAATTTCGCATATTAGCGTTTTTTCTATCGTTATCGCTTTCATTATCCTCGCTTATTCTACCTTCATTCTCATTATTGAATTCATTACAACAATTATTTATTTCCTCATATTCGCCGTCATCATTATCATCGCTTATTCTATCTTCATTCTCATTATTGGATTCATTATAACAACTATTTATTTCCTCATATTCGTCGTCATCAGTATTATAATTTTCATAATTACTATTATATCTATTTTCATCGCGAATTCCCTGGCTTTGTGGTTTTTGTTTTGAATTCTGTATTGGGTTTGTATTTTCACTTTTATACAATTTAATCGCAGTATTCCCAAATTGTACTTCGTTATCTTTTGTATTTAAAATTGCTTTATGTGAGGATAAAAAGTCGTAGCCTAAAAGCATTTTATATTGCCCCTGAAAGTTCTGTTTTGTCACGAAAAAATAATTTTTGCATGCCTTTTCCCCAATTCTAAATGAAAATTGAATGCAATTTAAAAATTCTATATTTTCTTTAGTAAACGTCTGAAGTATTACTCTTCTGGTTATGTATTTTATTTTTACATTTCTATTCTGTTTTAGTTTTTGAAATGTTTCCAAATCTATAATACTAACTTGAGCCCCACTATCAATTACACTTATTATTTTTATTCCTTTGCAATCTATTTCTACCATCGGTAATTGTGGGCTAGATACGTTTTCACATTCGCTTGAAAGGATACTTTTGGTATCATATTTTGCTTTATCATTATTTTCATAATATTGTCCTCTCTCCAAATTTGTATAGTTTTGCCAGTCATCTCCATTTTTGTTATTTCTATATGTTTGTGAACCGAATTTATTTATTTCTCTGGAATTTGTACGATTCGTTCCTTGGTCCCAAATTCCAGCTCTTAGTTTAAATTACTATTATTATTGTTTCTCTCATATGTGTTTGATATTATATTTCTTCCGTTGCGCCCCCTAAAATTTCCTCTTATACTTTGCCTCTCTCTATTTTCTACGTTGGTTTCTAATTGATCGTAATAATTTCTTTGATCATTATTATTTCCTTGATATTCCCTATTATTTCTATTATATCCTCCTCGTTCAAAATTTCTGAGATTTTCGTTTCTGTTTCCTCTGATATAATTTGTTTGCTCCAACCCATATTGCTGATAATTCATTCGTTTGGGATTCCTTGCAAATGCAGTATTACACTCATTGTACCAGCAATCTGAGAAATAATGTCCATTTTTTCCGCACCCTATGCAAAAAACAGCTCGTTCCATGGATTGATTTGGTATATTTTGCAATTTTAATTTATTAATTTCTAAAGTCAAATCTTGAACCTGTGTTGTAAGTAACATTTCTTTCAGTTCGTTATGTGATTCTTCTGGAGTCCTATCATTAAGAATTATTTCAAACAGTTCGGCATCTTTTATGGCATCTTCAAACCGCTGCGGATCTTTTTTCTTCACTTCAATTGCCAAATCAGGGCGTAATGCGCTAATGAATTTTCCCAACATTATTTTATTGGTTATTTTCTCTACCTCTCCATCTGTTGTATCCTTAAGGTTCAAAAATTTACGCGCTGCGTTTTTTATTTTTAGCACAAGCTCGTCCACTGACATATCAGGCGTTTGTTTTATTTTATTGAAAGCGTCCTGTTCTTGCGTTATCATTATTCTGTTTGAAAATTTATTTATTAGTAATATTTTTATTTTATCAAACTCCTTTTCGTTTTGTAATTCAGGGTTTTGAATTAAAAACTGCATAGCCTTATCTTTTAATCTGGTTTTAATGATAGCCACTTTATGCTCTTCCTTCCAACTTGCTAACTCCGCTAATTCATCAAATTGTTTTATAAAGAAATTTATATCTTCCTCCTTACTCCCACTAAATAATGGCAGGATCTGCATTACTGGAATATCCATATTTTTATTATTTCTATCCAATTTACTATAATTTTTATTTGATATTTTTGAATCTTCTTTCAAACTTGAACTCCTTGTTATAATTGAACTTTTCACCACTTTTTTAACTGGTCCCATTCCTATATCCCATTTTTCTAATTATACCTTCGATCTCATTTAGAAGAACCATTTTTTCCATTTCATTGATAAAACTTTACATAATCATACATATAACATAAGGAGAAATGAGAATTGTGCACAATATTTTCACAATCATCTATGTCGCCACCAGTTGTCCAACCTTATCAATATTTATTTTTTATTATTATTATTCCTTTTATTTTTATTAATTTCATAAATCCTTATTTTATTCCCGTTACTGCTAAAGTCACGAGCACCAAATGTGCCGATTATTATTTTTGTTGATCAAAATTAATATTGTCAAAAATGCATTTTACATTAAATTAATTATTTATTAGTATATTAATTATACATGTAATCTGTTCTAAAACTTACTGCTGTGTACATTGCGTTGGTGGCCGCAAAACCCACCTATTTCTGTGCTTAACGGGATACTAAGTTAACAAACTAAAAATTAAGGTTAATAGTAAAGGAACAAACATTTATTTATCACATACTCAATTTACACTCTTTAGTTTTACAAATTAAATAAATATCACAATAGTGGAATACATCTCAATGGTAGTTCGGGGGGTGTAATGCCAGATGAATTGATATTTGGTTGGAGCACGTGGTGGGATGCATTAATTAGCTTTTCCTTAAAAACACAAATTTAGACAAAAAGGTTATCCTCATATAGTTTAAATGTACGGTACCTGATCTTCTTTCATATAACTTGGGTAACACCGATGCTTTGTCACACTTTACACTTGCAATACCAGATGAACATGAGCTCTCCTTCGAATTCCTATATCAGAGACGCACACACAACTCTTAACTCTGCTACCGTCGCTTCTTCTTGACTAGTCTAACTCCAACAGCCTGCCTTGACCAATTCTGACCCCCACTTCAAGCAACTCTCACTTATATCCCTTTTTCGGTCGGCGGTCCACGTGCTGAAAAGTAGAGCTGAGGGCTAATCCGTAGACATGGTGTCGCCGTCTCGGTTGCCGCCAAACGGCTTAGCGTGGTATGTAAACATGGGCGTGGTATGTAAGATATGGGGCCACCTGTATATTATCGCCCATCTGCTTAGCGTGGGGATAATCCGCCCGCATTCCTGGTTCCATTATTTTTTAATCCTTCCAAATATTTATTACTTTACATTTCTGGCATTACAGTCAGTACAAAACTGCTGTTCCAGCTATATTAGCTGATAAAAATGTGAGCACATTCAGTGATCCTGTTCATCAGACACTTCACAGTGAACTAACTGTAAGAGCTTTGTGTACCTTGGAAGTAAAGTTATATTGAATTACTTAGTAACTAAATGTAAAATGAAGAATATGAAGAAACTTCAAGACATAGTAGACACATACAATAAAATTGCGCCATGTCAAATCTGCAGTGCTTAGTAAAGACTGACAATTATGAATATTACAGAAGTAGGAAATATATATTAATGTGAAGTTAAACAAGAATGATAAATTAATTAACAGTAATCATTTGTGGTGCTAGCAGGAACTGTTGGTCCTTGCATCTCTCTCTCACTCCATGAAGAGCATAAAAACATAATATATTTGGTAACATAATGTATTTGGTATCTATCTCAAGTGTTGACTCATTACTCATCCTTATTTAAATGCATATCTTGAGAAAGCAAAATAAATAGTTAATAATTTTATATAAATTCTAAATCTTTTATATTGTGCCCCATCTAGAAATGCCTTCATGTAACCGCTACGGTGCAAGAAAGCATTTATTTAGACCATGGTGAAAAGAATGCTATAGCACAGTAGCATTTCTAAGGAGGTGGTATTAAGGACAAAAGAAGCAGACTAGATCCTGAACATGTTCGAATGCTTTTTTTTTAATAAAAATCTGCACTAGTTGAGAAACATTACAATTATCCAATTATCGTAGTTAAGAGTACTTTAATAAAAACACCACTTGCTGTAAAATAATTAAAATTTAAAATAAAAGTTTCATTTCTAAATTAATGTGGTTTTATTGCACTTTTACTTTTTCATTTGACTTTATTAATTTATTTAATAATGTTTAATAAATGTAAATATTATTTATTAATAATGTAAAATAACTATTCGGGGTTTTCAAATATTCAAGGTAATATTCAAATTCAAAAAGTGTTATTTGCCCATCTCTAATTTTTTCATTCAAAACATGTTTGCTAAAACCAGTAAATATATGCTTCAGTCATGTATTTGAAGTGGGCATTTCAATCACAACTCTATTGTTTATAAACCAAAAAAGAAAATAGATATATTTATTTAGTGATAATTTTAAGAATTCATACCGAAGTATATTTGAATTATTTTTAAATGAATGGGATATAATAATGTATAAAGGCTTAAAATCAGAGTCTGAAAGTTTTCATGAAGTTTTAACCAGAACCTTCCATACATCATGTTTATACACATAAAAACACATTAATCAACTCTGTGTATTATGTATGTATGAACATCCAAAAATGAATCTTAGACTTTTGTAATTATAAGTTTAGAAATTTCAAAATAGAAACATTATGTATTTAATTTTGTTTAATTTTATATTTGAGTGTTTAAAAGCTTATCATAACATAACCGGAATACATTAGGTTAATCGGGAAGGATAAATTTTTCAGTTGCTTCCTCTTTTCCAATTTTGTTTGGGAAATTTTATTATGCAATAGTTCTTATGGCAAGCATTGTAAGAAACACCATCAAGTTTGTTAGGCACTAAAAAATTAATAGTTTCATTTTGTAGATTATAACTGTATTTTTTTTATTATTATTATTAAGGCGCGGATTTTGATGAAATCTGCATTTTTTTGCATTTTTTGCATTTTTTTTTAATTTTTCCCTTATATGGACATTTTTGAGCATTTTTAGGGCATTTTTGAGGCAATATTTAGTGTTTTTATAAGATTTCCTATATTTAGGGATTTTTTTTCATTTTTAGTTTTCTATACTTTCTGTTGCAATGGGTGTTTTTGCTAATTCCCTAGCATCTTTACAAACAAACCGCCGGGGCCGCAACACTTCTTCCTGTTTTGTGGTGCAAACAGATATTTTCACGGTATAAAAACTTATATTCCGACAATAGAAGATCTTTTACATTTGAGAACATTAGGAAACACCTAATAATTCAATGTAATTCTGATGTTATCATGGGAAATTAAATTATTGCAGTTCAGGATAATAAAAGTTTTAAGTCAGGTATTTATACATATAAATTTTTTATTACAACAATTTAAATTATTTGTATTTACTCAAAACTTTCGAAATTTGTATCATGAATTAACTAAATTTATTTTTCATGTCATTCTTTTTTTAAGTTCATAATAATGTAAAACTTTAAGGGCATTTTTTTAAAGCACTTTTTCACTATTTTAAGGGCATTTTTAGTGAATTTTTAGGTCATCAAAATCCGCGCCTTAATTATTATTAACTGAATTGTACTTTTTGAATTGGCATGCCTAGTCAATAAAATTGAGATTATCTAGATGTTTTGATCAGGGATAATATGCATTCTGGAAGTTATCATTCATGTCTAATTCAGTTTTATTCAGATAAATAGGATTTCATTGTATTCTGTGTTCTAATGCAAGCATAAATGTTGTTTTTGCTATAGAATTATTCCAAGCATTATGGAACTTGCCCAATATGTAAGAAAGACATTCCATGGGTTGACATGAATACACATATCCCTATATGTGCTAGTGATCTTGGAAAATGCTCCCGGTGTGGTCAACATGTTCCAGATGACAACATAAAAGATCACATTTTGAAGCATTGCCCAAAACTGCCAGGAAATGGTTTGTTGCTATTTATAAATTGTATTGAATTACTCTATTTCATTTACTTCACATAGAATGGACCTGTCAACTTTCCTGACTTAGGTAGGAAACTCCCAATTTTCTGCTTTTGTGATTACCGGTATATACTCGTGTATAAGTTGAGATATTTAGGACAAAAAAAAAAAGCTACCAAATAGAGGATCAACATATACACAAAGCCTTAAAAAAAAATGGAAGTCTAAAAGTTTGTTCTACGAGGCAATCTATTCTAAAATGATATGTAGTAATTACACCCTCCAAATTTCTTTGCACTTTAAAACACTCCTGGCTTTGTATACTCACAACACAGTCACAGCTCGCTCTCCCAACTACCAGTGTATTGCATCATGATTGGACTGCACACAGCCACATCCACATTATAGCTCCTGTTACATCTTGCATGTTTTCAATCATATGTGGTTTTTTCTCTTGCTTCTCTGAATATGGCTGATCGCCTTCGACAAAAAATGGCTCTTTTTTAGAGCAAAATGCTTCTTATTACGGATTGTATAATACTATAATGCGAGATTTTAAATTGCAAGTGGTTTCTTTTGTAGAGAATACTAACAATTTTGCTGTTTCACATCAATCCAGGGTTAATGAACAAATCTTATTCCAAGCATTATGGAACTTGCCCAATATGTAAGAAAGACATTCCATGGGTTGACATGAATACACATATCCCTATATGTGCTAGTGATCTTGGAAAATGCTCCCGGTGTGGTCAACATGTTCCAGATGACAACATAAAAGATCACATTTTGAAGCATTGCCCAAAACTGCCAGGAAATGGTTTGTTGCTATTTATAAATTGTATTGAATTACTCTATTTCATTTGCTTCACATAGAATGGACCTGTCAACTTTCCTGACTTAGGTAGGAAACTCCCAATGTTCTGCCTTTCTGCTTTTGTGATTACCGGTATATACTCGTGTATAAGTTGAGATATTTAGGACAAAAAAAAAAAGCTACCAAATAGAGGATCAACATATACACAAAGCCTTAAAAAAAAATGGAAGTCTAAAAGTTTGTTCTACGAGGCAATCTATTCTAAAATGATATGTAGTAATTACACCCTCCAAATTTCTTTGCACTTTAAAACACTCCTGGCTTTGTATACTCACAACACAGTCACAGCTCGCTCTCCCAACTACCAGTGTATTGCATCATGATTGGACTGCACACAGCCACATCCAAATTATAGCTCCTGTTACATCTTGCTTGTTTTCAATCATATGTGGTTTTTTCTCTTGCTTCTCTGAATATGGCTGATCGCCTTCGACAAAAAATGGCTCTTTTTTAGAGCAAAATGCTTCTTATTACGGATTGTATAATACTATAATGCGAGATTTTAAATTGCAAGTGGTTTCTTTTGTAGAGAATACTAACAATTTTGCTGTTTCACATCAATCCAGGGTTAATGAACAAATCTTTAGAAATAATTGGCAAAACCAAGCCAAATATTGTTTTCATTTCTGGGTAGGTCAAGGGTGTTTGAGACAAGGATGCGATACCTGCGGGAAATAGTCATAAAACCTTTCAAGAAATGTTGCATTATTAGTAATGAACTTGATGGTACCAATGATGATGAGGTTTTTTATAAGCAACAACGACAGTGATTCTTATGACATGAGCATAGATGAGATTGCTGATATTTGCATAACTTGTTAATGACTGCGAAAACTTTTTTTAATTGTTTTTCGAGTTTGACTTAACTATATGCATTAATCTTGTTCAGAATCGAGCTTTAAAGGACTGCATTGAAGCATTTGTTATGCAAATTAAATTTTATATTTATATATATATAATTATTTTCGTTTTCAAGTGTTTTGGAATAAATTTATTGAAAACTTTTTTTTCCCTTTTGACTTATCTGCAAGTTTTTGATTTTTTCCAATTTGTTTTCTCAGAAAGTGGAGGAGTCGACTTATATGCAAGTATATATGGTAATATAATTTCATCTTGATTTCAAGGGTTTCACTGCAAATTTCCATTGTCCCATTTCATGAAAAAAACTCCAAAAAAACTCAATTTGGCGATTGAAAAAAAATGTTTTGGTGATATTGTTGGTGATTATTAATTCTGTCAATGTCAAAATCAAAATTTGTGGTATACTAATCGTAATGTGTACTACTATACTATTTGTCTTTTCTTAAACAATAATCTTTGGAATTTGAGAATTTATAAATCAAAACAAATTTTTGAAATGGAATGCCAAAATAAAATTTGGCGAATAGGTTGACAAAAGTAATCAAAAATCTAGAGCAACCTTCAGATTTAGATTGGGACTCCTGATGTTCAACTCTTCCTCTTGTTCTTCTGATTATTATACTTCTGATTTTCTACCATTCCTTCTGTTTTTCTGATTTATATCATATTTCATCTAATTTTCTACTATTCGTCCTACACCCCTGTTTAATATTTTATTTTATCTGATTTTGGCAGGAAATCCTCAATTTCCTGTCTTTCCTCCTGCTTTTTGATTAATATCACATTTCTATTCATTTTCTACCATCCTTTCTTCTTCTTTCTTAATTAATACCATATTTCTCTAAAGACTCGTGATTTTTTATCTTTCCTCCAGCTCTCCTGATTAATATAATGTTTCATTGTATATATTTCATAGAACCTTCCAACTAATAATGAAATGTTCGAATTATTTTGATGACATTTTAACGTGCTATTTCATTAACAGTTTTATCACAATTGCAAAACTACTTGTCTGATTTTTATCTAATATCACAATTTGTCTCTCGTTCTCTCAGTAAAAATGCAAATATTCTGATTTTTTGCAGTTATAAATCCTATAACTTATAAACATGCACTGTTATTCCATGTCAAATCATCCAGGCCATGGAACCCACCACCTCAGAATTTAAGGAAAATTAGCCCTATGGGTCTCATGAAAAATACAAAATTTAACTTTTTACTTAAGATAGTTTTAAGAAATACAGGTCCTTGGAGTTTTGTCGTAAAACCAAAATGGCTGCCTGAGAATTAAGCAGTGATACTTACAGAAATCCCTTTAGTTCACTTATTTTCAAGCCTATGTCAATGAACTTTCATTTTTATAGTATTAAATATGGGGATTGCAAAAGTAACAGAAAATTTTACTTTTTGTGAAATTTAAGTACTTGAAATGAAGTAAAATAAAAAAAAATAATGATAAAAACAAATAGCAACAGAACAGCTCACACAGCAAAAGTCACAGGTGACTGGAGGTTTAATCTTTTTTGCTCAGCAACCCTGATGATGTAAACTAATAGTTTAATTTAAAAATATGCTGAGTCTTGGACTTTTTAGGGATAAATCAGAATGATAATTTAGCTACCAATGTAAATTCATGATTTTCTTTTTCAGATTAAATTTTTTTTTTTTAATAATAAACAATTTTTTCACACCCTATATAAGTACATTTCTGGTAGGTCGGACGGTCTGGGTTTCAACAACAACACCCTATATAAGTCGGTTGCTCGAGTCCTTAGGATGAGTCGGATGGCCTGTGTCTTCAACACCCTATATAAGCTATATCTATATTTAGCTCCTTCCCAGTTGCCTAAATAGCTACTCGGATGAGTTGGGCGTCCTGGGACTTCAACACCCTAAGCTGGCTTTTATACAAATCTATCTTAAAAATACTAAATTTAAATTGTTTCTGCATTTTTGTATAGAAAAATTTCAATTTTCTTCATACATTGATATATGTTTACACATTCTTAAAAATTACCCGAACAAAAATAGTTAAAATTAGTAAGCATATCACACAACTCAGAATTGCACTCCCAAGTGCTGTGATTAGTATTTGCAAATCAGTTTTGCTTTGCACCTGGAGTACAATTCCTGGCTTCTTGAGCACATCTCTATCAATAGGTTCCATGATTGTATCAAAAAATTATTTACTACATAATTAGGTAACCACATAGAGCATTTATACACTTAACATTGCGCATAAATTTTTAACCCTATACCTACTATTCTCTCAAAACATTTAGAATAGTATAGAAAATAACTCTTACTGATAGTATTATATAAAAAAAAAAAAAAAAATAGTAACAGTAATATCTTTAAAGATGTTCCCTCTCCCCAATAACTTTTGACGGTTTAATTTTAAGATGAAAATGTATTTTTCGTTTGCTGTTTTCAATGTTTCTGAGAAAATGTATAGCATCTACCAGTATTGCTGGTAGTTGGTGCTGGCAAAGTACATAGTACATGTGCAAAAGGAACATGACACACTTCGTCTCGTGAAGTCCAGTAAAAATAATTTTCCGGACATTTAGAATGCATGAATTGCTAAAGAACATCACCCTTTTCACTGCATATTTCTTTAACAATTCCAGCATATAAGTCTGAGTTACAAATAGCAACTATGTAACACTGCATATTTCTTTAACAATTCTGGCATAGAAGTCTGAATTACAAATAACAACTATGTAACAATTAGCAGACAATGTGTTTGCTACTTTCCAGTTCTCATTGCAGTCATCAACTAAACTATAGTTTTCATCAAAGTTTGCTCGCATCGTGGCTATTTTTGATGATGATAGTGGTATAAAAAAAGGAAAGCTACGAGTATCAGGAATTTTTTTTGATACAACTAACCTGTTTGAAAGTTCACTTTGTACTTTCATCATGTCATATTTATCTGAAGAACCATTTCTCAGAGAAATTAATTCTCTGTGTTTCTTCTAAATCATCTATTGTCAAAACTGATTTATTTGTTATATAGCTTGACCTATGGCACTAAGAATTGGTTGACTGACCAGTACTGCAAGTTTCCATTTCTGACATGCTCTTTGTTCTGTGTGCCCAGCTAATACTGCAAAGAATGGTTTGAGAAAGCATAAAATATCATAAAACAACTCACCCCATTCCTGGGGATGCCTGACACCTTCCACAGCCACCCCCTATTTTATCACCTGACAAGGAATGTACTGAGCTGCAGAAAGAAAGTTTCTACATATGGAAATTGACCTTGTAACACAATTCACTTAAAATTTCTGTAGTGCATTATTGTTATTTTGCTGCCTCCTAAATACTCTAAAGCATGTTTTTAAAACTATATAAATGTTGGACAGTTTCTTTCAATGTATTGTATACAATTTTAGCTTTAAGTTAATGCACTAAAATATTATGATACTGTATATAATTTCAGATTAAAAAAATAACTCTTTTAATAATAAAAAAATCTGATGTGGGCAGCACATGACTTTCCTTATATAATGCAATGAATTTACTACTTTTACAGTAAAAGAAATATAGATTATTTTTATAGTAGTTAATTATATCTTTCCAAGATAAATAATAATAACAAGATAATATTGAATTTTCTTCAGTGAATCGTCATTTTCCATGACGTCATCATCAATGAGTCGTTATTGATTTAGCGTCATTTTTATCCATTTGGCGAGTTTTTCGTTAATTTAGCAACATTTAAAAAAAAAGTCACCAAGTTGGTGACATTCCACCAAATTTGTCACCAAAATCTTGTGTCAGGGTCATTCCATGTCAACTCACACACCTCACAAGCGAGCTCTCATGAATTATTACAATATTTTGCAGGTATATTCCCATTTACTAGGTGGCATATTAATACCAAATTTTAACCCTCAGCTACTGCTAATTTTTAAGATATGAGGGGTGGAAATTTTAATGTTTTGCTCCCCCTTCTCATATTTGACTGACCATAACTCTGGAACCAATAAAGTTAGAAACTTGAATTTGGTATCATTTGAAAGCTTGTAATATGAGCTTAAAATTGATATGCAGCATGCATAGTTTTTTTTTTGTATTTCAGCTTTTTTTATATGTGACCTTGGATTTTGACCTTGAATATTTCCAAAACATATCATTTTGAAAATCTGAAAAAAATATATTTTGTACACACTGTTATGTTCCTTATTTGTACCAAGTTTCATATTGGGGAAACTAGGGGATCAGATATTATTTAAACTTCAATGTTTCTCATGTGTGGCCAAAATTCAATACAGCATTTAAAGTCAGGTGTTTGTGGCTAAATGTGTCATAATCACACTGATAATGCAAAATTAGAATGATGAAAGAACCATTTAATGTAATATACGAGTAGATTACGTAAAAAATAAAATTATACAGATTATCTTTTAAGTCAAACCTGACTTAACAATTACTTTTTCTTTTTGACAATGTTTGATTTGCTAGGTTGCTTTCTGCTTCTGTAATTTTATATGTCCTGCCAGTCGCTGTACTTGAGTCAACTTTTGTTAAAACAGACTGCCTGGACACCCACAAAATGTCAGAGTGTGAAGGATAAACAAATGATGGTGATGGACCATGTGAGTGTAGAAAATTGATCTGTATTTCATCAGAAGATGTATTCACATTAAGAACACAGCCCAACCACCAGGTAGAATCATACATGCAGGTCACAAATCCTTGTATTTCTTCTAATGCCAAAAACATACCTGCAGGAATTGCACACGTCCCCAATGAATATTCACTTGAGTTAGAAAAATACTTCACTTGGACAACACCTTTTTTAACGGGCACAAATGAATGGAACTGCTGAGTGCCAGGAACAGTCACTGCTTCTGAAAAACGGCCTTCAAGTAACTTCTCTTCAGCGGCATACTCTTCTTGTGCTACATAGGCAAAGCTGATGTTCCGAATGTTTGATTTTACCCAATCAAACACTTGACGAGGAGTCATAATTTGTTCACTGTACGGTCTTTGTAAACTGGCTTTTGCTGCCAAACGTTTGACCGTTCCACCAATGCCATCACATGCACTCTTCCCATGGGAAGTTGCAAAAAAATGCCATTCAGCTGGAATGGCAAAATCATCTTCATGTAATGTCAGATTTAGAAAATTTTTACAATTCTTGTATTGACCTGAACATCCATCAGAGAAATAATAAATTTTTATAATAGTAACTTTGCATATCTCTGTTAGATGACTTATAACGTATTTCTGAAACAGATGAACTGCAACGGTATTGTGTGTCATGCAGTCTGACATAATGGCTAAGTTTTCATGAGCTAAATTATTTTTGTCATCTAAAAAATAGGCAACAAATTGGATGAATTGTTGCTTGGGCATTATTCCAGTGAAAACCTTGTGCTGCATCCTGAAGAAGAAAAGAATAATTTTCAGCAAAATCCCCCAGCGCAATTGCTTCATTAATTTTTAAATTTACTTTTAACTCTTTTAAAAATGTTGCTTGTTCAGTTGCAATAAATGAATGCTGTAGCAAGAGCTGCAACTTTTCTATAAGAAAAGCAGTAAAGTCCTCACTAGATTTTACTAGTGTTTCTAAAGTTGATCTATCAGTTGATAGCCACTGCTTAAATGTAATATTTTCAACTCCATTGGCATTAAAAAAGTCAGAAATCTTTAGTGCTAAATTTTCTGAACCTGGACATTCACTGCACTTACCAAAGTAACATGCTGGCTGTGCTGGATTACACAGATAAACAATGTTGGTATGTTTTTAAATAATCATTTTCTTCTTCTTTTGTGAAATTTGACAGAATAGCAGCCAACATCTGTTTTACATTCAGATGAATTGTACATACGCATACAGCATGTGTGCCACTGGCACCAGCTAGAACACAATTCTTTGGCCGAAGCTCGGCAAATTTTGAAAAGCCAACTTTGGTTTCAGGATACAAATTTTGAAAAGCCAACTTTGGTTTCAGGATACAATTCTTTAAAAAAGCGAATATAAATTTCATTCAAATTACCCAATATAAGATGCTTTTGTGCATGAGTTTTAATTCCATTGACATAAATTGAAAGAAAATCTTTTTTAAATAGGAAATATTCAAGGAAATATTCCTTAAAATATTCAAGGTCAAAAGTCAAGGTCAGATATTAAAATCTGTATAATTTGAAACATTGAAGTTTAAATAATATCTGATCTCCTAGTTTCACCCATATGAAACTTGGCACAAATAAGGAGCATAACAGTGTGTACAAAATATATTTTTTTCAGATTTTTAAAATGATATGTTTCGGAAATATTCAAGGTCAATTTGAATGACCTTCAAAATTTAAAATTGTACTTTTGTATTATGTAATATATCATCTTAAAGCTTGTTTCAAGATCTTTAAAATGAAGTCAATTTTATGTATGTCGTGCAATTAGAATAGTAGTTACATGCATTTGAAAAGTACTCCGACGATCAAAATTTGATGATTTTTGATTTTTTGTAATGGTCACCAATCAAAAAGTATTTGTCTTAAAAATCTAAAAACTTGGATTTTTACTAATGTGTCCAAATACTACCCCTGTATAAAATTTCAGAAAAATCGGTGGGGATCAACTTGAAAATCCCATTTTTTTGGTTGATTTGACATGGAATGACCAAAGCGTTATGGATGAAGAAATAAGTTATTCTTACAGCAGATAACTGACTATTGGCATTCAAATATAAAAGTATTACTCAAAGTATCTTTTTTCATGAATGGAATGAGCTAGATCCACGAGAAAGATGTCACCCAATTTATCGTATAGTATTACATATGAAAAGTGAACATGTTTCTCAATGGGAAATATTTATTTTTTATTTTATATGACTTTTTGATAATTTTTTTGAAAAATATGCAATATCTCGAGAACGGTTCATGTTTGCGTTCTAAAATTTATGTCAATCATTTTCTAATGAAAAATTACATAAGAAATGTCTATTTGCGTAATTTTATTAGCAGTTTTGATTTTTTGACGATTTTTTCAAAATTTCGCTCGAAAATTTAAGGGGTTCTGAACATTCGATTGCGTATAAAAACAATAGGCTTCCAGTGTTTATGGATTGTGATTTTTGTACCAAATTTCATTCGAATTGGTCCATTCGTTCGTCAGTTATCGTCTCCACAAACTCACTGACACACACACACACAGACATCACTTCAAAAATGTTTGATTCGTGATCAGGGATGTTTGAAACATGCTCGCCCGTCGAAAACTCGAATTTGAATTTTCGACCCCGTCACAATACTTTCCTTATACATTATGTATATAAGGAAAGTAAAAATTGTTAGAAATTTTAAAGTGATATTGTAATCAGAATTTCTTTCATTTCTTTTTCATTTAAATCAATTTTATTATTTAATAAATGTTTACAAATGTAAGTGAATAAATTTAAATGTACAATGTAATAAGAACATTAAATTTTAAATGTTTAGTTAAAGCAAATTCACATTGAATTTAATGTATGTTTTTTTAATATCTAGCTTTAAATTTATACATAAATTTTGGAATAACTCAATTCACTAAATATTCAACAAAAACAATAAGATCATAAATTAAACCACCAAAATTTATCAGTAAAACTATAAAAAATCATCATTGAAATTTAATGAAGTTATTTTAGTTACTTCAAGTTTAAACCCTTATTTCCCCCCCATAAAAAGATAGAGACTCAACGTTTTTTTTATTTTATTTTATATATTAACTCACATATGAAAAAAATTTAACAAAAACAATTAGCTTTCAGTCAGTAGTGACTCTTTTTCTGTATAAGCTGTTTTATTTCTGTTTATTTTTCTAGAATTTTTCAATTCTTCACTTCACACTTTTAAAACATGTAAAAATCAAAATTGTAGAATATTTTGTAATCTACGTACTCTTCTTAATAACTGTATAAAGTTTCGTGACTATAGCTAGAAATAAAGGTAAATTAACCCTTTCGGGATGGTGGTATTCCGAAACTACCGTGGCCCAAAGGACGAAGCGCTTCGTTTCCGAAATGTGCCCAAAAGACGGCTATTTTTTTGCGCTAAGCCTAACTCTCGAAAAAAATTCACTAAAAATCACCCGTTCAACACAGCATTCTACTTTTTTCAGGAAGAAAGAAAATACTTATTTTCTATTTGATGTATATTTTTTATACAAATTTTCTTTTATCAAAATATTAAAAATTTAAGTGTATATATGTTTTAGGTACAGATGGATAATTCTTTGGCATGTCCTTCCGATTTTTTAAAACTGTACCACATAGATGCTTATTCTTAGACAACAAATACTTTGCAAGTACAGGAGAGGTAAAAAATTTATCCAAATACAAAGTATATCCTTTTCCTAAAAGTTCACTTAGAAATGTTTTCACAACGCGTTCTCCATACCCACCATCAGAGCTTGATAATCCCGTGTCCTTTCCAGTATACACAAGGAAATTCCATTTATAGCCTCATTCCGATTCTGCCGATTTATATATTTTTATTCCATATCTGGACCTTTTCGATGGGATATATTAACGAAATTCCAGCCTTCCTTTCCATGAGAACATAAATAACCTAATCATTTCATTGCCGCACATTTCTTTACCCCCCCCCCCCCTCTCCCACCCACTCAAAAAAAGAAATACTCTCTTATATCCCTCTAATTCAACAACGAAATCAATAAAAGACAAAATCAGAACGAGACCCGGAACTCAATTATAAAATTGTTTATGCTGCGAGAAGTGAACTGTCTGCTTACGCTACAGAACCATGTTTCATTCCTCCAAATGGAGAAATAATTCATTGGATTCTTTTTGTGCCAAGGTCAAACATCTACAAAATACATTTAAGTTGCTTCCATGGGCATTTAACGCCATCTAGTAGACAAATACATTCAAATTAAAACGTTCCACGTAGAAACACCAATACGTGCCAGTCATCCTTTAGGGTAAAATTTCCTCAGGCCCGAGTGCGTGCCGTTAGTCCTTGAATGCAAGTTCACAGCTGGCACGTGGGCGTGCCGATTGTCGCGAAAGGGTTAAAATAAGTTTTTCACATAACATTGCTTTTAGCCAAAGTTGCTATTATGGCATCTCAGCCAAATTTTAAATTCTGGTATTCTCAAAATTAAAGTAGGTAGGAAGCTCAAATTTTCAGGATTTTCACAGTTCAAGGTAATAAACTTTTATGTCAACTTTCATTAAAATCTGAGTCGGTGGGTTTCATTTTTGAAAAAAGCTGGATGATTTGACATGGAATAACCCGCAAAATTTTGTCTAGATGTACAAAAATTATTGTAATTTATGTATCCACATGAGACAAACCCTCTTTTTGAAAATATACAACTTTCCCATTAACCCTTTTAAATGTTTTGGGTAGAAAATCTCCTCATAAGATTAAAAAAAAAATTCCTATACTTTAATAAAAGTTATATTTGGCCAAATGCCCTTGCTTCATTCCCCCTCCCCCAAAATTTATGAAACACCATTAGACAATATCACGAAATTGTGTATTTGTATACAATATTTGGCATTTATTGTGATAATATTACATTTTTTTACATCTCTTTGCAACCACTAAAATTTTTATATTTACTTTGTATTTTATTCTGAAAAATTATTGTTTTTATGGGAAAATTATTATTCGAACATGTTATTAACAAAATTGAGGGATATGAAGCTGTTTGTAGTAACTCTGTCCCTCTTATTTGTTTGCCATGCTCAAGGTCCTTACTTTATGAAAAAACTTATTAATTGATTAGTATTTATTATTAATCCTTTTATTAAACCAATTTATGTTGATTATCATTTATTATTTCTTTTATACTTGTTTACCAGCAATTCAGTTAGATTTGTATTTGTTAATCAATAACAGCATATAAGAATTGCTGTTACTATTGTTTATTTTTGCTGGTGTATTTCAGTTCACTTCTGAATTTTTTAGAAGAAAATTATTAGTCCTGTAGCCTTTTTCAGGTAATGATAGTATAATATAAAAATAAATTCTGCATATATTTTTTGTTTTTATCTCATTTAGGTAACTTCCTGTTTTAAGACATCTTATTTCGTTTTGATTTGGAGTTCAATTTTTTTTACACAATATGATTTCAGTTTGCATTGGAAAACTATCCTTTAAGCGTTGCAAAATATATACAGTAGACACCGCTTATTGTGATCACATCGGGTTCCTTACTTGACTATTTGATAACATTAACCAGTGTAAAATACATTGCTTAAAAAACATTGATGCTATAGAGCAAATTTAATTATAATCTACTAAAAACATTAAAATACATACTTTTGAAGGCTTCATTATCAACAAAGGTTCAGAAAATTTATTAATAGTAGATTGATTGCAACTTTTTGTAAAAGTTCTTTAAAGTGTTACATTCATAGGGTATCTGAAAACTTTTTGACTGATGCTGTACCCCTAATTTTAAAATAGAGTTCCTCTCTTATCTTTGCACTTGTATGGACTTTCTCATCAGTTTTGTTTTCTTCAGAATCTTATGTGCTTGAATCTGTCTGAAAGAGAGTTTTGTGGATTTCATCTTTCATTGATGCTACAATTTGAAGGTTTTCATCAATGTCCATTCAAGATTTGAATTTCTTGTTACTCAGTTGAGCTTTTTTATTTTCCTATTTGCCTAATCTTCATTTACATATGCAAGTGTTTAAGACAGTTCTATATTGCCTTTTCTGTGATTTGGTTCTATGACATATCCAGCAGATGTAGGGCATCAAGGAGATGGTGTCCCTTGCTAATTCATTTTCATTTTCTTCCATGTTATCAAGGATCCTAGCTGTCATTTCTCGGCATTAATATGCTTTCAGCATTCAAACTATAGATAAGAGATTGTTTGTGAAGTCAAATTGTTCAGTAAGGACTAATAATAGGGTGGCTACAGAACCTGGAAATCAGGAAAGCATTAAGGAATATCAGCATTCTGAAAAAAATCAAGAAATATCCTAAAAACACTGTAAAACCAGGTAAATTAGAATTTTTTTTTAGTTGTCACAGATTTCTTCCAACTCGCGACAATACACAATTCCTTATTTGTTTTGAAAGTTGTCAAGATATTTCATATAACAGGAGAAGTAGATTAAATAAAAAAATAAGTGATTTTTAACTATATGAATTCTTGACTGAATTTTACAGAACATGGCTGAGTTAATTGAGTTTTTTTATAGCTTATCTAGAATTTTAATGCTTGAAGGATTAATATTCTTATAATAATACTGTTCTTATATAACTATTGCATAAATACTATACTTTATTATACTTTTCAATGCTGAAAGTAATTAATTTTAACTATTTACTCTTATCACTTTCAATTTTGTTACTAATCAACTTTTTATGCTAACAAGCATAAAACTGATATTCAGTAAAAGCATATAGTGATACATATCAGGGAATTTTTGTTGATATTATCTGGAAATCTGGGAAATATCAGACAATTTTTTATTTGAGATCCTGTAATCACCCTGAATAATATACCATTTCCCTCCCTCTGATTTTTAGAATGGCATTCCTGCACAAGTTGATTTATGCCTATGGCAGAATCTAGGGCAAATCTTTTCAAACATTCTTGTCCATTTTTACAAATGCCCTTTTTTATTTTTCATATTTTTAATCAGAAGATTAAAACTGGTATCCTACCAGTTTAGACATTTTGTAAATATTTCTTAATTGATACCACAGCGACTTTCTTTTATTTTTTCAGCATCAAAGACAGAATTTTTGATTGCATTTCCCCCTCTTCCCCGCCTATTCACTCCTTTTTGTCACACATATAGATGTGTCGCTTTGAAATACCTAAATCAGTCTACAATGGTTAATAGTACAAAGTTAAAAAGAAAAATCATGTGGCTTGTATGGAATATTTTGATCACATTAAGAAAATCACCGAGTACAATAATCAATAAGTATTGTATACAACTAGCTGGGACTTCTGCAATCCAGTAACAATAGTGAATGATTATGCTATCCATGATTGTATATGTGTTTTAATTTTCAGATTTTAAAACCATTGTAATTAAACATAATAACTAAGTGAACATCGCTGTGAAATAGTTTTTAGCTAATTAGCTCCTAATGCATTTATCAAATGTTAGTTACAATTTTCATTTACTCGGTACTTTTTAGTAGGACTGGACAAAATCCGGGTGCCAAGTCGCTGTCGTGTCTAAAATATTAGTGGTGGTGACTGGAAATATGACAGATTGGCAAAAAAAAAAAAATTATCAATGAACAAAAAATTCAACTCTTGAATTGAGCGACAAGAAAGAATTTTAAGAAAAAATGCTAAAATTTCTAATTTTTACAAAAATAACCACCAATTTCCTATAAATTTAGATTTGAAAGAATTGTGCTTTAAAATACTAAAAGTTTTTAAAGTTATTATTTAAGTATTAGTGTTAATCTTTATACTAAAACATTTTCTAACAACTGTCTTCAAAATTCAAAATAATGTAAATTAAAATCTTATTCGTAACTTTTTGAGTTGGCTCCTAGATTGAAGAGAAATTTGACCAGCTCTACTTTCTAGGACTAACATATGGGTAAATTGAGGGTTATATGTATATGGGCTCTCTAGATCTTTATTTGCTGTTTTGTAAGGTGGTATCATTGACTATATATTGAAGAACATTATTTATCTTGTTTTTCATTAATATTTAAAGGACATTTTAGTTTTCAAATTGTGTTATAACTAATGTGTTTTTCAGCTCAAAGAACATCTGTATTTGTTGATGCAAAAACATCTAAATTTGCATGTGACAATGGTGATGATGCAAGATATGATGTGAGTGTGCATGTTTTCATTTTATTTATATATCTACCTTGTTATTTGTTATCATCTGCATACCTGCCAACTTTTACGCATTATGCGTAAAATTTACGCATTTTAACTGCTCTTTACGCTTTTATGCATATATTGCTATATTTTACGCATTTCCGCATTTATTTGAATTTTTTAACATTACTAGGGAATCAATCTCTGACGAAATTCTCCGGCTTTTTTTGTTTAAAATTTATCAATTAACCAGACATGGTATAATATCTCGGAAACACCGATTTTCCGCTTTTTTAGCACTTATTTCTACCATTCCCGGGATCGTAACAAATCCATAATAAAATGCAGGGTAATACCAATAAAATTAACGGAGATTTGCGGCCGCGTGTAATATAAATGAAGATCTCGATCGCTTATTTTATGAAAGTAATAAATATACTTCTTCAAAGGTTGTCTAATTCAGCATAAATCGCTAAAATGTTATTTTGTTCATTAATTTTGCATAAACACTGCGATTGCGCAATTCAGTTTGTTCTTATGAATCGCCGAGAGTACAAAAGTATCTTTTTCCATCCATCTCAATCTTCTAAATATTGCATTTTTGATTGACTAAACTAGCTTATTTTCATGTTCTAATTAATTATTATGGTTAATTTCTTAATTATTTTCGCATAAACAGTGCGATTGCGCAATTCAATTACTTCGCATGAATTGCCGAGAGTACGTTAGTATCTTTTCCCATCCATCTCCATCATTTAAATGTTGCATATTAGATCGACTAAACTAGCTTATTTTCATATTCTGATTAATTATAACGGTTAATTTCTTAATTATTCTCGCATAAACAGTGCGATTGCGCAATTCAGTTACTTCGCGGGAATTGCCGAGAGTACGTCAGTATCTTTTCCCGTCCATCTCCATTATTTAAATGTTGCATATTAGATCGACTAAACTAGCTTATTTTCATATTCTGATTAATTATTGCGGTTAATTTCTTAATTATTTTCGCATAAACAGTGCGATTGCGCAATTCAGTTACTCGCGTGAATTGCCGAGAGTACGTTAGTATCTTTTCCCATCCATCTCCATTATTGAAATGTTGCATATTAGATCGACTAAACTAGCATATTTTCATATTCTGATTAATTATTACGGTTGATTTTTTAATTATTTTTGCATAAACAATGCAATTGCGCAGTTCAGTTACTTCGCGGGAATTGCCGGGAGTACGTCAGTATCTTTTCACATCCAACTCCATCATTTAAATGTTGCATATTAGATCGATTAAACTAGCTTATTTTCATATTATGGCTAATCATTAAACTAGCTTATTTTCATATTAAGGTTAATTTTTTAATTATATTTGCATAATACAATTTTTTTTATTTTGAAAATTGGGTATGAACTCTGTGAAAGGATATTTTCTAAAAAGTGGTATTAAAACAATGATTTAGGCAAATAAAAAGGAAACCAGTTTGGCATGAATATAATTCAGTGCTATTTTTTTTTATTATTATTAAAGATCTATATTCGTTACTCTCTTTAGTGAAAACTTGTGTTTTACCAATCATAAATATTTGTTTTCATTATAAAGTAAATTTCGCGGGATAAAACCTTTATATATTTTTTGTTAATTTATTGTCCTTAAATTTTATAAAATTGGTGTCTTGTATTTTCATATTCTACCAGTACTATGCCTGATATTTAATGCAGTATTTTTTTACTGCAGGTACTTGTACATAGTTAAATTCATTAGAAATGTCGTTTACGCGTGTAATTAAAAAAAATCATTATAAATGTCATCCACGCAAAATTTTACACATTCCAGTTTTCCCAGGTTGGCAGGTATGCATCTGTGTAAATAAAATTGAAAATTTGTCTGTTTATTTCATCATGATGGGAGAACAGCGTCCCTGAATTTCATGAAATTTTGATGGGTAGCCTTGGTATGGTCCCATTTAAAATTTAAGTGTCTTTCTGTCTATTTTCATATTTTTCTGACTGTTTTTAATTTCATTTATAAGCTAAGTAGCTATAGCAGATTATTTTCTTTCTATATTTTATCAATGAATTTATTTATAGTTTTTGATTCCATTGCAGAACTCGCATTTACTCGCAATTGTTGCATCAATCAGTAATTTTTAAACTAAATTGACTCGCTATTTAAAAACTGTTAGTCAAATATGACTTGCAAAATTCACCCATGTTATCTATTTTATTTCTTCTCTTTCATACGAGCTTTCGATGTCTGGTTATTTTATACCTGTGTTTAAAAGAGTAGTTATAGTACAATAACTTTAATAAAAGTTAAACTGGTTCATCAATTTAAATTTATTACACTCTTGTTTTCAGTATAAGTATGTGCGATATTATATGAAGGAGATATCAGTTTTCTTTCTTTTTACCATTTTAAATTAAAATTACAAATGCTAAAAAGTACTAAAAAATGACTTGTCCAACTGACCTCTTGTGTTTCTGTTTCCTTACTTTGAGCGTAACTCATTCTTTGTATAAGCCATTGTTATGCCGAGATTTGGGATTCAAAATTTAATTAATAGTTCTAAATTATGTAATAGCTTAAAATTCGTTATTTTCCCCTTTCCCTTCAAAATTCAAAATTTATTTGTTGTTTTTGAATATTTCGGTGATTTATTTCCCCTTTAACGTAATTTGCTATCCTTTTTCTTTGTTTTATTATTCAAAATTATACGCAATGCATCTTAAAAACGTTAAAATATCATATCCTTTGTTAATCTTTTGGCTTCCCGCTCTCTCGTGTTAACTTCACTTCATTCATGAGAGCGAGAAAAAAAGATGCATTTTTACTCAGAATTTGGCCTTCACACGGCTTTCTGTTGGACACCTGCATTTGAGGTGCCATCATTTCCGGTGGGGCTGGCGGGTTGCCGCTTGGCGGAAGTGATCCTTTTAATGGTTGGTTCTCGGCATAACAGCATTTTTATTTCCACAGTATATGCGTGAGCGCTCGGCGCAAAGCGCAGGTTTTCACTCGCCAAGTTTGGCGTCTCCTGGGAAGGCAAGTGTGTTGCCGAGGCATTTGATTGCTGACCAGCATTAGGCTAGGTGGTGTTTTTTTTTACGGCTGCTGAGATCCGTGGAACGGGCCCCAAGCAAATGCGCCCGTATCCCGCGGTCGCCTGGAGTATGTTTTAAATTTGTGCAGAATTGCCTGACATCGCAGGGGCGTGCCTCATATTTGAACAACTTCCACGTATTTTTGTGCCATCAATTGTGAGTGTTCAAGTCTTGGGGGGCCCTGAGTGAACAGGGCTAGTGTTCAAAGATCAGTGTGCAAGTCCTCAGTGATCGAGTGTATGCAAGCAGTGCGTTAATTTTAAGAGTGAATAAAATCAATGAAAACAAAGGTTACATCATGCATGGAAGTAAAAGGCATCTAATTTTGAATTTCATTTTTAAGAGTTGTGATCTACCATCTTAGTGCTATCGATTTGTGAGTGTTCAAGTCTTGGGGGGCCCTGAGTGAACAGGGCTAGTGTTCAGAGATCTGTGTGCAAGCCCTCAGTGATCTGGGTGCGTGCAAGCAGTGTCATTTAATTTTTAAAGTGATTAAATTCAAAGAAGAGAAGAAAAAAAAGGAAAAGGGGAGTTATAAATAATTTGTTTAAGTGTTAGCATTGTAGTGCTCCGGCCGTAGGGGCACTACCGCTGCGGTTCCCGCAAGTCAAGGGAATCACAACCGACGATGATCGAAATACGTATGGTCGCTGGGTGGTGGTGGAACATGGTCGATCTTCTTTTGCGTTGTGTATTATGTACTTTAATCTATAGCTGAGAGGAGAAATCGATCGCTTCGGGATGGGTGATCATTCTGGAGGTAGAAGTAGACGATGAGAAAGCTCACTTGAGGAATGCCTCGGGCTGCATGGATGCGAAAACTCACGAGTATGGATCCTGGAGAAACGGAAGTAGTGGATGTAATGCCTGGACGAACTTGGAGAAAGAGGAAACTAACCACGGTTTTTAACTTAAATATATTTATTAGTTTCCAGCATAATTTATTCCAGAATCAGGATTACCTTCATTCATCAATTTATTACATGGAGTCAGAATGGAACAAAAGATCTGACTACGGAATCCAAACTCGTTGACAAAATCCTTAATAATCAAATTACAATAAAACATTCCGAAATCATCATCTCATCACTGAAGTGACTCAGCTCGCTAAAAATCTTTAATTACATATTTTAGAATATCTTAGAATTTTACTAATAGAATTTTCATTTCGTTGCCCCCATAGGCAAAGCGCGACCTACCCCGTCCGCGTCACATCGCCAATTAAATTATTTACCGAAAAAAGACTCATTTGTATAATTGCGCACATTCATGACGAGATGAAAAATAACACCGGTATATTTCTATATAAAAATATTTCGCGGGAAGAGCGAAAGTACGTCATATGTATAAATGCGCGAGGAGTTGTCGTTACAGACCGAACGGCTCCAGAACGAAGGAGTGAAATATTTGGCTTTTTATCAAAAGGTATTAATTTATTCTTAAGAACAAAGTTCGAAATCGAAAGTAGAATTTAGAATTACCGAAGCGATGGAACAAACTAGATTTTTGAAACAGCGTTTCCGAAACATGAATTTTGAAGAATTTAATTTAATAAAAGAGGGGGGGAGTATTTCACTACAGCATCGAGAAAGTTTTAGTATCTAGAAAGAAAGATGTTTGAGAATGAGTTTACTTGATTATTTTTAACAAAGCTATATTGCTGCAATATAATGAAGAAATGTGATTTTTAATATTTTCCTTTTTCAAATTCAAGTTTTGGTGGACAGCTCCTCAGGCAGACCAAACTCTGGTCTTCAGACCAGAGTGGATTCTGTTTCCTGGGTTATTTTAATTGGTTATCTGGGTTTTTCTTTAATTGAATTCTAAATTTAATAGACTTAATTTTTGCAATGTACTAACTTAACTTTATGCCACTATACATGTAATGAAACCTTAAATGGATCAGATGTTTAAATTTTTAATTGTTGAAAAATAAAAGTTAATTTTTAATTTAATAATAATGGTTGTCATTCTTGTGTTGTGTGTTGGCTGTGCAAATTATTCATTTAAAGGTAAGTGGAATTTTTAGAAGTTATATGGTGTTGAAGTGTTATTAAAGGTGTAACATAGTTTAGCACAGACCAAGCTGTAAGTAATAAACTAAGCAAATAAAGAAACAAATAATAATTATAAAAGTAAACTTTATTGTTTAAATCTATACGATCACAGGTTAAAAATAAAATAATGTAATTAAAATAAATCTAAATCACAATCTAAATTTAATGATATAATATAAATAACTTGTGTGAATTAAATAAATAAGAAGTTTAATAGTAAGGAAAGGGAATCCCTTCCCAACACCACCAAATAAACAGAACCTAATTGTTATTTAAGTTTTTGAACTAACATGATCTGTTTTTTGAGCCTCTCTACAATAAATGCAATTTAAAATCTAATAACGTGACCCATTTATTGTTTGTTCTTCTATCTCTAAAATCATGGAAGCTTTATAAATTAACAAAATAAAATATAAACCTTTTAATCTCAAAGGCCATAAATAGAAAATATCTCTCTATTTTTGCTCCTAATGAGTCTAGAATATAATTAACAATGATGCTATTGTTTAATCGTTATTATTGTAATTATTATTATCTATATAAATAACATTGTATATTGGGCTTCTACCTATCTGTTTATCTTAGCATGGGAGAACTCACCTTTTTCCTTTTTGTAATAAATATAAAATTTCAAAAAAGTTTGTATTAAAATTTCACTACAAATTATGAATTTCAAATTTCTTTGCGTTATATATTCTGTATGAAGAATGGATATACTGATTGTTATAAATAAAGTAGAAGTCTATCATAGTTTTATAATAGTTTAAGTCACTGTTCATAATACTCTTTAAATTTTCATATAACTGGATGAGTAAATAAGGTTTTGAACACATTCTTTTTGCAATCAACTTGATGTCATTGTAAAATTTAAAGATGTGTATTGAAGAAAAGTTCTGACCTATTTTTTTTTAACCAAATTGGCAGGATGTTATATTAGCCAATATATACACAATACCACTGAGAAATGTTTCCTTTCACATTCAGTCTTATACTATAAAACAATCAAAACAATTGAACAATTGAATGAACATTCTCTCAAAATAATCAGATTTTTATCTGTTTGCAAGTTATCATCAATGATAATTGTTCACCTCCAGAAATGAGATCTTACGTCAGGGTTTGAAAAATACCGGGTGCCAAGTCGCTATGACGACTAAAAAATCGGAGCTGACAACCATAATTTCTCTTTTTAATTACAGGCATGATATTCTTCCAATGATCCGCGAATTTCTGCTTTTGTGTTTGTTTTTATTTTCCCGAGTATTTTCGTTTTTTTTTCTCGTGTACTTTCCGAGAATTTTCTTCTTTCTGCGAGTGGAAATATTTTCCTTGCAAATTCCAAATTTTCTCTTCCTTAAGCAGGGTGTCCACAGGACACAAAAGTCCAGAAAAAGTTATAAAATCGGTTACAAATGTCCAAAATCTTATGAATTTTGAGATGGGAGTTTTTCCGATCTTACATCTGGAAATCTGTTTCCCTGCGATTGTAAATCTGTCCGCGAAAACGGCCCTCGCACACGGCAATTGCTTCCGTTTCACGAGGGAGATGATGACCAATGATTATTATCGTATAATATACAAAACTATTTTTCAAACATATTACTCATGAAATGGACTTCTTTGTAGCAGTATATCGTGAAAAACGGCAATTGCACGCGATTCTCAGTATATCTCATTTAGTTGTGAAAATATCTTTCACTTATGCAATCTGTTTGCATCCACTAAAATTTTTATGATTCTTACGAGTTGTATGCATAAAAGTTGTTTTGCAAGCAGATTATTAATGAAATGAAAGTCTATTTTGTTACTAAACTGCATTTATAGTTGATCCTCAGTATACAGAGATGCCAACCTCTGAAAGAGGTCATCAGTAGAAACATTAGACATTTTCAGTAGTTTTCAGTAGAACCCCATCGACCATCAGTAAGATTTTACATATATTGAAAATATATATTTTAAAATTTTAGAATACGCTGTAAAATGTAATTTTGATAACTTAACTGAGATAATTCAAACTGAATTTCATTATTTATGTGAAAATAATTAAGAAATTAATCTTTATAATTAACTTAAATATAAAATAAGTTAGTTTAGTCAAGCTAATGTGCAATAATAGTGAGACGGAGATGAATGGTAAAGGACAATTGTGTACTTTCGGCAACGCCCCCGATAAAGAAACCGAATTACGCAATCATCTATTTATGATAAACTGATTAAAAAATTAACCTTTATAATCAACCAAAATATAAAAATAAGCTAGTTTAGTCAAACTAATGTGCAATAATAAGGAGATGAAGATGTATGGAAAAGGATAATTCTGTACTCTCGGCAACGCTCGTGAAATAAAACTGAATTGCACGTGCAACTGAATCGTGTTATTTATGTGAAAATAATTTAAAAATTAACCTTTATAATCAACCAAAATTTAAAAATAAGCTAGTTTAGTTAAGTTAATGTGCAATAATAAGGGGATGGAGATGGATGGAAAAAGATAATTGTGTTCTCTCGGCAAAGCCCCCCTAAAAAAAAAACTAAATTGTGCAATGGCGTAATTTAAACAAAATATAAATTGTTTAGTAAAATATTTCTTTATTTTTACTTGCACTATAAAAATAAATTAGGTCTATTGTTTTGATATGAAATTACTAGAAGAAAATGGATGCAAACTGAAAATTTTGGACTCTCAGCAAAGCAAGGAATATGAATTGAATGGTGGGTTGCATGGATTTTACAGGATTTTCCATAGTTTTGGGAGTAATGTCCTTAAAACTGTAAGATGAAGTAAAAATCTGTAAAATACAGAAATCCAAAAAAGTTGGCATCTCTGAGTATATCGCGTTTAATTGTGAAAATATTTTACTTTATCATACTATATATAACAGTATAGAAGAAGTATTGTTTTTATGAAAATTTTCGAATTCGGGATTTTAATGCCAATATATGCTTTAGAACCAAGCCCCTGAACACATTTGCCTTGAACACATTTTGACTATTTCAGGAGTGATGTCCATATTTATGGATTTTGGCGAAACTTTATATCCGAATTTGTTATCAAAAAATCTAGAACTAGATAGAATTTTTTTTAATTCAAGCGAAAACTTGGAAGTGTATTCAAAATTTTATATTTTTTTAGCATGTTTAGCATAGGACAAAATTTATGATCATGCATAAAAAAAATTATTTATGGCCTAATGATCGTGAGATTTAGTATAGTTTCAATCACTGTTGTGAAAAATAGCCGTGATACAATTTTTGTGTGCGTGACATCATTAGCCCCCCTTGGAGGATTACGAAATTTATTGATGATAAATTTAATGATCTAAAGAACTTTAAACCTAATGCTGACGCGGTGGTCGAACGGTCAAGGCAAGTGTTTTCTAGCGATCGTTTGGCTGCCAGGCTGTGGATTCGAGTCCCACCTTCAGGCATGGATGTTATGTCGTTGGGCGCGATGTGTCCCGACCCCCACTGGTGCGCTGGGGCAACGTCATGTGACGACTAACAGGTTCACGGTTCTGGCCGGTGTATAGGCGAATTGATGAATTTCAAATGCCTGGCCATTGGAACAAAAAAAAAAAAAAAAAAAAAAAAAACACTTTAACCTCTAATAAAGCCGTTACCCATTGGTATTTTAAAATAAAAACTGTGAGGCATGTCACTGGACTTAAATGCAGTGTATAAAGTGGTATATATTTTATATTTACCCACTTTGTAGGATCTTATTAGTACTAATAAAAATTAAAAAAAAAATACATTGTGCTGATATTTTTTCTGGCTCCTAACATTTCAAGAGATTTTTCAATCTCTGTCTTAAGTATTAACTCATAAGTGGATTTGTGTATTAAACCAGAAGCAGCAATGCTTAATACTAAAACGGATTCTGGCTTATTAATACTGTTGCACTATGCATTTAATTCCAAAACAGGTAGTGAAATTGACTAGAATCACTTAAGGAATGATTCCAACTGTACATACATAGAATACAATGTTGTACTTTAAGTACTTGTTTACAGTATGCTGATTGAAATGAAAATTGCACTTGGTGATGAATGAAAACTGATCCAGTTAGAGAGAGAGATCCTTAGACCTTCTCTTGTGCACATCAAGTAGATTCTTTATGGAGCCATTACCTGTCAATGAAAAGCGATTCTAGTGAACTGAAGTTTTTGCTGTTTGCCTAATTCATTAAAATGTTGTCTGTCAACCATGGTAGTGCAGATGTGGAGGAAGGCATCTCTCTTTTAAAGCACATCATGCCAGAAGATAGGCCTAAGATGAAATATAGAATCTTGCTGCCTTACTGTTCATGATGCTTTAGGATACTTTAATAACAAACTTGAGAATGTATCAAAGTTACTAAAACTGGCTAGTATTGCGTACAAAAGTTATAAGGCTTATCTTAAATCTAAAAGAGAGAAGAGAAGAAAACAAGAGCAGCATCATTTTTGCAAGAGTAGCTGAAGAAGGAGCAGCCAGAAAAAGTTCATGAAGAAAAAAGAGAAATTAAACAAAAGTGAAACTGGAAGGTGCCAAGCTGGAAGCATAATTGCAATCAGAAGTCACTGACAAACTTTTGACAGAAGCTAATAATAGTCTTGTAAAAGCCTAGAAAAAAAAAAGATATAAAAGAGGCAAAGATTGCACAGTCTATAATTGATGTAGCAATATCTGACAAAATGGGTCTAAAGAAGTAAAGGAGGTCGATTGCATATAGAAAAAGATTAGAAGGAGAAAGACATTCTCCTCGATCATTTATTTGTTCCTAAGAAGAAGCCTATGATGGGTACTTTCAAGTGGTGCTAAGATTTTAAAATATGCAATGTATTTTCAAAAAATAAAAGATATGGAATTGCATATCACATTCCATACAAATGTCAACTATTTACTTGAAAATTGTTACACTTTTCATTTGTCTATAGATATATCTGTATAGTTCCTAAACTCTTGTCAATTCAATATTTCTTATTTTGTTTTCATTTGAAAGTAATATTGGGTTTGGCTCAATCGGCCTTTTAGTTGGGGAATTTAAAAATTAAAAAATAATAATTTTCTACTGTATGATTGGTTTTGGACAAAAATCTAATTGTTCTTAAAATGTCACTTTTTAGATTTAGTCCCTAAAATTGTCCTTATAAATCATAATTTTTTTAAAAATATAATTTTATAAATTATAATTTTTTAGTCCAAAATTTTTTAAGTTAAATTCTGTTGGGATCATTGTACTTATGATATATTATTACCATTTATATGTTGTTGTTATATATTTATTTTATTTAAAAGAAAACAGAATAAATCACAATGCAAATATTTATTTGTATGTTTTTAGATGTAAAGATTTAAATATGTTACAACGAAATTGCTATTTAAAAAATTTTTAATGAAAATAAATAAAAATTTTGGGATTAAAAGAACACTGATATATATTCTAATGTCATCCGTCAAATTGTAGCATCAAAAATGTTTGTAAATATCCCTTCCTTTGCAGCAAAAAATATTCACAGTGTTTACTTTTATTTTATTTTTGTTCTTGCACCTTTCTTTGCCCATGTAAATACATTATTTTGTATTTTGATGACATTTGTTAGAAAGTGCTTATAATTAGTTGCAATGGCATAACACATAGAAGTTAACACTAATATTTAAAAAAATGAATTTTAATTTTTTTTAAAATTAATACTTAATATTTTAAAATTGTTTCAAATTAAAATTAATAAGAGTAGCAAAAAATGTTCATATATTTATTTATGTTACATAATATAAAAAATATTCAAATTTAAAGCATTATTTTTACATTAGCTGTTTTACTGCATACATCTGAAATTAAATTATACTTTATTTTGTCGGTACTGACCACAGGGTTCGTACACATTTTGGAAGCCCTTAGAAATTCCTAGTTTTAAGGATTTTTTTTTATAAGGGCCATTAAAACTCCATATTTTATTTATTTTGGCCTTAGACTCCTGGAAATTGGAGAATACTCCTGGAAAATTGCTAGTAATTACTTTGTGATCTTTTATTTTCGAATACGTTCAATAAGTGGCACCACTTAAAGAGTGAAAGTAGTCTTTCTTTTCTTCCATAGAAAAAACACCAACCAGAAAAAAAAAAAAAAAAAAAGCTTGAATAAAGTCCCCCCCCCCCCCCCCCCCCCCCTAGTGTTTGTTCTTTTTTTAAAAAAAAAAAGAAAGAAAGAAAACTTTAACATGTTTTAGTAAAAATTATAAATTTTGTGTTCTTTTGTAAAATTCATTAATTCTATGGATCTTTCATAAAAAGTGCAAATTTAAGCAATCTTTCATAAAAATATCGTGAATTTTAAGGCTTTTTCATAAAATTATGAATTTTACACTTGTTTGTAAAAATTGCTTGTTAACCCTTTCGTGACAGCGGCATTCCGGAATTTCCGCGACCCAAAAGATGGAGCACTTTGCTTCCGAACTGTTGTTCCCAAAGGACGGCAAATTTTTTGCGCTAAGCCTAACTCTCGAAAAAAATTCACTAAAAATCACCTATTCAACACAGAAATTTACTTTTTCCTGGAATAAAAGAAATATTTATTTTCTATTTGATGTATATTTTATACACCATTATAGTGAGTATACACCATTATAGTGAGTAGATTTTCACACTTCCAAACAGAAGAAAATGTAGCGTGAATGATACTTCTTATGGAAAAGGTAGACACTTTATTTATAAGCAAATTTTGATTTTATTAATTTTTTTCATTTGGTCGGTAAGTTTTAGATGGTCAGTACAAAACTGCTGTTCCAGCTATATTAGCTGATAAAAATGTGAGCACATTCAGTGATCCTGTTCATCAGACACTTCACAGTGAACTAACTGTAAGAGCTTTGTGTACCTTGGAAGTAAAGTTATATTGAATTACTTAGTAACTAAATGTAAAATGAAGAATATGAAGAAACTTCAAGAGATAGTAGACACATACAATAAAATTGTGCCATGTCAAATCTGCAGTGCTTAGTAAAGACTAACAATTATGAATATTACAAAAGTAGGAAATATATATTAATGTGAAGTTAAATAAAAATGATAAATTAATTAACAGTAATCATTTGTGGTGCTAGCAGAAACTGTTGGTCCTTGCATCTCTCTCTCACTCCATGAAGAGCATAAAACATAATATATTTGGTAACATAATGTATTTGGTATCTATCTCAAGTGTTGACTCATTACTCATCCTTATTTAAATGCATATCTTGAGAAAGCAAAATAAATAGTTAATAATTTTATATAAATTCTAAATCTTTTATATTGTGCCCCATCTAGAAATGCCTTCATGTAACCGCTACAGTGCAAGAAAGCATTTATTTAGACATGGTGAAAAGAATGCTATAGCACAGTAGCATTTCCAAGGAGGTGGTATTAAGGACAAAAGAAGCAGACTAGATACTGAACATGTTCGAATGCTTTTTTTTTTAATAAAAATCTGCACTAGTTGAGAAACATTACAATTATCCAATTATCGTAGTTAAGAGTACTTAAATAAAAACACTTGCTGTAAAATAATTAAAATTTAAAATAAAAGTTTCATTTCTAAATTAATGTGGTTTTATTGCACTTTTACTTTTTCATTTGACTTTATTAATTTATTTAATAATGTTTAATAAATGTAAATATTATTTATTAACAATATAAAATAACTATTCGGGGTTTTCAAATATTCAAGATAATATTCAAATTCAAAAAGTGTTATTTGCCCATCTCTAATTTTTTCATTCAAAACATGTTTGCTAAAACCAGTAAATATATGCTTCAGTCATGTATTTGAAGTGGGCATTTCAATCACAACTCTATTGTTTATAAACCAAAAAAGAAAATAGATATATTTATTTAGTGATAATTTTAAGAATTCATACCGAAGTATATTTGAATTATTTTTAAATGAATGGGATATAATAATGTATAAAGGCTTAAAATCAGAGTCTGAAAGTTTTCATGAAGTTTTAACCAGAACCTTCCATAAATCATGTTTATACACATAAAAACACATTAATCAACTCTGTGTATTATGTATGTATGTATGAACATCCAAAAATGAATATTAGACTTTTGTAATTATAAGTTTAGAAATTTCAAAATAGAAACATTATGTATTTAATTTTGTTTAACTTTATATTTGAGTGTTTAAAAGCTTATCATAACATAACCAGAATACATTAGGTTAATCGGGAAGGATAAATTTTTCAGTTGCTTCCTCTTTTCCAATTTTGTTTGGGAAATTTTATTATGCAATAGTTCTTATGGCAAGCATTGTAAGAAACACCATCAAGTTTGTTAGGCACTAAAAAATTAATAGTTTCTTTTTGTAGATTATAACTGTATTTTTTTTATTATTATTATTAAGGCGCGGATTTTGATGAAATTTGCATTTTTTGCATTTTTTTTTTAATTTTTCCCTTTTATGGGCATTTTTAGGGCATTTTTAAGGCAATATTTAGTGTTTTTATAAGATTTCCTATATTTAGGGATTTTTTTTCATTTTTAGTTTTCTATACTTTCTGTTGCAATGGGTGTTTTTGCTAATTCCCTAGTATCTTTACAAACAAACCGCCGGGGCCGCAACTCTTATTCCTGTTTTGTGGTGCAAACAGATATTTTCACGGTATAAAAACTTATATTCCGACAATAGAAGATCTTTTACATTTGAGAACATTAGGAAACACCTAATAATTCAATGTAATTCTGATGTTATCATGGGAAATTAAATTATTGCAGTTCAGGATAATAAAAGTTTTAAGTCAGGTATTTATACATATACATTTTTTATTACAACAATTTAAATTATTTGTATTTACTCAAAACTTTCGAAATTTGTATCATGAATTAACTAAATTTATTTTTCATGTCATTCTTTTTTTAAGTTCATAATAATGTAAAACTTTAAGGGCATTTTTTTAAAGCACTTTTTCACTATTTTAAGGGCATTTTTTTAAAGCACTTTTTCACTATTTTAAGGGCATTTTTAGTGAATTTTTAGGTCATCAAAATCCGCGCCTTAATTATTATTAACTGAATTGTACTTTTTGAATTGGCATGCCTAGTCAGTAAAATTGAGATTATCTAGATGTTTTGATCAGGGATAATATGCATTCTGGAAGTTATCATTCATGTCTAATTCAGTTTTATTCAGATAAATAGGATTTCATTGTATTCTGTGTTCTAATGCAAGCATAAATGTTGTTTTTGCTATAGAATTATTCCAAGCATTATGGAACTTGCCCAATATGTAAGAAAGACATTCCATGGGTTGACATGAATACACATATCCCTATATGTGCTAGTGATCTTGGAAAATGCTCCCGGTGTGGTCAACATGTTCCAGATGACAACATAAAAGATCACATTTTGAAGCATTGCCCAAAACTGCCAGGAAATGGTTTGTTGCTATTTATAAATTGTATTGAATTACTCTATTTCATTTACTTCACATAGAATGGACCTGTCAACTTTCCTGACTTAGGTAGGAAACTCCCAATTTTCTGCTTTTGTGATTACCGGTATATACTCGTGTATAAGTTGAGATATTTAGGACAAAAAAAAAAAGCTACCAAATAGAGGATCAACATATACACAAAGCCTTAAAAAAAAATGGAAGTCTAAAAGTTTGTTCTACGAGGCAATCTATTCTAAAATGATATGTAGTAATTACACCCTCCAAATTTCTTTGCACTTTAAAACACTCCTGGCTTTGTATACTCACAACACAGTCACAGCTCGCTCTCCCAACTACCAGTGTATTGCATCATGATTGGACTGCACACAGCCACATCCACATTATAGCTCCTGTTACATCTTGCATGTTTTCAATCATATGTGGTTTTTTCTCTTGCTTCTCTGAATATGGCTGATCGCCTTCGACAAAAAATGGCTCTTTTTTAGAGCAAAATGCTTCTTATTACGGATTGTATAATACTATAATGCGAGATTTTAAATTGCAAGTGGTTTCTTTTGTAGAGAATACTAACAATTTTGCTGTTTCACATCAATCCAGGGTTAATGAACAAATCTTTAGAAATAATTGGCAAAATCAAGCCAAATATTGTTTTCATTTCTGGGTAGGTCAAGGGTGTTTGAGACAAGGATGCGATACCTGCGGGAAATAGTCATAAAACCTTTCAAGAAATGTTGCATTAGTAATGAACTTGATGGTACCGATGATAATGAGGTTTTTTATAAATAACAACGACAGTGATTCTTATGACATGAGCATAGATGAGATTACTGATATTTGCATGACTTGTTAATGACTGCGAAAACTTTTTTTAATTGTTTTTCGAGTTTGACTTAACTATGCATTAATCTTGTTTGGAATCGAGCTTTAAAGGACTCCGTTGAAGTATTTGTTATGCAAATTAAATTTTATTATATATATATATATATATAATTATTTTCGTTTTCAAGTGTTTTTGAATAAATTTATTGAAAACTTTTTTTTTCCTTTTGACTTATCTGCAAGTTTTTGATTTTTTCCAATTTGTTTTCTCCGAAAGTGGAGGGGTCGACTTATATGCGAGTATATATGGTAATATAATTTCATCTTGATTTCAAGGGTTTCACTGCAAATTTCCATTGTCTCATTTCATGAAAACTCCCCCCAAAAAACTCAATTTGGCGATTGAAAAAAAATGTTTTGGTGATATTGTTAGTGATTATTAATTCTGTCAAAATCAAAATTTGTGGTATACTAATCATAATGTGTACTACTATACCATTTGTCTTTTCTTAAACAATAATCTTTGGAATTTGAGAATTTATAAATCAAAACAAATTTTCAAAATGGAATGCCAAAATAAAATTTGGCAAATAGGTTGACAAAAGTAATCAAAAATCTAGAGCAACCTTCAGATTTAGATTGAGACTCCTGATGTTCAACTCTTCCTCTTGTTCTTCTGATTATTATACTTCTGATTTTCTACCATTCCTTCTGTTTTTCTGATTTATATCATATTTCATCTGATTTTCTACTATTCGTCCTACACCCCTGTTTAATATTTTATTTTATCTGATTTTGGCAGGAAATCCTCAATTTCCTGTCTTTCCTCCTGCTTTTTGATTAATATCACATTTCTATTCATTTTCTACCATCCTTCCTTCTGCTTTCTTAATTAATACTATATTTCTCTAAAGACTCGTGAATTTTTATCTTTCCTCCAGCTCTCCTGATTAATATAATGTTTCATTGTATATATTTCATAGAACCTTCCAACTAATAATGAAATGTTCGAATTATTTTGATGACATTTTAACGTGCTATTTCATTAACAGTTTTATCACAATTGCAAAACTACTTGTCTGATTTTTATCTAATATCACAATTTGTCTCTCGTTCTCTCAGTAAAAATGCAAATATTCTGATTTTTTGCAGTTATAAATCCTATAACTTATAAACATGCACTGTTATTCCATGTCAAATCATCCAGGCCATGGAACCCACCACCTCAGAATTTAAGGAAAATTAGCTTGAATATATATTTCATATACCCTATGGGTCTCATGAAAAATACAAAATTTAACTTTTTACTTAAGATAGTTTTAAGAAATACAGGTCCTTTGAGTTTTGTTGTAAAACCAAAATGGCTGCCTGAGAATTAAGCAGTGATACTTACAAAAATCCCTTTAGTTCACTTATTTTCAAGCCTATGTCAATGAACTTTCATTTTTATAGTATTAAATATGGGGATTGCAAAAGTAACAGAAAATTTTAATTTTTGTGAAATTTAAGTACTTGAAATGAAGTAAAATAAAAAAAAAATCATGATAAAAACAAATAGCAACAGAACAGCTCACACAGCAAAAGTCACAGGTGACTGGAGGTTTAATCTTTTTTGCTCAGCAACCCTGATGATGTGAACTAATAGTTTAATTTAAAAATATGCTGAGTCTTGGACTTTTTAGGGATAAATCAGAATAATTTAGCTACCAATGTAAAATCATGGTTTTCTTTTTCAAATTAAATTTTTTTTTTTTAATAATAAACAATTTTTTCATAACTCGGTTGCTCGAGTCCTTAGGATGAGTTGGATGGTCTGGGTCTTCAACACCCTATATAAGCTATATCTATATTTAGCTCCTTCCCGGTTGCCTAAATAGCTACTCGGATGAGTTGGGCGGCCTGGGACTTCAACACCCTAAGCTGGCTTTTATACAAATCTATCTTAAAAATACTAAATTTAAATTGTTTCTGCATTTTTGTATAGAAAAATTTCAATTTTCTTCATACATTGATCTATGTTTACACATTCTTAAAAATTACCCGAACAAAAATAGTTAAAATTAGTAAGAATATCACACAGCTCAGAATTGCACTCCCAAGTGCTTTGATTAGTGTTGGCAAATCAGTTTTGCTTTGCACCTGGAGTACAATTCCTGGCTTCTTGAGCATATCTCTATCAATAAGTTCCATGATTGTATCGAAAAATTATTTACTACATAATTAGGTAACCACATAGAACATTTATACACTTAACATTGCGCATAAATTTTTAACCCTATACCTACTATTCTCTCAAAACATTTAGAATAGTCTAGAGAAACACAGTATAGAAAATAACTCTTACTGATAGTATTATTAAAAAAAAAAAAATAGTAAAAGTAATATCTTTAAAGATGTCCCCCCCCCCCCCCCAATAACTTTTGACGGTTTAATTTTAAGATGAAAATGTATTTTTCTTTTGCTGTTTTCAATGTTTCTGAGAAAATGTATAGCATCTACCAGTATTGCTGGTAGTTGGTGCTGGCAAAGTACATAGTACATGTGCAAAAGGAACATGACACACATCGTCTCGTGAAGTCCAGAAAAAATAATTTTCCGGAGCTTTAGGATGCATGAATTGCAAAAGAACATCACCCTTTTCACTGCATATTTCTTTAACAATTCCAGCATAGAAGTCTGAGTTACAAATAGCAACTATGTAACACTGCATATTTCTTTAACAATTCTAGCATAGAAGTCTGAGTTACAAATAACAACTATGTAACAATTAGCAGACAATGTGTTTGCTACTTTCCAGTTCTAATTGCAGTCATCAACTAAACTATAGTTTTCATCAAAGTTTGCTCACATCGTGGCTATTTTTGATGATAATAGTGGTATAAAAAAAGGAAAGCTACTAGTATCAGGAATTGTTTTTGATACAACTAACCTGTTTGAAAGTTCACTTTTTACTTTCATCATGTCATATTTATCTGAAGAATCATTTCTCAGAGAAATTAATTCTCTGTGTTTCTTCTAAATCATCTATTGTCAAAACTGATTTATTTGTTATATAGCTTGCCCTATGGCCCTAAGAATTGGTTGACTGACCAGTACTGCAAGTTTCCATTTCTGACATGCTCTTTGTTCTGTGTGCCCAGCTAATACTGCAAAGAATGGTTTGAGAAAGCATAAAATATCATAAAACAAATCACCCCATTCCTGGGGATGTCTGACACCTTCCACAGCCAGCCACCCCCTATTTTATCACCTGACAAGGAATGTACTGAGCTGCAGAAAGAAAGTTTCTATATATGGAAATTGACCTTGTAACACAATTCACCTAAAATTTCTGTAGTGCATTATTGTTATTTTGCTGCCTCCTAAATACTCTAAAGCATGTTCTTAAAACTATGTAAATGTTGGACAGTTTCTTTCAATGTATTGTATACAATTTTAGCTTTAAGTTAATGCACTAAAATATTATGATACTGTATATAATTTCAGATTAAAAAAATAGCTCTTTTAATAATAAAAAAATCTGATGTGGGCAGCACATGACTTTCCTTATATAATGCAATGAATTTACTACTTTTACAGTAAAAAAAATATAGATTATTTTTATAGTAGTTATTTATATTCTTTCCAAGATATTGAATTTTCTTCAGTGAGTCATCATTTTCCATGACGTCATCATCAATTAGTCGTTATTGATTTAGCGTCATTTTTATCCATTTGGCGAGTTTTTTGTTAATTTAGCAACATTTAAAAAAAAGTCGCCAAGTTGGTGACATTCCACCAAATTTGTCACCAAAATCTTGCAAAGCGTTATGGATGAAGAAATAAGTTATTCTTACAGCAGATAAATGACTATTGGCATTCAAATATAAAAGTATTACTCAAAGTATCTTTTTTCATGAATGGAACGAGCTAGATCCACGAGAAAGATGTCACCCAATTTATCGCATAGTATTACATATGAAAAGTGAGCATGTTTCTCAATGGGAAATATATTTTTTTTATTTTATATGACTTTTTGATAATTTTTTTGAAAAATATGCAATATCTCGAGAACGGTTCATGTTTGTGTTCTAAAATTTATGTCAATCATTTTCTAATGAAAAATTACATAAGAAATGTCTATTTGCATAATTTTATTAGCAGTTTTGATTTTTTGACGATTTTTTCAAAATTTCATTCGAAAATTTAAGGGGTTCTGAACATTCGATTGTGTATAAAAACAATAGGCTTCCAGTGTTTATGGATTGTGATTTTTGTACCAAATTTCATTCGAATTGGTCCATTCGTTCGTCAGTTATCGTCTCCACAAACTCACTGACACACACACACATACTTTCACACACACACAGACACCAAATGTTTGACACAGACACCAAATGTTGCACACAGACACCAACACTTCAAAAATGTTTGATTTGTGATCAGGGATGTTTGAAATGTGCTCGCCCGTCGAAAACTTGAATTTAAATTTTCGACCCTGTCACAATACTTTCCTTATACATTATGTATATAAGGAAAGTAAAAATTGTTAGAAATTTTAAAGTGATTTTGTAATTTTGTTATTATTGTAATCAGAATTTCTTTCATTTCTTTTTCATTTAAATCAATTTTATTATTTAATAAATGTTTACAAATATAAGTGAATAAATTTAAATGTACAATGTAATAAAAACATTAAATTTTAAATGTTTAGTTAAAGCAAATTCACATTGAATTTAATGTATGTTTTTTTAATATCTAGCTTTAAATTTATACATAAATTTTGGAATAACTCAATTCCCTAAATATTCAACAAAAACAATAAGATCATAAATTAAACCACCAAAACTTATCAGTAAAACTATAAAAAATCATCATTGAAATTTAATGAAGTTGTTTTAGTTACATCAAGTTTAAATCCTTATTTCCCCCCATAAAAAGATAGAGACTCAGCGTTTTTAACACTTTACAACAAAGTTGAAAAGTGTTTATGACTTTGTTCATTCTGTCTGTCTGTCTGTCTGTCCGTTAGCACGATAACTGCCGTAAAAATGACTTAATCAAAATGAAATTTTAGTATGTTGTTCAGACGGTCTGTAGGACCTATGGGAATATAAATAAATAATATCACCCAATTAGTTTTGGATTGAACCCGGGTTGAAAAACTGAAATAAATTGAACCCAATGGGATCAAATTTTTCAAACATTTTTTAAGCGAATTTAAATTTCACAAATTGCTTCGAAAATTTTATTTAATATTCAAATTGTTCCATAAAATATATAAAAAAAAATTCAGCGAAATATATTCAGTAGTTTTTTAAATAAAAATTAAAGTAATAATTACACCTCTTACATGAAGCGATCACGTGACCATGATATGAAACGATCACGTGACCAACTTCAAAATATAATACGGCATCCATCTTGTCTCAAAATCGTCATTTTTAAAGTTCTTTTTAATTCATATTGAGTGTTGTATTCGTCGTAAAACCTCTTTATTTTCGCTTAAATTCTGTGCATCTACATACTGAAACAACGCAATGACAATATATTTGAGCTTAAATGAGCATCCAACATTGATTATTTCTCTAACGAAGCCTATTTTTCACTTATGTGAAATGTAAACAGCAAAATATGTAGGATGAGTTGTATAGGAATTGCTGTATTTTTTTTAATGCAAAAGAATTTAGCTTATGGAGTCTGCATAGCTGATATGAAAGAAATATTCATTGACTTTACTGAGAGAAGGACGATTTTTTGCGATGAAGTTTTAAGCATAGAGTTAAATTACTTATAGCTCCATGGTCTTAATTTTTAAATAAAATAAATTATTATAGTATATTGTGATGAATGACATGAATGGAAAATTATTTATGAATGAAATGCTGCTTTTTTAGAGAGAGCCAGGCGTGTTATTTTTTCTATGACGTCATTTGAATGAATTTCAGTTGTTTTCGATGAAGTTTTTAAATATAATAAATTATCGTGGTATTATGATAATTCTAAAATTGTTACTGAGTAATATATCACATTTTAGAGATGTTTAAACCAGGCACTTTATATTTCAATGCCGTCATTTGAATGAAGTTCATTTTTTTGGATGAATGTTTAAGTTTTCAACTATAATAAATCAATGTATTATTGTGAGAAGTTTTAAAATATTACCGAGGAATGTATTGCATTTTAGACATGTTTAAATAAAATTGCATTGAAGTTGGAAAGTGTTTCTTAATCAATGCTTTAAGCATGATTGATCTTTCTTGTTTTTTATTTTATTTTATATATTAACTCACATATGAAAAAACATTTAACAAAAACAATTAGCTTTCAGTCGGTAGTGACTCTTTTTCTGTATAAGCTGTTTTATTTCTGTTTATTTTTCTAGAATTTTTCAATTCTTCACTTCACACTTTTAAAACATGTAAAAATCAAAATTGTAGAATATTTTGTAATCTACGTACTCTTCTTAATAACTGTATAAAGTTTCGTGACTATAGCTAGAAATAAAGGTAAATTAAAATAAGTTTTTCACATAACATTGCTTGGGGCGCGGTAGCCCATTGGTTAGCGCGCTGGAGTTGCACTCGGTAGGCCCGGGTTCGATTCCAGCCGCTGCCAAAACTGCCGCCGTGTTCAATCGGAGTACGATCACGTTAAACATGTGGGTCCGAAAGTCCTTCCGAGAGGTTGGTGGTAGGGGAAGGAGGGTACAGTTTCTGTGGATGCCTCCCCCACTGGGTTCCGGTCTAAATTGGGTGGCACTTCCCGACCGTCCAAACAGTTACCTTACACCTTTCTGGTAGGTCGGACGGTCTGGGTTCCAACAACAACAACAACATAACATTGCTTTTAGCCAAAGTTGCTATTATGGCATCTCAGCCAAATTTTAAATTCTGGTATTCTCAAAATTAAAGTAGGTAGGAAGCTCAAATTTTCAGGATTTTCACAGTTCTAGGTAATAAACCTTTCTGCCAACTTTCATTAAAATCTGAGTCGGTGGGTTTCATTTTTGAAAAAAGCTGGATGATTCGACATGGAATGACCCGCAAAATTTTGTCTAGATGTACAAAAATTATTGTAATTTATGTATCCACATGAGGCAAACCCTCTTTTTGAAAATGTACAACTTTCCCATTAACCCTTTAAAATGTTTTGGGTAGAAAATCTCCTCATAAGATTAAAAAAAAAATTCCTATACTTTAATAAAAGTTATATTTGGCCAAATGCCCTTGCTTCATTCCCCCTCCCCCAAAATTTATGAAACACCATTAGACAATATCACGAAATTGTTTATTTGTATACAATATTTGGCATTTATTGTGATAATATTACATTTTTTTTACATCTCTTTGCAACCACTAAAATTTTTATATTTACTTTGTATTTTATTCTGAAAAATTATTGTTTTTATGGGAAAATTATTATTCGAACATGTTATTAACAAAATTGAGGGATATGAAGCTGTTTGTAGTAACTCTGTCCCTCTTATTTGTTTGCCATGCTCAAGGTCCTTACTTTATGAAAAAACTTATTAATTGATTAGTATTTATTATTAATCCTTTTATTAAACCAATTTATGTTGATTATCATTTATTATTTCTTTTATACTTGTTTACCAGCAATTCAGTTAGATTTGTATTTGTTAATCAATAACAGCATATAAGAATTGCAGTTACTATTGTTTATTTTTGCTGGTGTATTTCGGTTCACTTCTGAATTTTTTAGAAGAAAATTATTAGTCCTGTAGCCTTTTTCAGGTAATGATAGTATAATATAAAAATAAATTCTGCATATATTTTTTGTTTTTATCTCATTTAGGTAACTTCCTGTTTTAAGACATTTTATTTCGTTTTGATTTGGAGTTCAATTTTTTTTTACACAATATGATTTCAGTTTGCATTGGAAAACTATCCTTTAAGCGTTGCAAAATATATACAGTAGACACCGCGTATTGTGATCACATCGGGTTTCTTACTTGACTATTTGATAACATTAACCAGTGTAAAATACATTGCTTAAAAAACATTGATGCTATAGAGCAAATTTAATTATAATCTACTAAAAACATTAAAATACATACTTTTGAAGGCTTCATTATCAACAAAGGTTCAGAAAATTTATTAATAGTAGATTGATTGCAACTTTTTGTAAAAGTTCTTTAAAGTGTTACATTCATAGGGTATCTGAAAACTTTTTGACTGATGCTGTACCCCTAATTTTAAAATAGAGTTCCTCTCTTATCTTTGCACTTGTATGGACTTTCTCATCAGTTTTGTTTTCTTCTGAATCTTATGTGCTTGATTCTGTCTGAAAAAGAGTTTTGTGGATTTCATCTTCTTTCATTGATGCTACAATTTGAAGGTTTTCATCAATGTCCATTCAAGTTTTGAATTTCTTATTACTCAGTTGAGCTTTTTTATTTTCCTATTTGCCTAATCTTCATTTACATATGCAAGTGTTTAAGACAGTTCTATATTGCCTTTTCTGTGATTTGGTTCTATGACATATCCAGCAGATGTAGGGCATCAAGGAGATGGTGTCCCTTGCTAATTCATTTTCATTTTCTTCCATGTTATCAAGGATCCTAGCTGTCATTTCTCGGCATTAATATGCTTTCAGCATTCAAACTATAGCTAAGAGATTGTTTGTGAAGTCAAATTGTTCAGTAAGAACTAATAATAGGGTGGCTACAGAAAACCTGGAAATCAGGGAAGCATTAAGGAATATCAGCATTCTGAAAAAAATCAAGAAAATTCCTAAAAACACTGTAAAACCAGGTAAATTGGAATTTTTTTTTTAGTAGTCACAGATTTCTTCCAACTCGCAACAATACACAATTCCTTATTTGTTTTGAAAGTTGTCAAGATATTTCACATAACAGGAGAAGTAGATTAAATAAAAAAATAAGTGATTTTTAACTATATGAATTCTTGACTGAATTTTACAGAACACGGCTGAGTTAATTGAGTTTTTTTATAGCTTATCTAGAATTTTAATGCTTGAAGGATTAATATTCTTATAATAACACTGTTCTTATATAACTATTGCATAAATACTATACTTTATTATACTTTTCAATGCTGAAAGTAATTAATTTTAATTATTTATTCTTATCACTTTCAATTTTGTTACTAATCAACTTTTTTATGCTAACAAGCATAAAACTGATATTCAGTAAAAGCATATAGTGATACATATCAGGGAATTTTTGTTGATATTATCTGGAAATCTGGGAAATATCAGAGAATTTTTTATCTGAGATCCTGTAACCACCCTGAATAATATACCATTTCCCTCCCTCTGATTTTTAGAATGGCATTCCTGCACAAGTTGATTTTTGCCTATGGCAGAATCTAGGGCAAATCTTTTCAAACATTCTTGTCCATTTACAAATGCCCTTTTTTATTTTTCATGTTTTTAATCAGAAGATTAAAATTGGTATCCTACCAGTTTAGACATTTTGTAAATATTTCTTAATTGATACCACAGCGACTTTCTTTTATTTTTTCAGCATCAAAGACAGAATTTTTGATTGCATTTCCCCCTCTCCCCCGCCTATTCACTCCTTTTTGTCACACATATAGATGCGTCACTTTGAAATACCTAAATCAGTCTACAATGGTTAATAGTACAAAGTTAAGAAGAAAAATCATGTGGCTTGTATGGATTTTTTGATCACATTAAGAAAATCACCGAGTACAGTAATCAATAAGTATTGTATACAACTAGCTGGGACTTCTGCAATCCAGTAACAATAGCGAATGATTATGCTATCCATGATTGTATATGTGTTTTAATTTTCAGATTTTAAAACCATTGTAATTAAACATAATAACTAAGTGAACATCGCTGTGAAATAGTTTTTAGCTAATTAGCTCCTAATGCATTTATCAAATGTTAGTTACAATTTTCATTTACTCGGTACTTTTTAGTAGGACTGGACAAAATCTGGGTGCCAAGTCGCTGTCGTGTCTAAAATATTAGTGGTGGTGATTGGAAATATGACAGATTGGCAAAAAAAAAAATCACTTACTTATCTGTATTTGTTGATGCAAAAACATCAATTTTTTTTTGCTTCCTATAAATTTAGATTTGAAAGAATCGTGCTTTAAAATACTAAAAGTTTTTAAAGTTATTATTTAAGTATTAGTGTTAATCTTTATACTAAAACATTTTCTAACAAATGTCTTCAAAATTCAAAATAATGTAAATTAAAATCTTATTCGTAACTTTTTGACTTGGCTCCTAGATTGAAGATAAATTTGACCAGCTCTACTTTCTAGGACTAACATATGGGTAAATTGAGGGTTATATGTATATGGGCTCTCTAGATCTTTATTTGCTGTTTTGTAAGGTGGTATCATTGACTATATATTGAAGAACATTATTTATCTTGTTTTTCATTAATATTTAAAGGACATTTTAGTTTTCACATTGTGTTATAACTAATGTGTTTTTCAGCTCAAAGAACATCTGTATTTGTTGATGCAAAAACATCTAAATTTGCATGTGACAATGGTGATGATGCAAGATATGATGTGAGTGTGCATGTTTTACTTTTTTTTATTTATGTATCTACCATGTTATTTGTTATCATCTGTGTAAATAAAATTGAAAATTTGTCTGTTTATTTCATCATGATGGGAGAACAGCGTCCCTGAATTTCATGAAATTTTGATGGGTAGCCTTGGTATGGTCCCGTTTAAAATTTAAGTATCTGTCTATTTTCATATTTTTCTGACTGTTTTTAATTTCATTTATAAGCTAAGTAGCTATAGCAGATTATTTTCTTTCTATATTTTATCAATGAATTTATTTATAGTTTTTGATTCCATTGCAGAACTCGCATTTACTCGCAATTGTTGCATCAATCAGTAATTTTTAAACTAAATTGACTCGCTATTTAAAAACTGTTAGTCAAATATAACTTGCAAAATTCACCCATGTTATTTATTTTATTTCTTCTCTTTCATACGAGCTATCGATGTCTGGTTATTTTATACCTGTGTTTAAAAGAGTAGTTATAGTACAATAACTTCAATAAAAGTTAAACTTGTTCATCAATTTAAATTTATTACACTCTTGTTTTCAGTATAAGTATGTGCGATATTATATGAAGGAGATATCAGTTTTCTTTCTTTTTACCATTTTAAATTAAAATTACAAATGCTAAAAAGTACTGAAAAATGACTTGTCCAACTGACCTCTTGTGTTTCTGTTTCCTTACTTTGAGCGTAACTCATTCTTTGTATAAGCCACTGTTATGCCGAGATTTGGGGTTCAAAATTTAATTAATAGTTCAAAATTATGTAATAGCTTAAAATTCATTATTTTCCCCTTTCCCTTCAAAATTCAAAATTTATTTGTTGTTTTTGAATATTTCGGCAATTTATTTCCCCTTTAATGTAATTTGTTATCCTTTTTCTTTGTTTTATTATTCAAAATTATACGCAATGCATCTTAAAAACGTTAAAATATCATATCCTTTGTTAATCTTTTGGCTTCCCGCTCTCTCGTGTTAACTTCACTTCATTCATGAGAGCGAGAAAAAAAGATGCATTTTTATGCAGAATTTGGCCTTCACACGGCTTTCTGTTGGACACCTGCATTTGGGGTGCCATCATTTCCGGTGGGGCTGGCGGGTTGCCGTTGCGTGGCGGCTTGCCGCTTGGCGGAAGTGATCCGTTTAATGGTTCTTGGCATAACAGCGTTTTTATTTCCGCAGTATATGCGTGAGCGCTCGGCGCGAAGCGCAGGTTTTCACTCGCCAAGTTTGGCGTCTCCTGGAAAGGCAAGCGTGTTGCCGAGGCATTCGATTGCTGACCAGCATTAGGCTAGGTGGTGTGTTTTTTTACGGCTGCTGAGATCCGTGGAACAGGCACCATGCAAGGGCGCCCGTATCCCGCGGTCGCCAGGAGTATGTTTTAAATTTGTGCAGAATTGCCTGACATCGCAGGGGCGTGCCTCATATTTGAACAATTTCCATGGGGTACCAACAGAATGTAAAAGGTGGTCTGAATCTGTGATCCACGGACTACCCTCCTCGGGAAGCGCTCTTAATTGCGCTGGCAGTATCAATCGCTCTATCATCTATCTACCTCAGTGTCATCGCTCTATGGTCATCACAGGTTATCACCTATTTTCATGCCATCAATTGTGAGTGTTCAAGTCTTGGGGGGCCCTGAGTGAACAGGGCTAGTGTTCAAAGATCAGTGTGCAAGCCCTCAGTGATCGAGTGCATGCAAGCAGTGCGTTAATTTTAAGAGTCAATGAAAACAAAGGTTACATCATGCAAGGAAGTAAAAGGCATCTAATTTTGAATTTCATTTTTAAGAGTTGTGATCTACCATCTTAGTGCTATCGATTTGTGAGTGTTCAAGTCTTGGGGGGCCCTGAGTGAACAGGGCTAGTGTTCAGAGATCCGTGTGCAAGCCCTCAGTGATCTGGGTGCGTGCAAGCAGTGTCATTTAATTTTTAAAGTGATTAAATTCAAAGAAGAGAAGAAAAAAAAGGAAAAGGGGAGTTATAAATAATTTGTTTAAGTGTTAGCATTGTAGTGCTCCGGCCGTAGGGGCACTACCGCTGCGGTTCCCGCAAGTCAAGGGAATCACAACCGACGATGATCGAAATACGTATGGTCGCTGGGTGGTGGTGGAACATGGTCGATCTTCTTTTGCGTTGTGTATTATGTACTTGAATCTATAGCTGAGAGGAGAAATCGATCGCTTCGGGATGGGTGATCATTCTGGAGGTAGAAGTAGACGATGAGAAAGCTCACTTGAGGAATGCCTCGGGCTGCATGGATGCGAAAACTCACGAGTATGGATCCTGGAGAAACGGAAGTAGTGGATGTAATGCCTGGACGAACTTGGAGAAAGAGGAAACTAACCACGGTTTTTAACTTAAATATATTTATTAGTTTCCAGCATAATTTATTCCAGAATCAGGATTACCTTCATTCATCAATTTATTACATGGAGTCAGAATGGAACAAAAGATCTGACTACGGAATCCAAACTCGTTGACAAAATCCTTAATAATCAAATTACAATAAAACATTTCGAAATCATCATCTCATCACTGAAGTGACTCAGCTCGCTAAAAATCTTTAATTACATATTTTAGAATATCTTAGAATTTTACTAATAGAATTTTCATTTCGTTGCCCCCATAGGCAAAGCGCGACCTACCCCGTCCGCGTCACATCGCCAATTAAATTATTTACCGAAAAAAGACTTAAGCATCATTTGTATAATTGCGCACATTCATGACGAGATGAAAAATAACACCGGTATATTTCTATATAAAAATATTTCGCGGGAAGAGCGAAAGTACGTCATATGTATAAATGCGCGAGGGGTTGTCGTTACAGACCGAACGACTCCAGAACGAAGGAGTGAAATATTTGGCTTTTTATCAAAAGGTATTAATTTATTCTTAAGAACAAAGTTCGAAATCGAAAGTAGAATTTAGAATTACCGAAGCGATGGAACAAACTAGATTTTTGAAACAGCGTTTCCGAAACATGAATTTTGAAGAATTTAATTTAATAAAAGAGGGGGGGAGTATTTCACTACAGCATCGAGAAAGTTTTAGTATCTAGAAAGAAAGATGTTTGAGAATGAGTTTACTTGATTATTTTTAACAAAGCTATATTGCTGCAATATAATGAAGAAATGTGATTTTTAATATTTTCCTTTTTCAAATTCAAGTTTTGGTGGACAGCTCCTCAGGCAGACCAAACTCTGGTCTTCAGACCAGAGTGGATTCTGTTTCCTGGGTTATTTTAATTGGTTATCTGGGTTTTTCTTTAATTGAATTCTAAATTTAATAGACTTAATTTTTGCAATGTACTAACTTAACTTTATGCCACTATACATGTAATGAAACCTTAAATGGATCAGATGTTTAAATTTTTAATTGTTGAAAAATAAAAGTTAATTTTTAATTTAATAATAATGGTTGTCATTCTTGTGTTGTGTGTTGGCTGTGCAAATTATTCATTTAAAGGTAAGTGGAATTTTTAGAAGTTATATGGTATTGAAGTGTTATTAAAGGTGTAACATAGTTTAGCACAGACCAAGCTATAAATAATAAACTAAGTAAATAAAGAAACAAATAATAATTATAAAAGTAAACTTTATTGTTTAAATCTATACGATCACAGGTTAAAAATAAAATAATGTAATTAAAATAAATCTAAATCACAATCTAAATTTAATGATATAATATAAATATAAATAACTTGTGTGAATTAAATAAATAAGAAGTTTAATAGTAAGGGAAGGGAATCCCTTCCCACCACCACCAAATAAACAGAACCCAATTGTTATTTAAGTTTTTGAACTAACATGACCTAACTGTTTTTTGAGCCTCTCTACAATAAATGCAATTTAAAATCTAATAAAGTGACCCATTTATTGCTTGTTCTTCTATCTCTAAAATCATGGAAGCTTTATAAATTAACAAAATAAAATATAAACCTTTTAATCTCAAAGGCCATAAATAAAAAATATCTCTCTATTTTTGCTCCTAATGAGTCTAGAATATAATTAACAATGATGCTATTGTTTAATCGTTATTATTGTAATTATTATTTTCTATATAAATAACATTGTATATTGGGCTTCTACCTATCTGTTTATCTCAGCATGGGAGAACTCACCTTTTTCCTTTTTGTAATAATTATAAAATTTCAAAAAAGTTTGTATTAAAAGTTCACTACAAATTATGAATTTCAAATTTCTTTGCATTATATATTCTGTATGAAGAATGGATATACTGATAGTTATAAATAAAGTAGAAGTCTATCATAGTTTTATAATAGTTTAAGTCACTGTTCATAATACTCTTTAAATTTTCATATAACTGGATGAGTAAATAAGGTTTTGAACACATTCTTTTTGCAATCAACTTGATGTCATTGTAAAATTTAAAGATGTGTATTGCAGAATAGTTTTGACCTATTTTTTTTTTAACCAAATTGACAGGATGTTATATTAGCCAATATATACACAATACCACTGAGAAATGTTTCCTTTCACATTCAGTCTTATACTATAAAACATCAAAACAATTGAAACAATTGAATGAACATTCTCTCAAAATAATCAGATTTTTATCTGTTTGCAAGTTATCATCAATGATAATTGTTCACCTCCAGAAATGAGATCTTACGTCAGGATTTGAAAAATACCGGGTGCCAAGTCGCTATGACGACTAAAAAATCGGAGCTGACAACCATAATTTCTCTTTTTAATTACAGGCATGAGATTCTTCCAAGGATCCGCAAATTTCTGCTTTTGTGTTTGCTTTTATTTTCCCGAGTATTTTCGGTTTTTTTTCTTGTGTACTTTCCGAGAATTTTCTTCTTTCTGCGAGCGGAAATATTTTCCTTGCAAATTCCAAATTTTCTCTTCCTTAAGCAGGGTGTCCACAGGACACAAAAGTCCAGAAAAAGTTATAAAATCAGTCACAAATGTTCAAAATCTTATGAATTTTGAGATGGGAGTTTTTCCGATCTTACATCTGGAAATCTGTTTCCCTGCGATTGTAAATCTGTCCGCGAAAACGACCCTCGCACTTCGCAATTGCTTCCGTTTCACGAGGGAGATGATGACCAATGATTATTATCGTATAATATACAAAACTATTTTTCAAACATATTACTCATGAAATGGACTTCTTTGTAGCAGTATATCGTGAAAAACGGCAATTGCATGCGATTCTCAGTATATCTCATTTAGTTGTGAAAATATCTTTCACTTATGCAATCTGTTTGCATCCACTAAAATTTTTATGATTCTTACGAGTTGTATACATTTAGTTGTGAAAATATCTTTCACTTATGCAATCTGTTTGCATCCACTAAAATTTTTATGATTCTTACGAGTTGTATACATAAAAGTTGTTTTGCAAGCAGATTATTAATGAAATGAAAGTCTATTTTGTTACTAAACTGCATTTATAGTTGATCCTCAGTATACAGAGATGCCAACCTTTGAAAGAGGTCATCAGTAGAAACATTAGACATTTTCAGTAGTTTTCAGTAGAACCCCAACGACCATCAGTAAGATTTTACATATATTGAAAATATATATTTTAAAATTTTAGAATACGCTGTAAAATGTAATTTTGATAACTTAACTGAGATAATTCAAACTGAATTTCACTATTTATGTGAAAATAATTAAGAAATTAATCTTTATAATTAACTCAAATATAAAATAAGTTAGTTTAGTCAAGCTAATGTGCAATAATAGTGAGACGGAGATGAATGGTAAAGGACAATTGTGTACTTTCGGCAACGTCCCCGATAAAGAAACCGAATTACGCAATCATCTATTTATGATAAACTGATTAAAAAATTAACCTTTATAATCAACCAAAATATAAAAATAAGCTAGTTTAGTCAAGCTAATGTGCAATAATAAGGAGATGAAGATGGATGGAAAAGGATAATTCTGTACTCTCGGCAACGCCCGTGAAATAAAACTGAATTGCATTTGCAACTGAATAGTGTTATTAATGCGAAAATAATTTCAAAATTAACCTTTATAATCAACCAAAATTTAAAAATAAGCTAGTTTAGTTAAGTTAATGTGCAATAATAAGGGGATGGAGATGGATGGAAAAAGATAATTGTGTACTCTCGGCAAAGCCCCCCTAAAAAAAAAACTAAATTGTGCAATGGCGTAATTTAAACAAAATATAAATTGTTTAGTAAAATATTTCTTTATTTTTACTTGCACTATATAAATAAATTAGGTCTATTGTTTTGATATGAAATTACTAGAAGAAAATGGATGCAAACTGATAATTTTAGACTCTCAGCAAAGCAAGGAATATGAATTGAATGGTGGGTTGCATGGATTTTACGGGATTTTCCATAGTTTTTGGAGTAATGTCCTTAAAACCATAAGATGAAGTAAAAATCTGTAAAATACAGAAATCCGTAAAAGTTGGCATCTCTGAGTATATCGCGTTTAATTGTGAAAATATTTTTACTTTATCATACTATATATAACAGTATAGAAAAAGTATTGTTTTTATGAAAATTTTTGAATTCGGGATTTTAATGCCAATATATGCTTTAGAACCAAGCCCTTGAACACATTTGCCTTGAACACATTTTGACTATTTCAGGAGTGATGTCCATATTTATGGATTTTGGCGAAACTTTATATCCGAATTTGTTATCAAAAAATCTAGAACTAGATAGAATTTTTTTTAATTCAAGCGAAAACTTAGAAGAGTATTTAAAATTTTATATTTTTTTAGCATGTTTAGCATAGGACAAAATTTATGATCATGCATAAAAAAAATTATTTATGGCCTAATGATCGTGAGATTTAGTATAGTTTCAATCACTGTTGTGAAAAATAGCCGTGATACAATTTTTGTGTGCGTGACATCATTAGCCCCCCTTGGAGGATTACGAAATTTATTGATGATAAATTTAATGATCTAAAGAACTTTAAACCTAATGCCGACGCGGTGGTCGAACAGTCAAGGCAAGTGTTTTCTAGCGATCGTTTGGCTGCCAGGCTGTGGGTTCGAGTCCCACATTCAGGCATGGATGTTATGTCGTTGGGCGCAATGTGTCCCGACCCTCACTGGTGCGCTGGGGCAACGTCATGTGACGACTAACAGGTTCACGGTTCTGGCCGGTGTATAGGCGAATTGATGAATTTCAAATGCCTGGCCATTGGAACAAAAAAAAAACTTTAACCCCTAATAAAGCCGTTACCCATTGGTATTTTAAAATAAAAACTGTGAGGCATGTCATTGGACTTAAATGCAGTGTATAAAGTGGTATAAATTTTATATTTACCCACTTTGTATGATCTTATTAGTACTAATAAAAATAAAAAAAAATACATTGTGCTGATATTTTTTCTGGCTCCTAACATTTCAAGAGATTTTTCAATCCTTGTCTTAAGTATTAACTCATAAGTGGATTTGTGTATTAGACCAGAAGCAGCAATGCTTAATACTAAAATGGATTCTGGCTTATTAATACTGTTGCACTATGCATTTAATTCCAAAACAGGTAGTGCAATTGACTAGAATCACTTAAGGAATGACTCCAACTGTACATACATAGAATACAATGTTGTACTTTAAGTACTTGTTTATAGTATGCTGATTGAAATGAAAATTGCACTTGGTGATGAATGAAAACTGATCCAGTTAGAGAGAGAGATCCTTAGACCTTCTCTTGTGCACATCAAGTAGATTCTTTATGGAGCCATTACCTGTCAATGAAAAGCGATTCTAGTGAACTGAAGTTTTTGCTGTTTGCCTAATTCATTAAAATGTTGTCTGTCAACCATGGTAGTGCAGATGTGGAGGAAGGCATCTCTCTTTTAAAGCATCATGCCAGAAGATAGGCCTAAGATGAAATATAGGATCTTGCTGCCTTACTGTTCATGATGCTTTAGGATACTTTGATAACAAACTTGAGAATGTATCAAAGTTACTAAAACTGGCTAGTATTGCGTACAAAAGTTATAAGGCTTATCTTAAATCTAAAAGAGAGAAGAGAAGAAAAGAAGAGCAGCATCATTTTTGCAAGAGTAGCTGAAGAAGGAGCAGCCAGAAAAAGTTCATGAAGAAAAAAGGGAAATTAAACAAAAGTGAAACTGGAAGGTGCCAAGCTGGAAGCATAATTGCAATCAGAAGTCACTGACAAACTTTTGACAGAAGCTAATAATAGTCTTGTAAAAGCCTAGAAAAAAAAAAAATGATGTAAAAGAGGCAAAGATTGCACAGTCTATAATTGATGTAGCAATATCTAACAAAATGGGTCTAAAGAAGTAAAGGAGGTCAATTGCATATAGAAAAAGATTAGAAGGAGAAAGACATTCTCCTCGATCATTTATTTGTTCCTAAGAAGAAGCCTATGATGGGTACTTTCAAGTGGTGCTAAGATTTTAAAATATGCAATATGTATTTTCAAAAAATAAAAGATATGGAATTGCATATCACATTCCATACAAATGTCAACTCTTTACTTGAAAATTGTTACACTTTTCATTTGTCTATAGATATATCTGTATAGTTCCTAAACTCTTGTCAATTCAATATTTCTTATTTTGTTTCCATTTGAAAGTAATATTGGGTTTGGCTCAATCGGCCTTTTAGTTGGGGAATTTAAAAATTAAAAAATAATAATTTTTTACTGTATGATTGGTTTTGGACAAAAATCTAATTGTTCTTAAAATGTCACTTTTTAGATTTAGTCCCTAAAATTGTCCTTATAAATCATAATTTTTTAAAAAATATAATTTTATAAATTATAATTTTTTAGTCCAAAATTTTTTAAGTTAAATTCTGTTGGGATCATTGTACTTATGATATACGAGGCATGTTTTTTAAGTAAGTACCGTTTTGGAATTAAAAAAAGACGTGCAAAGATATCGCAATAATTTTATTTCTACATGAAAGCCTGTACCTTAATCTACTTTTCTACATAATTTCCGTGAATATTGAGGCACTTGTCATAACGTGGCACCAGTCAATGCACTGCCTAAACGTTGGGTTTTGTGCAAATCCGTCAACATGTTTGGAACCCAACGTGAACACAATTTCCGGTAATTCAAGTTCTCGGTCACAATGCGATACAAAACACTACGAGAATATTGAGGAAACCAGTCGCACATTGATGAAATTGTAAAGCGTCTGTTTTCTCTCACCTTTTCTTCCACTTTCTGCACCAAATCTTCATTAAAGACCGAAGGACGCCCACTCCGTTCTTCATCATGCACATTTGTGCGGCCATCTTTAAATGCTCTCACCCATTTCCTTACCATTCCATCACTCATAATGTTTTGTCCGTAAACTTCACAGATCTCACGATGAATATCGATCGGTTTTACGCCTTTAGCACTAAGAAATCGTATAACAGCCCGTACTTCACAATCGGCGGGACTCACGATTGTCGGAGGCATCTTAAACACTCAGTAAACAACGTATACAATGAAGAAGCAGACTGTAATGGCGTCAGTGCGTAGACAAGAGATGTAGGTAACCAGCGCGCATGCGCGGAACGCCGACCGTAGCGCTGCGGCGGCGGAATCGCAAAACGGTACTTACATAAAAAACATGCCTCGTATTATTACCATTTATATGTTGTTGTTATATATTTATTTTATTTAAAAGAAAACAGAATAAATCACAATGCAAATATTTATTTGTATGTTTTTAGATGTAAAGTTTTAAATATGTTACAACGAAATTGCTATTTAAAAAAATTTTAATGAAAATAAATAAAAATTTTAGAATTAAAAGAACACTGATATAAATTCTGATGTCATCCGTCAAATTGTAACATCAAAAATGTTTCTAAATATCCCTTCCTTTGCAGCAAAAAATATTCACTGTGTTTACTTTTATTTTATTTTTGTTCTTGCACCTTTCTTTGCCCATGTAAATATATTATTTTGTATTTTGACGACATTTGTTAGAAAGTGCTTATAATTAGTTGCAATGGCATAACACATAGAAGTTAACACTAATATTTAAAAAAATGAATTTTAATTTTTTTTTAAATTAATACTTAATATTTTAAAATTGTTTCAAATTAAAATTAATAAGAGTAGCAAAAAATGTTCATATATTTATTTATGTTACATAATATAAAAAATATTCAAATTTAAAGCATTATTTTTACATTAGCTGTTTTACTGCATACATCTGAAATTAAATTATACTTTATTTTGTCGGTACTGACCACAGGGTTCGTACACAATTTGGAAGCCCTTAGAAATTTCTAGTTTTAAGGATTTTTTTTATAAGGGCCATTAAAACTCCGTATTTTATTTATTTTGGCCTTACCCCAACAGCACCGAAACATATCTGGGACATCCCAAGAACATCGCAATGGGGCAATGAGATGTCGCAGGGAGATCTCGTAATGCAACGGCGATATCGCTGTAATGTCCCTGTCACAGCCGAATGTCCGCCTAGTGTGACGTCGCATTGTTACATTCACGGGACATTGCATTGTGATATTCTTTGGATGTACCAATTTTGCATTCATGGGATATCGCATTGCGATATTCTTTGGATGTACCAATTTTGCATTCATGGGATATCGCATTGCGATATTCTTTGGATGTACCAATTTTGCATTCATGGGATATCGCATTGCGATATTCTTTGGATGTACCAATTTTGCATTCATGGGATATCGCATTGCGATATTCTTTGGATGTACCAATTTTGCATTCACGGGACATTGCATTGTGATATTCTTGGGATGTACCAATTTTGCATTCACGGGACATCGCATTGTACTTCCTTCAAAATGTTTCTTTGTTGTCTTCTTTAACAAAAACATTAGTTCAAGGTCAAGAGCAAGGACGTCCCATAAAATTTTCAACCCAGGCATCATGTACACCATTTCAGTATCTTACCCTCGTAATCCTCAAACGGAGAATAAGATAGTCATGATACTGCATTAGTACTGTCCTTCTGGCAGCAAACTTCATGCATTTTTTAATCATTGGTTTTCAGAAACCTGATTGTGAACTAACTTATGCAGAACTTTTGTTACTTATTTGGATTATGTACTAATACGTACTAGAAATTAAAAAAAAATTTCCAGATAAATTATTTTAAATGAAAAAAAAAAAATCATATTTTTAGTTAAATATTTACTTTGGAAATGTTGTGAATACAAAGATTCATGCCGAAGTAATACAAATCAGACACCACATCTGAAACCATCAGTCTTATATTTGTCATGTCTAAAGGTAAAAGGGACATAACGTACTTCAATAGTGCTATTCTTACTATTTTAAAAAGCTATGCATTTATTCTGAAAACTAATTTACAGACGAATAAAATATTTCAATTACTCTATAATTGTATTCTATTTCTAATTAAACAAAAATTAATTTAAATCATATTTCGTATTACTCCCAGTTGCTCTATAAATATATATTTCGAATTTAAAAATATTAAAGCATTTTAACTGTTTGCATAAAACTGTTGCATAGCATTGTTTAACGACACACTATAAAAACTTTTCATTATTATGAAAATCAATAGCCTGAGAAAAAGATTAATAATAAATTTACCATGTAAGTAAAAACAGTTTTTCACAAATTTCAAAAGAAAAATTGTTAATAAAATATTAATACTACACATTAAAGACCAGGATTTTCACTATTTAAATATAATATAAAATTTGCATTAAAACCATAAATTCTTTTTATAAATCTTTAATGGGAAAATAAGAGTTATGTACTAGTAAATAAAGCAAGGCAAAATACAAAAATAACAGAAAATGTCTAAAGACTTTATTTCTGAAGTTATAAATAGTTCTATTTTTGTTAAATATCACAAATCCAGTCCAGTTATCTTTGGAAATTCATCAGGAAAATATCTAAAACAAAAAAAGAAAAGAGCAATAATAAGCATTTGGGTTTTTTAAATAACTTAAATATGACATTTCAAAGATTTTTGCAAATCATCAAATTATAAAATATTTAAATGGCATTAGAATTTAAACAGGCAAATAAAAAATCTCTAGCTTTTTAACTAAAATTTTTGAAATTTTCAGATTTTCTTTAGACAAAGTGCCAATACTGCATTGTTTTAAATATCAGTGTGAAATAAATATAAGACGTTTGTATGAAAAAGAAGTTTATGTTTTACTGTTACTACAAATTTTCCATTCTAATCTTATTTGAGATACAAACTGAACTGAAATGTAAACTGCAAAATCGTACTACTATGGTAAAATTGTTTCAATCATGAATGGTAGACTACTATTTATGACCGTTGGCATTGACAGATAACAAATAAAATCATGGACAAACTTGATACTGTTGCTGTAACTTTGCTGTGCTGCTGTAGGACAGGAACTTTATTTTTAATGCTTTTTGTCCTAAAATAAGAGTATTATCTGTTCGTTAAAGATTTTCACATACAGTTCTTTTGCCATTTCCTGTTCAAAAAAATTTGTTTCACTTGAAATGTAATTTCTCGAGATTGGCTACAGATAGAGCTTTGATGATAACTGATAAATTTAACATGAAATTCTGGAGGAGGTGTAAGTGGGTCCACTAAAAACATCCACTTCTAGAGATGACACTTCCAACTTTAAATACTATGGCATCATCATGTGATGTGGAGTGACGCTCAAAGTATAAGAACACTTTAACAGTATAAACATGCTTTTACACCTGCAAATATTAAAATGTATATGGTAGTAAATTACCATAAATAAATGAGAATAAAGAATAATTATGCATCAAGTGTTTTATCTTTGTAAGGTAGGTGGTATGTTTTCAGATTTATAAATTTTCAGTAAAGATTGTATGTTAGTGTGAAGATTTGTAAGTAAGCTGTTTTATTATCTTCTTTAACAGAACAATATATGAAAATGACTTTATGAACATATGATTGGACTATTTCAGTGTCCATTTTTACTTTAGAGTAGAACCTATTTTACCATCTATTTTGAGTTTATTTAAATTGGTTCACTGCACAAGCTGTTTCTAATTTAGTGACGCGAATATTGGATGAGACAGTGCTTTGAAACTTGAAGTAATAAGTTTTTGTTACATGTTAAGGTGACGCTTCAGTGAACTTTCATGCTTATGTTAACCTATTGGGGAAGTTCTCCGCAAATTACACATTAGCAAATGAATAATTTAAAATTAACTTTTTTGAACATGATTGTAGACAGTTTAATGCACTAATCTTGTTCATCAATTTTTTTAATTTTATTTTAAATATATCTTGAAATGGTGTTAATCTGTCAAAATTTCTTAGATAGAAACATCACCTTCTTAATTGCTCTATAAAAAATTAAATATCAAACATTTCAAAATTTGAAACACAACCATCAATAGCTTATACTTCTGGCTTCTAATTAAGATTTTTTAAGTTTTAAATTAATTTAGGATTAGTATATTTGCAGAAACAACAAGATCACAACTATAATAGAAGGTCTTTATTTCACTTCTTTAAGGCGTACAAAACTTTAAAAGGCCAGAGCGCTTTCGAGCGTAAATATGCTCTTCATCAGTGGCTACTGATGATATTTATTTACAAACTTGTGGTGCCCCTATGGGTAGCCCTTTATCTGGTATTTTGGCAGAGGCAGTTTTGCAGGAGCTCGAGAAGGATATTTTGCCTTTTTTGCCCATCCCCCCTCTCTTTGGTGCCATTTTATTATGATGTTTTTATTATTTGGGATGGTGATTTAAATGATCTCCTTCTTCTTTTGTCCAAGGTTAATGATTTTCACCCTTCAATTAATTTTACCATTGAGCACGAAAATAATTGTTCCTTGCCTTTCCTTGATGTTCTGGTTACCCGTTCTGCTGTTGGTTTTCACACTTCTGTTTACCGTAAACCGTCTTTTACTAATTCCTGTATTCCTGCTAATTCATACCATCCTATTTCCTCTAAAAAAGCTTCTTTTAACGCTTATTTTAATCGTGCTTTTAACATGTGTTCTTCTTTTTCTTCTTTAAGTGACGAAATTGATTTTATTTTCAATCTTGGCTATGAGGCTGCCTATTCCTTTAAATTTATACATAAGGTTTTTACATATGGCAGTACAAAACGTACTATTGGTATCTGTTTGGCAGAACATGCTAGGGATGTCAAAGGTGGTAAACTTTCTACGGCCCCTGCTCATTTTGTTGTTAAAGAAAATTTCCGGCCGATTTTTGAAAGAACTTTCCTTCTTATGCATTGTAATAACCCTTGTAATATTCTCCTTTTTGAGTCCCTCTTTATTTATGATTACCGCGAGCCGATTTGTAATTTTGACCCAGTTCAGATTTTAAGTTATGCTTGGCGACTCATTCTCGATTCCATGCAATTCAAGTCTCTTCATAGTTGTCTTTGACGTCATCCTCTCGGGGATTGGACCTGATTGCCCCCATTTTTTAATAAGTGAAATAAAGACCTTCTATTATAGTTGTGATCTTGTTGTTTCTGCTGGTTGAAATCAGACGTGATGCCAATTTTATTTATTTATTTAGTATATTTGAATAGTAAATCATGTTTCAACTGCTGAAACTTCCAACTATCCACACCTCTTATCCGGCCATACGCTCAATTGCCGTAAACCCCTGGGTTGGCTGTATGGTCTGGGCCTTTAACACCTCTTATCCGTCCAGGGATAAAACGGGGGTGAAATTTCTTGGGTGTAGTGATTTAGGAATGGCAATTGACCTCTTGGTATAGGGGAAATGAACAAAGAGCATACTTGTGTTCAGCTGATATCTTTTGACTTGGCTCCAGAGAGAAAAAAGAAAGTGTGCTGCATTCAAGTTTGTCGTTTCAGTACAGATAATTCAACTCGCGTTGTTTTGCTGTACTTATTTATATTAAATAAGTATGGCAAATATTGCATATTACATAAGTGTTTCATTGTGGCTACCTCTTTCGAATGTTATTTGAACAATTTATGAGTGCGTAAAGATTAGTCTTTTAGGTCACCCAGGGGCTTCAGGATTGTAAATAATTATGTTTTACTTTTATAGAATGTTCTACTTTTAAATTTGTTGCAAAAAAGTTTAATCTCTTCTGTACTGTGATTGCTTGGCCGGTGGTGAAAATATGAAATCCAATAAACAAGAAAAAGATCAATCATGCATAAAGCATTGATTATGAAACACTTTCCAACTGAAATACAATTTTATTTAAACATCTCTAAAATGCAATACATTCAGTGCTGATAATTTTAAATTATCACAGTACTACAATAATTTTTTATAATTGAAAACTTAAGACTTCATGGAAAAAATTAACTTTATTCAAATGGCATCATTGAAATATAAATTGTCTGGCTCTTTGTAAAAGCAATGAATATCCCTTTTATTCCAGACTCCAAAGCATTTTAGGTGAAAAAAATTCAGCATTTCTTATAGAACTCATCTTACAATCACTTCTTTACATTCTGCATCCATTAAAATTAGGCTTTGTTGTAGAAATAATCAAAGTTTGATGATCATTTAAACTCAAAAATATTGTAATGGCATTAGCACAGAATATATGCAAAAATAAAGCGGTTTTAAGGCAGATGCAGCACTGAATATGAGTTAAAAAGAACTTTTAAAAAATCATGATTTTGACACTGGGAAAAAAATATGGACGCCATATTTTATTTTGAAGTGGTTTACGTGATCTCTTCATATAATATAGGTTGTTGTTGCGATCCAGACCGTCCGACCTACCAGAAAGGTGTAAGGTAACAGTTTGGACGGCCGGGAAGTGCCACCCAATTTAGACCGGAATCCAGTGGAGGAGGCATCCACAGGGACCGTACTCTCCTTCTCCTACCACCAACTTCTCGGAAGGACTTAAGGAACCACATGTTTAAAGTGATTGTACTCCGCATGAACACGGCGACAGTTGTGGCAGCGTGCAAATCCAGTCATATAATATAGGTTGAAGACCCAGACCGTCCGACTCGTCCAAAGGACTAAGAGCAGCCATATAATATAGGTGTAATTATTATCTTAATTTTTATTTAAAAACTCCCAAACATATTTTGCCTAAATTTTTTTTATATATTTTATGGGATAGTTTGAATATTTAAAAAAATTTCGCAGCAATCTGTAAATTTTTAACTTTGCTTAAAATATATTTGAAAAATGAGGTCCCATATAGTTCAATGTATTTCACTTTTTCAACCCGGGTTCAATCCAAAACTAATTGAATGATATTATTCATTTACATTCCCATATGCCCCACAGACCGTCTCAACAACATACTAAAATTTGATTTTGATAAAGCGATTTTTATGGCAGTTATCGTGGGAATGGACAAAGAGACAAAATGAACAAAGTCATAAACACTTTAACTACAGTGTTGGAAAATAAGAAATCGATCCAAGGTACTGTTTACTTTAAAATTTATCACCGATATTTTATTTTCAATTTCTTCTGTGATTTTAATTGCAGTTCTTAGATTTTGAACGTTTCTAAATTATCAAAATTAAGCAAATTTTATTCTTAAATTAAAACACAGTTCTGGTGATTTCTTTTCGATAACAAATATAGAATAAAACTTTATCTGTTATAATTTGAAATTAATAAATGAATAAGACGAACTATTGTCCTTCAATGTATTTATATTTGTATTTTGAACATTTTACACTTTTACTAAAATAATTAAATTTTAAAAATATTCTGAATTAAGGAAAATATTATTTATGTATATGTGTATAGTTTAATCACATTGAAATGTTTTTAATAACACTAACAATTGTAGCATATGACATGTTTGTTTTGCTACTACTGCAATGCATATTTAATGCTGATAAGTTATAACTTAAGAAACATTGCACTTGTTCACTGATAAATGAGAGAAAAAAGCATTTTTAACACGTTACAACATAATTGAACAAATAATTGAAATAATTTATAAGAAAAATTTCAAGAACTTTTAATGTCTATATTAAATAAGAACAATTTAAATAGGACATACATTATTCATGGTTTAGCCTTAATTGATTGCTTTGTGTACCCTTTGGTTTTGATTTTTAACACTTTCCAACTTAGTTGAAAAGTGTACACTTAAAAAAAGTACAAAGTAATAAACTTATTACTTTGTTCATTCTGTCTGTCAGTTCGAATGATTACTGCCGGTAAATGAATAATATCACCCTATTATTTTGGATTGAACCTGGATTGAAAAAATGAAATACATGGAACCCTATGGGACCTCATTTTTCAAACATTTTTTAAGTGAAGTTAAAATTCGTAAATTGCTTCGAAAATGTTAGGAAATATTCAAATTATGCCATAGACTAAAAAAAAAAATTCAGCACAATATGTTCAGAAGTTTTTAAAATAAAAATTAAAATAATAATTACACCCATATAATATGAAGAAATTATGTGACCCACTTCAAAATAAAATAGGGCATCCATCTTTTTTCCCAGTGTCAAAATCATAATTTTTTTTTCCTTTTTCGACCCCGATCGTCCGATCTATCATAAGATGTAAAGTAGCTGTTTGGATGGCCAGCAAGTGCCACCCAATTTAGACCGGAACCTAGTGGGGGTAGTATCCACAAGGACCGTACCCTCCTTCCCCCACCACCAACCTCTCGGAAAGACTTACGGACCTACATGTGTAATGTGATCGTACTCCGCATGAACACAGAGTTTGGGGCACAGGCAGGAATCGAACTCGGGTCATCTGAGTGCAATCCCGAGAAAAACACTGGTCTGTCGTATCCCAAATCATTATTTTTCAAGTTCTTTTAAATTTATATTTAATATTGCATCCGTTTTAAAATGGCTTCATTTTTGCATATTTTCTGTGCATCTCATTCACAAAACGAATATTTTTGAGGTGATGTCTGTGTGTGTGTATGAAAGTGTGCGCGTGTATAAAAGTGTATGTCAGTGAGTCTGTGGAGACGATATCTCACGAACAAATGGAGTGATTCGAATGAAATTTGGTACAAAAATTACAATCAATGAATACTGGAAGCAGTTTATCAAAAAATGCCCTAAATTAAAAACAAATATTAACTGTTCAAATACATGTTTACTTTTCCTATGTAATATCATGCTATAAATTTGGTGACATCATTCTCATGGATCTAACTCGTTCCATTCAGGAGAAAAGATACTTTGAGTAATACTTTTGCATTTGAACACCAATAATCATTTATCTGCTATAACTTATTTCTCCATCCATAACGCTTGGTGAGATTTTGGCGATGAATTTGGCGGAATGTCGCCAACTTGGAGACTTTTTTAAATGTGGTTGCCAAATTAACGAAAATCTCGCCAAATGGATAAAAATGATGCTAAATCAATGAAAATGACGACTAATTGATGAGAATTCAATATCTTGAAAAGAATATAAGTATCTACTATAAGAATAAACTATTTTTTTTAGTGTAAAAGTAGTAAATTCATAGCATTATATAAGGAAAGTTATCTGTTGCCCACATAAGATTTTTATTTTTGCATATTTGCTTTCATTGTCCATTACAATTTCCTTATGTCTTCTGGGAAGCCAAGAAAATATTATTATGTAAGAAAATATTATTACATATTACGTAAGCCATGCAAATACGCACATACACTTTGTAAATTAAGCAATGCAAATTTTTATGGTTTTTTTTTTCAAGATACATACAATATACTGCTTGTAAAAATTGTAACACCATGAAGGAATTATCAGAATTGAATGAAATTTATTGCATAAATGACCTGTATTGATACAAACAAAACAAATTTTAGAAAGCAAAAAAATATGTATGTCAAAAATCAGTATTTGGTGAAGCCAGCATGTGCTGCTATAAGTGCTTTTATATGATGTGGCATCAAATCAAACAAATTTTGAATTTGTACCTGAGGAATAACATACCAGGTTGCTTCTATCCGAACCCAAAGTCAGCTGTATTAGCTATGGGACAAGTGAGACGCCAACAGACGAAATCCCAGACATGTTCAATAGCTAACATATCCAGTGAATAGGCAGGCCAAGGAAGAGGCTCTAACTATTGTGCTGAATAGAAATCTTGGAACATTCCTAGCAACATGTGGACAGCATTGCCCTGTCGAATTACAGCTCCAGGAATTCGCTGAAGGAAGGGTATGACTTCGGGCTCCAGAACTTTTCTGATGTACTGGTTGCTGTTGAGATTATACACAATTCTTAGCAGCTGACATTGTCCAAGATACCCAATGGCACCCCCAGACTATCACACTTGGCATTCGCCCAGTATGACGCACTACTTACATACTCCTTAAGGTGGTGTTCACTGCTATAGTGTCTAATATGTATGCAGCCATCACTGCACCCCAAATTAAAGCAATATTCATCGGAAAAGATGACTTGTTGCCAATCGGCATGCCAGTGTCTATATTGATGAGCCCATTGTAGCCATAGGTATCAATGGTGTTGAATCAGGGGAATTCTGTGCAAAGGAATTCTTGTACACAGTCCACTGTACAGTAGATGTCGACGAATTGTTGGAGCAGACAATGACACATCTGTAGCAATGCTCAAACGTTCTGCCAACTGTCAAGATAAAGCTGTATGGTCCATCACTGCCACGAGGATGAGGTGTCTATCATCCTGTGCTGACGTAACATTTCATCATCCACTGTTGGATTTGTGACGTGTCTGGTGCTCTTTAGTTCACTGCTTCTACACTCACATCTCTGTCATGGCATTGCGCTGCATACAAGCTGCTATTGTATGATACAATAACTCTTCATGAAGGCCAAATATTTGTCCTGATTCAACTCCGGAACTTGCTCATATGGCACTCTCTGTCGTCATAGAGACATAGTAACTTCTCATGAAACGTTTACCGCTGGCAGACTATATTATCAACGTCCCGTTACAGCTCTATTTATACAGCAGTTCAGTCCACACATGCGTGGTGACTATAAAATTCGGATCATTTGCATAGTACTCTAATTTGCATTTGCTGTAGGTTTCAGCTTCTTCATAGTGTTGCAATTTTTACAAATAGGAATTTGGTGCTTCATAAGATTATTTATGAAATCTTACCTTTAGTTGGAGGAGATCCATGGCCTCTAGCTGCTGTGGTTGGTGCACCTCCAGATTACGTTAAAATTCCTCCACCAACAGAGATACCAATCTGGATATCTAAATAAAATATTAAAAATAAAAAATATTCAACAACATTTCACGTCAAATAAATGTTTAGTTTACATGTTACCTTTATATGTTACAGTTACACAACAGTCAAACTAATTTAATGGCTAATTGTAACTTGAACTTTAACAACTGTTTTGCTGAATATTTTTTAAAAGTAGAGTATTTCTTTTATTATGCTTATTTCAAATATCCCTATACCATTAAAACATGTTCAACTATACCTATGCAAATGGGTCCTGCGGTTTAAAACAAATTATCAGCTGAGAATGTCTAAGTTTGTCTTAAATGTGAAGTACATATCTATATAAAATTTTAATATTAAAAAAATATTTAATTTGCAGAATTCTTTAAAATTTCGGTACAGATTTGATATAAAGAATTTGGATTTTTCAACTTTTTTTCGGGAGCCAGATGTGGCGCGCCTGATTTGCGCGCGAGAAATGTTTCATGACGTGTGTTTCTGGAAATTCTGGCAACCCCACCCCTTTTAGCTTTTTGATATCGTCGGCTGCGGCCATTTTATTTTTGTTTTGTTGTTGTTGTTGAGACCCAGACCGTCCGACCTACCAGAAAGGTGTAAGGTAACTGTATGGACGGCCGGGAAGTGCCACCCAATTTAGACCGGAACCCAGTGGGGGAGGCATCCACAGGGACCGTACCCTCCTTGGCGTTCCGAGGTGGTCACCCACCAAGTACTAACCGCGCCCGATGCTGCTTCACTTCGGTGATCTAACGAGAACCGGTGTTTTCAGCACGGTACGGCCGTTGGCCCTGTTGTTGTTGTGTGTAAAAACGTGTCTGTGTGTGTTAAAAACGTGAATATCATACAGGAAATAGATAAAATAATGTAGAAGCAGAAAATTTACATAGAAATAATGAGAGTTCTTTGATGATTGCAATGTGGAAACAATTATTTGTGCAATTTGGAAATTTACACGTGTTTTTCTTTGAAAAGTTTTGGATTTCATTAAACCAAGTACTGTGTTTTGATTTTGTATCGTTTTTTCTTAAATTTAGTTAAAGTACAAACTTTTTTCTAAGTATTGTTTTTTCTTAAATTTAGTTAAAGTACAAACTTTTTCTAAGTATTGTTTTTTCTTAAATTTAGTTAAAGTACAAACTTTTTTTCTAAGTATTGTTTTTTCTTAAATTTAGTTAAAGTACAAACTTTTTCTAAGTATTGTTTTTTCTTAAATTTAGTTAAAGTACAAACTTTTTTTCTAAGTATTGTTTTTTCTTAAATTTAGTTAAAGTACAAACTTTTTTCTAAGTTCTGTTTTTTCTTCAATTTTGTTAAAGTTTAAACGTTTTTATAAAATTTCGTATTTTTTCTAAGTTTTGTTAATTATTGTTAATTATCGGCATTTTTAATTATATATGTTTATATTTGTTACGCGCAATGTTCAAGATGGCGTCCGTTAAGACTTTCAAACAAACGTTTTTATAAAATTTCGTATTGTTAAATCGGCATTTTTATGCATTTTTAATTATATATGTTTATATTTCTTACGCGCAATGTTCAAGATGGCGTCCGTTAGGACTTTTTAAACACCGTACGCGTTGGCGCCATTCTTGGCGACAAAAAAAAAAGACGGATTTAGCCAAATTCTTTATATCAAATCTGTTCCAAAATTTCAATAAAGTTTTAAAGATACATTTGGAGTTGGTTAGGCTTAATTATGAGTAAAATAGCTGGGATTGTACATAAACTATTCCAGAAACTGTAAAATTAATAGATTTGCAAATGTTCAACAAAATTTCTTCCCGATACTAAAGCAGATGAGATCTCAAATTGGGATTTGAATATTAAAATTCTAAATTTGCCAATTTCTGACTTTCGGATTTGGAGTGGGGTGGGGGGAGGTTTTCAATACAGCCACAACTTAGGAAATTAAAATCTGCTTGAAAGGAAAGGTATTCTTGTCAGGCAGGGGTAGATCTAAGTATTTCGGGCCCTAGGGCTTATTGAAGTCCAATGGGACCCCAGTTTTTGTTAGATTATGAATCTTTAAATTGGGGTTTAAAATTCATTTTTAATAATATCAAAATCAGAGTTGAAATATACTTATTTATGAAATGGTGTTGAATGACAAGCATTATATCTTATATAAGAAATCATAAGAAATAAGGAATATTATTAACAAAAACGTATAAACAAACAAAATTTTTAATAAAATAAAATATATATACCATCACGCCATTTACCTATTGCTGTTTATGACATTCTGACAATATTTAATTAATATTTAATTTTTCTACATTTTTTACTTGCGTATGCGTCGTCTTTTATAACACTGTTGTATGTGAGCGATCTGGTAATATCATTTTCTATTGATAATATGCATAAGTCTGCCAATCTTTCATTATTCGTAATGTTACGATATTTGTTTTTTATGTAGCTCATCCTGGAGAAAGATCTTTCCACCTCACAATTTGCAATTGGGAAGATTAGGAAAATTTTTTAAATTGTGTATAAATTTGAAAATGTACCTATTAACAGTTTTTCATATATTATTTTTAGCGTTTTGGTGCAGTCCAGATATTGTACGTGTACCTCTAAATGACCAGCAGTTTCCAAATACTTTTTAAAATATATACTTTCATTTTTTAATAAATCTGTAATATCCTGATCATAAAATTTAGTTATTTCTTTAATATTTTCAGTGTCAATATTCTCACATTCCATGTTACCAATATCAAACAGATATTAAAATTTTTTACTGGTTTCTTCAGATATTTGACCTCTTTTTTGTAATTCTGTCGTAAATTTATCAAGAATTAAGAAGAATTTATCAAGAATTCATAATTTCAATTCTAAATTTATCTCTCCCAATTAATAATTCATTACTGGTTTCACTGTCAGCAAACTTTTTTCTGGGGTTGAACCAACAATTAGGGAAAAGTATTTAGTGTCGTCATCATTAATTTCTTCTGTAATTTTTCTCAATACCTGTTTTGCCATAAGTGCTATTATTTCCTCATATACTGTCTGACAAGAAAGTTATAGAATTTTTGGCATTATTTTGAATGTGTTCCTTAAGAAATGGATCAAATTCTGAAATTAATTCTAAACATCCCATAAAATTTCCATTATCTGAAACTCCAAATTTTTCATTATGACCGTGAAATTGTAAGCCTCGCTCACTTAGAAATTTAATTACAGCAACGACACACTTCAAAACATTATAAAAGTATTCCGTTTCTCTTTGAATTTAGTCTCTTAATTGTTCATCTATAACATTTTTATTTTTCTTTCATGTCAATCAAACAATCATAGAGTCTTTATGTATTTTATTTGCTTCATGACTTTCAATATATTTAGCATGTTTCCAATCAGAATACCCTTTTACAAAATAATCAGAAGTTGAAAAAAGCCTGCACATCAAACAGTATATATTTCCAGTACTTGGAGAGTAACAAAGCCAAGATCTGTGAACTTTCTATCCATTTTGAAGAGTTTTTTCAAAATATTTGTCCGACAAATACTGTGACTGATTTTGTCCAATTCTAGCTGAAGCAATATAATTTGAATCTGGTTGATTTCTATTTTGGAAAAATCTATTTTCTTTTGTTAAACAATGATTAATTAAATCAGTATTTAAAACATTTGGCCATAATCCCAAATCGTTATATTCAGTTAAAGTCATAATATCAACTAATTCACTTGTCTCACTTTCATATCATTGTTCATTTTAAAAAGATTTACATTTAGGTCATCTTTAGTTTCATTTAAATTTTCTGGATCAACCATTTCTTCATTGTTTTTTCACATGGAACTTTTATAATATTAAGATGAAGATATATAAGATAGGTTATATAGACTTTTATAAGATGAAGATAGGTTTAAAAATGTGCTGCTGTTTTAAACGGCAGGGATGGTCGATAAAAATATACTTACTCCTAAATAAAACTATATAAAATTTATATTGGAATACTTTATTTTTTAATAGTTTCCAAATAGTTTAGGCAATAAATTTAAGAACATCAAATGTTTACCACTTAAAAAATATAAATCGCTATTTATGTCGACATATCACAGTCAGAATGTAAAAAATAAAAATAAGTCTGAATCGAAAAATTGAGATAATGACCCCCACCCCCTATGTGTACTGCTTTTCTTAAGCATAGTTTCAGCTACTTTAGAAGCAACTTACAGAAATAGACTAAAAGCACCAAATTTATATTTATGAACAATTTTTCGATTTTTATGCAAAAATTTAGTGATTCATCCAATTGGGATCCTTATATAACGTTATATTCATTTTCTGGAAATGATTCGATTGGGATACCATGGCTGTCAAGATCGCACACAGCTATGGAGATGTACTAACTAAAAAATCAGATTATATTTAATAATTTTACTTACTTGCTTACAGATCTTCATGTAGCTACATCTTTTTCCCGCTCAATCTAAACAAGGGCGGGAACTGGAAGCAGCCATTCTTCGTCCAAGATTCCTTCGTAGCATTGCCAGATATTTTTGACGCTTATAATTATGTTCCTTATTTTAATAATTATTAAAAGCTTGATTAAAATCTTCTAAAATATACTAAAATCTACATATTGAAATTTAGAAATTACTGTAGAAAGTATTAATTATTTTAATTGTTATACGTACGATCAGCGACAAAGTTGGTAACATATTTTGGGCTATGGTTACACCACGATTATTTTTCAGACGGCGTCAAAAGCCCAAAATAAAATAGTAAAAAAATGGTACATTTATCATAGAAGGTACATTTATCACAGAAGATAGGTAGTAGGGTTTCGCAGAGCACCAAAATTTGCCTACTTTGCTTATGGTAAAAAGCGGCCTTGCATTAGACAAATAGAGTAGTAGGTCTCGATTCTAACTGTTGCTCTTCTACACAGGCACGCTTGACAAATATATAGAATTACATGAATAAATGCATAAAAATGCTTATAAATTAGTAACAAAATTTATCAGCTAGTATGTTCCCGTGTAATTTTACTCGGAGCACCAGGTATTTGGTGCAAAAGCTAATACCCGGCAATTTCCAAATTAACTAGAATGCTGAAAATTGCTTGCTATACATATCCAAGTACTATCAAGAAAATTCCGATATGATATGCCCACATTTATATTTTTTCACGTGGAGGATTTTAGGAATCGTTGTATATCCGGAAAATCTAAGTAACAGCCAAATAATCTAGAATTCTAAAAATTGCTACAAATATAGCTTGTGTACTGAAACCACAGAGAAAAATAGAAATCCATCAAATTGCTTGAGGGGTTTTGTTCTTTTAGGTACAATCAAGCCAGGATGCCAAAAATTACTACCCATATAATTCAGGTCCGGCCACTCAAACTGCTACTGATGCCTTATAGAGTAAGTCGGTCGGTCTGGATATTCAGCATAAATTTTAGACATGTCACTAATTTGCTTATATCTCAACTTCTAATTGTGCGAGCTTAGCCTGAGCTACCAAAAGCAACCTTTGACAGATTTCATGCTTCACCTGAGCACGGGGACAGAGCTGTTTGACAGAGAAGAGGTCGAAGGCGTGTTTATGCATTTTTGTTAGACTAAGAGATTGTCAACATATTTCTTTCAGTTTTTAATGTATGTGTTCCTCTGCCAAATGTGTAGGATTTACATTCACCTATTTCTATTTAAACCGTGCGAAAAGCGAATATTCGCCTCTAGTTTATAATAAAATAAATCATATTTTATTTTTCAAAAGATTAATTTTGAAATTAAGGGAGATACATTCATGTATATTTTGAAAATCAATGGGGAAAACTAATACGTAATTTTTATATAAATTGCATAAACCAATTTACATAAATTGTTAAAAATATCAAACTTTGTGATTGATGATTAAGAATAGTATGGAATGTAATCTGCGTTAATTTATTCCGTGTCTTGCAAAAGAATTCTTGAGTAAAAATTTAAACTGGTGTAGAGTAAACTAACTTAGATTCAGAATTATTGATAAGTTGTTGAAAGGAACAGATCCCATTGTGAAGTACTAAAATGAAAAGAGCATTTAAACAATAAATTTCTTTTGACAAGGTCCAATAATTATGATCATGACTTGATAAAAATTCAAAATTATATTCATGGTTTTCCACATTTCAATAAAAATGTATTCTAAATTCAAAGTAAATTCTGTTACTATAAAACCATCTAGTAATTACACACATGATATGCGTATGAAGACAAAATGGACTAAATAGTTACTCAGTTACTCTGACCGAAGTATCATAATTTTATTATTATAAAAAATATATGAAAATTAAATATATATATATATAATTTTAAATTTTTGTCAATTTAATATTTTGGGCCTCCAGCATTTACTATACCTTTGACGCACGTGCTTAGATTATATGTATCATTCTTGTAAACTGTTAATTTAATTCTCATATTTTATTACTTAAATTACCTTTGAGTATAAAATTAAGATCAATTTTAATTCTCTGATATCAATGTTTATCTTTTGTTATATATTATATTTCAAATCCTCTTTGGAAGATATCTTCAATCCTTAAACTTTACTGCCTTAACTTTATCCTTGCGCATGATAGACACATTTGTATTCGGACAAAGTTGATATTGGCTAGAATCCACGTTATAACGGATTTTTCTCGTTCTGTCTTATATGTTGAAAGTAATATAAAATCAGGCATTAAATTTCAATTCATCTTTTGAGCATTCATTTTCAACTAATTATAAATATTTAGCAGAATTAAATTTATACATTTTTAATAGATATTTTGTTGGAGACTTGACGCATAAGTATAATTTATAATTTTGAAAAACTTTAAAAATTTATATGAAATGTAATATTTTTTAATTATTAATCACCGTTTATTGCAAGAATATACAGAAATGCGCGTCGATCAATGATCTTAAATTTTTAAGCCTTCCACATCCAGAAAAATTCAACAATTTAGTTAAGGACATGTCCAGAACTCCATTTTTGCCCCGCGGTCTGGAAGAATACCAAATAAGAAAAAAAAATTAAATAAAATTATCTTTCTTTTTCCTATTTCTTTGTGGCTGTTGTGTGTCTTTTCAACCTCTTGTTTGTCTTTTGGGTGGGTTTCAGATATTGGTGACGTTCATAATTGTACTTCCATCTAAATGTGTTTATCATTCGCACGTATAAAGTTGTTGTTGTTGTTGAGACCCAGACCGTCCGACCTACCAGAAAGGTGTAAGGTAACTGTTTGGACGGCCGGGAAGTGCCACCCAATTTAGACCGGAACCCAGTGGGGGAGGCATCCACAGGGACCGTACCCTCCTTTCCCTACCACCAACCTCTCGGAAGGACTTACGGACCCACATGTTTAACGTGATCGTACTCCGCATGAACACGGCGGCAGTTGTGGCAGCGTGCAAATCCAGTACGCAAACCACCGGGCTACCGCGCCTGGAATGTGCCAACAGCACACGGTGTTCCCAGGTGGCCACCTACCCAAGTACTAACCGCGCCCGATGCTGCCTGACTTCGGTGATCTAACGAGAACCGGTGTTTTCAGCACGGTACGGCCGTTGGCCCACGCATAAAGTTGTGGAAAATATAATAAATACATGTTTTTGCATATAAAAGAACATGTATATATATATATATATATATGTATATATATATATATATATATATATATATATATATTTTTTTTTTTCTTTTTTCTTTTTTCTTTTTTCTTTTTCTTTTTTCTTTTTTCTTTTTTCTTTTTTATTCCTTCTTTATGTATGTCGTCCAAGTAGAAATAGTTTATAGATTTAATCTATCTATTTCTTCAGAAACATACATTTTTGTGTTTGCTTCTACAAAAAACTTGGACATGATTAGATTTTTGTAGAGGTTAACAATTCATGATTTAGGCTTAGAGCCTCGTCCACGTGTAATGCGTTTGTGCTTGATTTCGTTTGTTATACTTATTTCGATTCCATACCTTTATATTTTTCATTGACTTGTTGATTCGATATTTATTTTATTTATTTTTTTCCCATTTGCTTGAGGATTAGTTGATTTTTACTTTTGTTTTGTAAGCCTGTTAGATAGTTGAATTTAGCTTAAGTTTTTCTTTTTTTGTTTCCATACCTTTTAATTTGGTTGATTTTCTGTAACTTGATAGCTTGTGTTTTGTATTTTTTATCCATTTGATTGATGATTTGCTGTATTATATTTTATTCTGTGGGTGTTTTTAAAAAAGTTAGGTTTATCGTGTTACATCTTCTTACTTTTCGTTCATTGGATTTTCAAACTTCTATTATTATATATATATATATATATATATATAGGGAAGCTAATATATAGAACATGAAATAAATGGCATACCCTAGTTCAGTAACATTAAGAGGTTAAATGATATCGAAACAGTGATACGAGAGAATTAAAATTGATTTTGATTTGTCTTGTCGAGATATTCCTATTATGTTTTGAAACATGTCAATCTTGTGTCGTTACATTTCGTTTCTGATTGACATTAGCTCGCTCTTAATCCAGGTGTTGGATATATAATTCCCAATGCCTCTTTCATCTGCACCCATTCCCCTTTTGGAATTCGGGATTATTTGTTCTCTTGCACTGACGATAGGAATCCAGCTTATCCTCTAAACAACTGTATGCTGCACTATCTTGTTATTTGTGCTTATTTACGTTGCTTTTGTCTTCCTTAACAATCGTTTATTTCGTTACTAAAATAAGTTGAAACAGTTTGTCAATAAAATCGGCGCAATCAGTTTATTTCTAGGAAAGCAAATTATTCGACAAGGAGAAACAGATAATTAAAGTATCCTGTGCATAATTTTGTTTTAAATACCAGATATTGCAAAGGAAATACTCCTCTAAAAATAATTTTTAAAAATTTTCTCTTTGTTGCACTTTGCAAAATATTATCAAAATTTTCTGGATAGAATCAGCTCTCTGCCATGGAAAAAACTGAAAGAGTTCAATCCCATTTGTAAATCAAAGATGATCAACATATGGTACATTAAACGAATATGTCGATAAATTAGGATAAAGGAGATTATTTCTGGGATTGACTAGGGGTCATTGTTATATTGATCCCTAGTCAATCACAGAATGCGGTTCCAACGCAATAAAACGCGATTGAAAATGAAAATTTTGACCATAATAATTAAAAAAATGAAGTACATAAATTTGTTCTACATATCAGATCTTGCAAAGAAAAGCAACCTCTCGAATACTTTTAAAACATTTCTCGTTTCGCACTCTGACAAATCTTCAAAATTTTCTGTACAAGATATGGAATTTTGGTCCCTGTCATGGGAAAAATAAAAAGAGCCCAATCGTATGTGTAAATCAATAATGAACAACATATTTTTTACTAAAAGAATAAGTCAGCAAATTAGGATATTGCACTTTATTTTTGGGATTGACTAAGGGTCTAAGAAGAATTCGACAATAATAAAAAAAAATTAATAAAATGATGTACATATATTTGTTCTACATATCAGATGTTGCAAAGAAATGCAGCCGCTCAAATACTTTTAAAAAAATTTCTCTTCTTCACACTTTGACAAAAAATCGTCATATTTTTCCGGATGAGAACAGAAATTTCACTCCCTGTCATGGGGAAAATAAAAATAATCCCATCCGATTTGTAAAGTAAGGATGAACAACGTGTTGTGTACTAAAAGAATAATTCGGCAAATTAGGATAAAGTAGTTTATTTCTGGGATTGACTAGGGGTCTAAAATGCGATAAAACGCGATTGAAAAGAAAAAATTCGACAATAATAAAAAAAAATTAAGTACATGAATTTGTTCTACTTATCGGATCTTGCAAGGAGAAGCATCATATACTTTTAAGAAATAATTTTCTCTTTGTCGCACTTCGTCAAAAAATCGTCACAATAAATTGTCATAATTTTTCGGATTAACTCTATAGTAATTATTTTGGGATGTCGCATGAATGCTTCTGTGATTTTTGAAAGAAGAAACTTTTCTTTGTGAATATCTTTAAAAGGTTCTTATGCAGAGCGATCTGGTAATATCATTTTCTATTGATAATATGCATAAGTCTGCCAATCTTTCATTATTCGTAGTGTTACGATATTTGTGTTTTATGTAGCTCATCCTGGAGAAAGTTCGTTCCACCTCACAATTTGCAATTGGGAGGGTTAGGAAATTTTTTAAATTGTGTGCAGTGCGATAGTCTGAAAGTGTGTTGGGGAGGGGGGCGATGGATATAACCCCTCCATTGACTTCACAATAAGCCCTCCATACAATCCATACTGGAATTTCTCTTCCAGTCATCGCTCCTCCCCCCCCCCCCTCCACACACACACACCACCACCACCACCACTTTTGGAGATCCACTTTACGTTATTGTTTTGGTGACCTGAGAAAATAATTGAATTTTAGTTGTTTATAACTGACGACTTTACTCTTAAAAATACTAATAGCGAGTGATAGAATAAAAATTAAACACAAATATTTAATGACATTCTGTCTAAATGAAATATGTTTTGTGTAATATTCTAAAAGAAGAAGAATTCCATATTTTAGCCCGGTAGCAGAAATTGCTAGAGTGGAGACGGACGTCGCATTTTTCAGCAACCTACAGATTATTTTACATAAAAAAAAACGATCTTCGAATCCGATTTGCCAAGAACAAAGAAAAGAAGCGCGTTTGTGAGCAACATTTTTCTTTGACTCCTCTTCCGACTTTTCGTCCACACTCCGTTCTTTTCCCGCTCTCACACGTCACCTACTATCGGAGGTGACTTCCCACCTCCCCCTAAAAACCATGAACATTGCAAAGTGGGCGGTTCCGATGGTATGGGGAGAATTCCCTTTTATTATCCTTTATCTTTACCGGTCATCAACCGAAGTAAACATGTTTCTAGTCGAGTAAAGTTAGCATTTTCACTGTTCCATCAAAATGGTGGCGCAGCAAAGGGCGTAGGCTGGAGTAGGCTGTAGCCTACTCGAACTTTTTGGGTGTTAGTACTCAATTATTCCACAAAACCCCCAAAATTGTGTTATAATAATCTATCACTAAAAATCGTGAATTAATAAAAAAAAAAATTAATTAGAATTCCCATTTCGGTAGAAATGGGAATTCTGATGTGGCTGCTTCCCCATACGGCTGCTTTTCTCGGCTAGCTACATCGGCTAGATTTACAGCTAGTTCTATAGCGTACCATCTGCGCCGCGCAGCTGGAAAAAGTTTCTTGTTTGGAGTGTAAAATGTTGCCAAACCATATCTGCAGAACAAATACCTATCAACTATCCCATCCCCAGATAATCTGTCAAATAAATAATTAACTGTTGTACTTTTTATTTACCTCCCCCAAATTTTATGCTTTTCCTTTTGGCCCATAGTTTAGGAAGCGACCTCCCCCTCACTTCGCGGAAACAGGATCTTCTCTCAAAAGCTCTTATTAGTTCCGAATTTCTTCTCAATGTTCCCCTCTCCTTAGTGAAATCTCTTTAGCACCTACAAGCTTAGATTTCATTAAAAAATTCGCGATCTTCAATTAAAATATCACGAAAAATCATATAAGTTCGCAGATTGGTAAACGTGCAAATGCACACTGATTGCAGATGACATATAGGCGCAGGCCCCCACATCCAATTTTGGGCCCGGGAACCAAGTCGAGCCGCGGGCCCTAGATAAAAAAATAAAAGGGGGGAGGGTATATCCCCTTTTTTCTGTATAATTTAGGGGTAGAGTTGAATTGCATAAAATATATCTAGTACAAGGTTTTCAACAATATAACACTGGTTTTGCACAATATAACACTGCTGGCCTCCCACCTTGCTGCTCCATGTCTTCGGACGGTCTGGGCTTTCGACAATATAACACTGCGCCCAAATTGCCGCCATGTTCACGCGGAGTACGATCACGTTAAACATGTGTGTCCGTAAGTCCTTCCGAGAGGTTGGTGATAGGGGAAGGAGGGTACGGTCCCTGTGGATGGCTCCCCCACTGGTTTCCGGTCTAAATTGGGTGGCACTTCTCGACCGTTCAAACAGTTACCTTACATCATTCTGGTAGGTCGGATGGTCTGGGTCTCAGCAACAACAACAATAATATAACACTGAAAAATAAGAAATTCTTGAAGGATATTTCATATGATGGCAAGTGGTGTTGTTGAAGCCCAGACCGTCCGACCTACCAGAAAAGTTGTAAGGTAACTGTTTGGACGGCCAGGAAGTGCCACCCAACTTAGACCGGAACACAGTGGGGGAGGCATCCACAGGGACCGTACCCTCCTTTCCCTTCCACCAACCTTTTGGAAGAACTTACGGACCCACAAGTTTAACGTGATCGTACTCTGCGTGAACACGGCGGCAGTTTTGGCAGTGTCGGATGGCAAGTGGTGGGTACATTTCATTTTAGAAGAAATATTTTTATACTTTTTTGCTTGCGTATTTCGCATGTTTGGAACAATCGGAGGTGACATTTCCAGAACTAGAAGTGTAAATCATTAGTCACCACCTCCAAAGTTCGATGCTGAATCAGTCATTATATAAGCTATTCCTATAGCCAACCCTGAGAAATAGATAATGTAAAAAACTAATTTTTTAACCGAAAGTGACATCTATAGAACCAGAAGTAAAAATCCTTAATGAATTTTTAACCTCTATAATATTTGATACTGAATCTGTAATATATCAGTCATCATAAGCTCTATCTATAACCGATTCTAAGAAATAAATGTTTAAAGAAAAATGAATTTTTCTTATCTAGAATTGGAAAAAGAACTGAAAGTAGAATTCCTTAGTGAATCCCCACACTCCCTGAAATTCGATGCTAAATTTATATCAGTCATCACCTAAACTATATCTATAGTCAATCGAAACATACATTTAATGAAAATGTTTTGAACCATAAAATACAAATCCGCAAGTAGAAATCCTTAGAAAACCAAATTCCAGAGGAGGTTCCTTATTTCCTTTGGAATTTGATGCTGAATCCATATCAGTAATTATCTAAGGTCATAAAAAAAAAAATAATAATAATAATAAAAAATGTTGCAAGGATAATGGAAATTTTTTAAATGAAAGTCACATTTCCACAATCGGAAGTTGAAATTCTTAGTGATTTCCTCTAACCTCTTCGAAAAGTGACTGCATCAATCATCGTCTAAACTTTATCTGTAGCCAAATTCCAAGAAATAGATACTGCAAGGGAAATTTTTTGAACCGAAAAATCCAAATTAAAAATTTTTCCTCAATCCCTCTACTTTCCACCCAAAGCTCTATTTACAGCCAATCTTAGAAATTGGATGCTTCAAGGAAAAAGGAAAATTTTGAACTAAAAAGGTAAAAAGAAGCAGATATGAAAATCTTTAGTAAACCACCCTCTACTTTATTCAGAATTTAATGCTCGATCCATATCAAGCCTTATCTAAGCATAATCTATAATATATCCTGAGAAATTGATACTTCAAAAATTTTTTTTGTAAAAACAATGGCATTGCAACATTTCTGTGGCTAACAACCACACATACAAAAAAATATCAGTGTTATAGTCGAATTATCCCCAATCAACATGCATATGCAGCATTTAAATAAAATAAAATATGTCCGAAGTATCTCGGGATTTTATCAGACAATCAACTTTCATTTGTTTCGTAACGTTTTAGATGGAAACAGCACATGTTCAGGTGCATGCCATTTTTGTGCCTCAATCGTTTTGACCCACTGAAAAATTCCAAGAAGCAATGTTCTCTGCTTTTCGCAAAAACCGTTTTTTAACTATTAGCAGTAAATGTTTGCATCTTCCAAATGCTCTACTAAAATTATCCTAAGAGATTTTAATCGGCATATTTTTGAAAACTTCACCGACGAAATTCATTTTTGATTTAATGCATTATATCAGTCTATTACAAAATTAAATTTTCTAAATTATTTGAATACCAATTCGCCAAGTATTGACACAATTGAAAAAATGATAGTGTTGAGAACAGTTTATACCAGCATAGCGGGAGCAGTAACATTTTATTTTATTTTGTAGCACTACAACTACTTTACAGAGTACATAGTTTAATAGAACCTTTTTATTTTTCGGATTTTTAAGTACCACTATTATTATTTGATTTTCTCCAAAAATCAAATCAGCATCAGAGTAATGCCTAACCAACATAGTTACTAAATTTCAAGCAAATTTAGTGAATATCTTTTGAATTACAGTGCCTAGTGCATTTAGCTGCCGCCTAGATACTTCCACATTTGGATAATCCGCCAATATAACGTTAATAAAATGAAGATCATCGAAAATGTTTTTGTTTCATAACTATCATAAGTATCATTATATTAATTATTTTATTCTAATTCATTTTTATAATTGCATTAAGAGAATGGAAACATGAAGTTATTTCAAAATTATATTGCCATGTGTTCTCTAAACTCATTTATTATGTTCATAAAATATTTCTTCCAAAATGTATCAATTCTGATACTTATGAGATAAAATCTCAAATGAGTATGTACAAAAGAATCCATATAATAAAAAAAATCCTTTTCCAATTAGGATTTCGGGAGAGGGGGTAGACCCCCAAATCTTCCCCCTCCTCCCCACGATACGTCTTGGCAAAATGTAATATATAATAAAGAAAATGTGAACTTTTTCTTTCAATGGTTTTTCTCTACTAATTACAAAATTCAACATAAAATCATATAATATAAAGTGAAAGTTTAAAAACGCATTATTATAAACACCAAAGCATTCATATTCCTTTAATAATGCAGTATTTTGATTGATGTTATGTACATATTTAACTATAGTTATTTTAAAGCAATACATTTACAAAGCAGTATAGAAATGTGATATAATAAATTTAATTTATTCTAAGATTAACTTTGTTTCAAGATTAAGATATCTAAAAATAATGACGCATTAGCGCTGATTACAAAACTTGCTTCTTAAAGTAATATAGACTATTACATCAATGTGGGAAGCAAGTTCATACCTTCAAGGAAAGAGCGATTTAATCTACTTTGGTTCGTGCCATGCTAAACTAAACCAGTAGCAAGAACCTAGAATTTTTCCTTTCTACAGCTCTGCATTCAGTCATTCTTTGATTCAGTGGGACCAAAGAGACGGTTAGAAATTCTTTGAAAGAGAGTCCCACACCTTCTTTAAAGTATCTTGGGGCACCGTATGGATACCCCGTCGCGTTAATTGGTTTACGAGGAGGGCGCCCCCTTCCCATCCCTATCATTTCACAAAAGAAACCTGTTGACAAGGGTCGCTTTAGTAATGGATGGATACGTTTCGCTAGGATGTGATTGACATGAGCTGTAAACTTGAATGAATGAAACTTACCCGCTAGTGTTATGAACATAGCTATTTTAGAAGTGCAATTCTAGAAAATTGCTCCCTGCTTCCCTGTAGGGATCCGGTTTTTTTTTTTTTTCTTGCCTTGTCGACATCGCTTTTCTTAACAACAAATCATGACAAATTCTGCCGTTAAACAAAAAGACATTATGAAGCTATCGTTACCCAGACGACTTGTATTAAACCAAGGAGACCTTCTTTCAGCCTTTTTTTTACTATTTTGGAAATCGGACAATCTTCAAGTAATTTAGGAAAAAAAATTATAAATTCATACACAGATGTTCTATAATATTTTATCTTCACCAATGCTCACGGGCCACTTCACCAATGTCAACAGTCACCGGGCTCCAGTAACGTGGTCCCAACTGACCCCCCCCCCCCCCCCCTTTGTGGGGGCCCTATAGGCGTACAAACAAAAAACATATATCATGCATGATTTACACGATGCAAAGAAATAGGATTAAAAACTCATTACATGCGTTTTGTTTAGTTACAGACCGGAGTTTCAGATTGCGTGCGCATTTCGAACAAACTGAATGCAAATCGCATACAAAAATTTTCGGATTGCCAAAGTAGTTTTATTTGTTTAGATATGCATAATAACATATTTTATTTCGTAATAAACAAAAAAATAAGAATAAATCGTATACAAGGAAGAATTTCTGGAATACGTTGCGAATATGAGGTGAGCGAGCCCGCAACTTATTCGAAAAGTACCACGTACCGTGTTCGCTGAGAAGAGGGCATCGGAGACAAAACTTTTGCGAGTTAAAGGCCCAACATCATTACATTATGCATTGTTATTCCATTTTGACCTTGAGAAACAATAACTTACGAAACTATATTCATAATGTCTGATAAAATGATGAGAGAAAAGTGATAGGAATATCTCGATCGCAATGATTGAAAAAGTTATGCAATATGTAATAAAAAAATATAAATTTAAAAAAATCGAGAATTATTAGCAGTAAATATTAATTTAAACAGAAATTTTAGTAGTCAAAAACTGACGGTTTTACTCTTAAAAATACTAATAGCGAATGATAGAATAAAAATTAAACACCAATATGTAATGGCATTCTGTCTAAATGAAATATGTTTTGTGTAATGTTCCAAAAGAAGAAGAATTCCATAATTTGACAATGTATAAAATAATTTTTTCCTTGAATGTAACAGAGCGATGTCCTGGCAATGACATTTTGTGATGTTCTATGGATGCATCAATGCGATGTGCAAAGAACATCACATGCGACGTCTCGAAAGGCGGACTTTCGGCTGTTGCTGGGACATACATGGAACATCGCCGTACCATAACGCGACATTCCTGGGACATGATCAATAAACTGTATTGTAATTGTTGTGGGATGTCGTATTCATGTTTCTTTTATTTTTGAAAGATGAAACTTTTCTTTGTGAATATATTTAAAAAGTTCATATGCATTAGCGTAGTCTGAAAGTGTGTTGAGGAGGGGAGAATGACCATAACTCCTCCATTGTCTCACAATACGCTCTCCATACAATCCCTCTTTCGGTCATCGCCCCCCCCCCCCCCCTTTTCGAGATCCATTTCACTTTATTGTTTCGGTGACCTGAGGAAATAATCCAATTTTTGTAGTTTATAACTGGCGATTTTACTCTTAAAAATACTGATAGGGAATGATAGAATAAAAATTAAACACGAATATGTAATGACATTCTGTCTAAATGAAATATGTTTTGTGTAATGTTCCAAAAGAAGAAGAATTCCATATTTTGACAATGTATAAAATAATTTTTTCCGTGAATGTAACAGAGCGATGTCCTGGCAATGACGTTTTGTGATGTTCTATGGATGCATCAATGCGATGTGCAAAGAACATCACATGCGACGTCTCGAAAGGCGGACATTCGGCTGTTGCTGGGACATACATAGAACATCGCCGTACCATAACGCGACATTCCTGGGACATGATCAATAAACTGTATTGTAATTGTTTTGGGATGTCGTATGCATGCTTCTTTTATTTTTGAAAGAAGAAACTTGAATATATTTAAAAGGTTCATATGCATTGGCGTAGTCTGAAAGTGTGTTGAGGAGGGGAGAATGACCATAACTCCTCCATTGTCTCACAATAAGCTCTCCATACAATCGCTCTTTCGGTCATCGCCCCCCCCCCCCCCCCTTTTCGAGATCCATTTCACTTTATTGTTTCGGTCACCTGAGGAAATAATTCAATTTTAGTAGTTTATAACTGGCGATTTTACTCTTAAAAATACTGATAGGGAATGGTAGAATAAAAATTAAACACGAATATGTAATGACATTCTGTCTAAATGAAATATGTTTTGTGTAATGTTCCAAAAGAAGAAGAGTTCCATATTTTGACAATGTATAAAATAATGTAACAAAAAGACAAACATGCAATATCGCAGCAGCACGAAAAAAATGTACGTCTCAATGGGACTATACTGTCACAGCCCATAAACATTCTAAATGTGACCGCCTGTTAATGTAACAAAGAGATAAACATGCGATATCGCCGCAGCATGAAAAAAATGTACGTCTCAATGGGACTATACCGCCACAGCCCGTAAACGTTCCAAATGTGACCACCTTTTAATGTCACAAAGAGACAAACATGCGATATCGCAGCAGTACGAAAAAATGTACGTCTCAATGGGACTATACCGCCACAGCCCATAAACGTTCCAAATGTGACCACCTTTTGATGTAACTGCGGCAGCAAAGACATCTATCAAAGATGCCACACCGCCAAAACCCGAATTATAAGAACAGAGGAAGAGCTAGCTTTTGCTCAGTGACTATAATGTCGGTCTACAATGCATCAGGTCCCTGGTTCGGGGCCCGGCGACGCTCAATCGCCACAATGATGACTGGACGTTTGAAAGACGCAACCTTCTCCAACGACTTCGCCTCTCAGCACGAGATGGCAGCACCACAAGGAGTCAGAAGCCTTGACACTCCCTTCCTGGTTGACCACGACTGTCCGTCACGCCGAGGCAACACGCCTCCCGGCCCTGACGTCACGCCGAGGCGACACGCCTCTCGGCCTCCTCATCAGCGAGGGGAGTGTGCGGCAGCAAAGACATCTATCAAAGATGCCACACCGGTGCGGCAGCAAAGACATCTATCAAAGATGCCACACGAGCAAAAACCCGAATTATAAGAACAGAGGAGGAGCTAGCTTTTGCTCAGTGACTATAATGTCGGTCTACAATGCATCAGGTCCCTGGTTCGGGGCCCGGCGACGCTCAATCGCCACATAACAAAGAGACAAACATGTGATATCGCAGCAGCACGAAAAAATGTACGTCTCAATGGGACTATACTGCGACAGCCCATAAACGTTCCAAATGTGACCGCCCTTTAATGTAACAAAGAGACAAACATGCGATATCGCAGCAGCACGAAAAAAATGTACGTCTCAATGGGACTATACTGCGACAGCCCATAAACGTTCCAAATGTGACCGCCCTTTAATGTAACAAAGAGACAAACATGTGATATCGCAGCAGCACGAAAAAAATGTACGTCTCAATGGGACTATACTGCGACAGCCCATAAACGTTCCAAATGTGACCGCCCTTTAATGTAACAAAGAGACAAACATGCGATATCGCAGCAGCACGAAAAAATGAACGTCTCAATGGGACTATACCGCCACAGCCCATAAATGTTCCAAATGTGACGGGACGTTAATGGATCATTGCGACGTCCACAGAACATTTGTGGTACCATGTGTGCTGTATGGGTAGACTCCTGGAAATTGGAAAATACTCCTGGAAAATTGCTAGTAATTACTTTGTGATCTTTTATTTTCGAATACGATCGATAAGTGGCACCACTAAAAGAGTGAAAGTAGTCTTTCTTTTCTTCCATAGAAAAAACACCAACTAGAAAAAAAAAAAAAAAGCTTGAATAAAGTCCCCCCCCCCCCCCCCCCCCCTAGTGTTTTTTTTTTTTTTTTTTAAAAAGAAAACTTTAACATGTTTTAGTAAAATTTATAAATTTTGTGTTCTTTTGTAAAATTCATTAATTCTATGGATCTTTCATAAAAAGTGCAAATTTAAGCAATATTTCATAAAAAGATTGTGAATTTTAAGGCTTTTTCATAAAATTATGAATTTTACACTTGTTTGTGAAAATTGCTTGTTAACCCTTTCGCGACTAGCGGCATTCCGGAATTTCCACGGCCCAAAAGATGGAGCACTTCGCTTCCGAACTGTTGTTCCCAAAGGACGGCAAATTTTTTGCGCTAAGCCTAACTCTCGAAAAAAAATTCACTAAAAATCACCTATTCAACACAGAAATTTACTTTTTCCAGGAATAAAAGAAATATTTATTTTCTATTTGATGTATATTTTTCATACAAATCTGAATACAAAATACTCGTTAGTTGCTCCTATTCTTTCATCCGAAATAAACTAATAATTTCACTGCCTCTAACCCCCTCCCCCCCCCCCCCCCCCCAAAAAAAAAAAAAAAATTCTCTCGTATTCCTATGATTCACCAACGAAATCATAACGCTGAAATAAAAACAAAACCCGCAACTCAATTATAAAATTGTTGATGCTGCGAGAATTGCTCTGTCTGTTTATATTACTAAATCATGTTTCACCGCTCCCAATGAAGAAATAATTCATTGGAAACTAGATATGTCAAGGTCATGTATCTGCAAATTACGTTGAAGTTAGTTCCACAGACTTTAACACCATCTAGTAGACAAATTAAAACATTCCACGTGAAGGCACGCATGCGTGCCACTCGCCGTTTACGGTAAAGTTTCCTCAGTTACGAGTGCGTGCTGTCCGTCCTTGAATGCAAGTTCGCAGCCGACACGCAGGTGTGCCAGTCATCCCGAAAGGGTTATTGCCTTTTCTTAAAAATTGGGAATTGTAGCTTTCATTCACAAAAATCGCTAATTTAAGCATTTTTCATAGAATTTCGAAAAATTTCGAATCTTGACTGTTTTTCATGTGTTTGAAACGAAAACATTGTTCAATTTTGTCCAATGTACAAAATGATTTAATTTTTATATAAGTGATTTAAGTTTTATATGAGTTTTATATGATTTAAGTTTTATATGAACACAGTAAATGTTTATTCATCATGTATATTTAATGAATTATGAAGTGAAAATTTGTAAACTTTCTGTTTTTTATTTCTGGAAACTTAAAAGTTATTTTTGCCATTTCTACCCAATAATTGTGGAATAACAAAGAAGCTCATTAAATGCGACTGCTTAGTTGCTTTATCCATTTTAAAATGGATATTTAACTTGTAAATTGTTTCATTTTTAATAAATTTTACAAATAAAAGAAAGCAGGAATTTTTTAACATGAAGTAACTTTATACAATACAAATCATAGTTTAACTTTCTTTCCTGTGAAAGTGAAAATATGTACAATTATTTCTATAGCTCTGCTCTTTCCTCCAACAGTGCATTCATTGTACACACAGTTGGCTGACACATTTGATATAACTCTTGCCCATGATGCAGCTGGCCAATATAAACTGATCAAATGGGGAAATAAAGCATTCCATTATTTCCCATTTCAGATGAGGTGCAGTAAAGCAGATTCCTACTTCAGATGTGATTGAATAAAACAGTAACTCGTTTCTCAGTACCTTGTCACAATGGAGTATGTTGCTTGTTCTCCCTTAAAATTTAAAATTTTTAGCTCCTCGCTCAACTTAAGAGTTAAATTTTTTATTGATCAACTGTTTTCTTTCACCGATCTCCTAAATTTCCAATTGCCACCAATAAGTTTTTAGGCACCACAGCGACCTAGTTCTTGGGGTTAGTACAGTTCTGGATTTATGTTTTTAAAGCTTTTCATTGATTTCTCATTTAGTATTTTGGAGAGATAGCTTTTAGTTTTTTTTATAAATTTTTATAATGTACTTATGCAGATTAAAAAAATATTCATACCTGTACCTAGCCAAAGCCATACCAAGAGAAGATGAAGCCTCTCAAGAAATTAACTAATAACCAGAAGCTTCCATATCAAGCCCTACTTTACCGTGCCCTGTGGGAAAAAATGCTTTCTTGCACCTGACACCAGCCTGAAGCAAATTGTTAAAAGGGACATTAAGGATCAAAATTTGAATTTCTACCTATAATTTTGAGCAGAAACCAATGCCCAGACCACATATAAGATGTTCACTAATTTGCACACTGAAATTTTTGTTAATAAGTTACCAACACACAGATATTGAGCAATAAAAGACACTTGAGTGTTTTGCTCGGGTACCACTAGTATTTTTAATTTTTCATAAGTATTGTTGACCAGAAATGTAATTAAACCTATATTAGTTGTTTAGTAACAGACTTAAGCTATTACTGCAAAAATGGTTATTAATATAGCTGCAGCATTTGCATCAACTGTGGTGCTAAAAGCCTAAAGGTGTAAAAATTGTAACATCTTAAAGTAAATATAATGGAAAGTGACTTTTAGAATATAAATATAACTAACAATGTAAGGAATGATAGTGGGATTATTTTTTTTAATATTAAATTATAATTTGATTTCAACATTTAAAAATATTTTTTAATTTATAAACCATTACTTTTGTAGTTGGCTGAAAGAGCACAGGCTATGATGTCGTGTCCGTTTTGCAAACAAATGTTTTCTGAAGATCGAATTGTAGAACACACTAGAAGCTGTCCGAAGAAATATCTGTATAATTGTCCACTTTGTGATGAAACAATGCCTGATAAGGATAAAGGAATGCATGAAGCTTTTTATTGTAAAGCATTACTTCCAGAACAACCTCCAAGTTTGTGTAAGTATGTTTTATGTATTATGTAGAGATGGGCGAATACTTTCTGCAAATACTTGAATGTTAGAAAGCATTTGAGATTTGAGATCGCAAATGTAATGTTATTAGAACAAATTCAAATACCTCTAATATAGCACCATGATTAACAGCAGGTGCTGGAATAAAAAGTCAGAATCTACTTCAGGATACTCAAGAAGTAGAAATTCAAAAATACTTAGAAGAAAGTTCGTTTCTATGCTCGAATGCTTGTTAATTTTCTTAAATAAAAATCTGCAGTAGATGAGAAGCAATTCAATTATTGTAGTTAAGAGAACCTAATATGAAAAGTTACTGTAAAATAATTTTAGTAATAATTAATAAATAATAATTAATAAATATGAATGTTATTTATTAACAATTTTGGGTGTTCAAATATTCATTATCTGGTTAATACTCAAATTTGATACTCGAATTCAAGAAAAGTGTTAAAGCTTATCATATTACACTGATATCCAAAATTACCTTTACATGTACAAAAACACTAATTTCTCTAGACAACTGTTCAATATAATTGAGTGAATTTTTTTGGCGGTGATTACATAGCATCATAACTAAGGCTCGGATTTTGATGAAATTTACATTTTTTTGCATTTTTTGCATTTTTTCGAATTTTTCTCTTTTATGGGCAGCAATTCAATTATTGTAGTTAAGAGAACCTAATATGAAAAGTTACTGTAAAATAATTTTAGTAATAATTAATAAATAATAATTAATAAATATGAATATTATTTATTAACAATTTTGGGTGTTCAAATATTCATTATCTGGTTAATACTCAAATTTGATACTCGAATTCAAGAAAAGTGTTAAAGCTTATCATATTACACTGATATCCAAAATTACCTTTACATGTACAAAAACACTAATTTCTCTAGACAACTGTTCAATATAATTGAGTGAATTTTTTTGGCGGTGATTACATAGCATCATAACTAAGGCTCGGATTTTGATGAAATTTACATTTTTTTGCATTTTTTGCATTTTTTCTAATTTTTCTCTTTTATGGGCATTTTTGAGCATTTTCAGGGCATTTTTAGCATTTTTGAGGCAATATTTGGCATTTTTATAAGATTTCCTATTTTTAGGGATTTTTTTTCATTTTTGGTTCTCTATACTTTCTGTTGCAATGGGTGTTTTTGCTAATTCCCATCTTAGCATCTTTACAAACAAGCCCCCTGGGCCGCAACACTTCCTCCCATTTTGTGGTGCAAACAGGTATTTTACAATAAAGATAGTCTTCCCCGTAGTAAGGGACTCTGGCAGTAAATCAACTCCTTTTAAGACTGGATTTTGAGAAAGATAATGGGGAAGGGGAACTATTACAATTAATAGGAATTTTCCACTTCAAACTGGGTTGTCCATCCTCTTCACGTGACTATTGCTACCAATCAGAAGTGACATTAACCAGTTTGAACGTTTTTCAATTTTCTGACAAGGCGAATGGGAAGCTGCAGAGAAATTTAGTCATTATTTCCAATTTGTAAAGGAAGCATTGTTTTAGACATGCCTAAATGCAAACCTTCGCAATCTTGCCGTTTGCGCAAGTTTGTTTCCGAGTTTGGTGAAAACATATTTTATATGGACGGAATAATTTTATTTTGCAAAGTGTGTGAAACAAAAGTTGCAGCCGAAAAGAGATTCACAGTCATACAGCATATTGGACGAGAAAAGCATATACGAGCTACTAAACTTGTAGAGTAAAAAACACAATTGTCCCAACTTTTTCCCAATGATGTTTTGGGTAAAAATCAGGGCTTCAAAACTTTGTAGAAAATCTCTCTCATCCTAACTGGTGAAGATGAAACTTTTGATATGTCGAAGAAGAATTGGACGCAATAGAATCCGTTTTTTTTTTCCAAATATGTACCTATCACATCCGTAGATGTTGAAAGAAGCTTTTCACTGTATAAAAACTTATATTCCTACAATAGAAAATATTTTACATTTGAGAACATTAGGAAACACCTAATAATTCAATATAATTCCGATGTTATCATGGGAAATTAAATTGTCGCAGTTCAGGATAATAAAAGTTTCAAGTCAGGTATTTATACATATAATTTTTTTATTACAACAATTTACATTATTTGTATTTACACAAAACTTTCGAAAATTGTATCATGAATTAACTAAATTTATTTTTCATGTCATTCTTTTTTTAAGTTCATAATAATGTAAAACTTTAAGGGCATTTTTAGTGAATTTTTAGGTCATCAAAATCCGCGCCTTAATCATAACACATAAATACACACTGAAAAATCGAATATGAGTGCATAAGATACAAAATCAATAAAATAATTTACCATTTCCATCAGTGGTCTAGTCTAAATGGCCGACAACTGACCATCTCAAGGATTCTTTCCAAATGATACATCATAGCCATAAAAATTATTTTAAGTCAATAAATACTGAAATCAAATTCTAAATTGTGGAAGTTCATAGGGAAACATCGTGCACAGCATTTGCGTTACTTAGTTTTAGTTATGTAAAGATAATTTTGGACACCAGTACATGTTATAAAGGCTTTTTCTTTTGTATTTATGAATGTGGAACTGCACAGATGTGAAGTATATAGTACATGAACAGTATATGGTTTGATGCTATAGGCAACACTAAAAGGTCATTACATGATACCCTACAGACATAAATTCCTCTTTAGTTATTTATGTGAATTGAACTCAGTTGTGCTAGTATCACATAACAAACAATTTTCAAACAAAGTACTTTCTCAGTCATAAATTTCGAATGGTGTTTTGCAGAAACACACATTATATTAATATTTTTATCACTTGTGTATGAAATTTTAACATCTATTTCCTGCAAAAGATTTTTTTTTTTTTTATATTCCTAAACCTTTAAATAAAAACTACCAATCAGATCACTCATTCCTTGCTGAGATATAAGCACAACAAACTTAAAAAATGGAAAATTTTCAATCTTCTGTAACTTGACAAAACTATTACTCAAAAACTATAAGAGCTTCATTTAATAATAAATATAGATTTTAATACTACATTTTCTAATGCACATTTTTGTCATTTACTATTTATATCTATCTTATAGTTTATATATTTCCAGCAAAAGTTAGAAAACTGAAAAAAAAAAACTCTAACTCAGAAAGTTACTCTGTTTTCTCGCCAGAGGAGCGAACTCCAACTATGGATGCTATTATTGTATGTTATTAATCCCAACGATAGATGCTGTTATTCTATGTTAGATACTGAAAGAGAAAATAACATAAGAAAATGTCGGTTTAGCAAGTCAAATGACTCAGTATCTGGAACAACGATTCCAAAACGGGATGTGTGAATGAACCGTACGGATTACACCATTACAAAAAACTTTTTGTAATGGCCGGTAAATTTATTTTTTAATTTAAAAACACCCATGTATAAAAAACATTTTCTATTTTTTAAAAAATATATAAGCATGAATGAAATCTTTCCTAGAAAAGAATTCAATTGTCTTGATTCCCTTTGCCTTGACACTAGCTGTTAAATCTTTCTTTGTGCAAGTACCTAAAAGGTGTGTTGTTATTTAGTGTTCTCTCAGGAGGTTTAGAGGGTAGATTGTTATGTTCTATGTTTAAACTTTTAAACTTTTCTTGATTATATTGTATGGTGTATGATCTTTAAGTCTTGATTTGCCTGAACTGTTTTCAAACATTTTTCTGGAGATATGTTCCAATGCACAACTTTTAATCCTTATTGGAAAATTTGATAGTGTTGTACATTCTTCTTCTCTCAAAGGTCTCTAGACCACACTTTCGCACAACTTTTATATTGTTTATAGAGGAGACCACCCCTGTTGTAATTTTGGCTGCTCTTGCTTAGACACTCTATAAATTCTCCAAAGCAGTCCTGGAGGCGTGAGACCAACCACAACAGGTCTTACCGAAGATGTATAGGTAGTTCTAAGTGTCCTGGGATAAGCTCTCCCTTTTGTGTCACAAAAGCTTTTTAGAATTTTCAGCTTCCCAAGTGCTCTAAAGGCACAGTTCTTGATATGTTCGTTAAAAAACCTTTCGTGTCCAATGTACTTAGAGTTTATCATCTTAACAAGTGGTACACCACCCATATTATGTAAATTTAATAGTTTACCAATATTTAACATTTTGATGTGTAGATAGAACCTCCTAGTAATATGAATTTAAGACTGACTGGCAGCTGGTGCTATAAAATGATTCTTTGCTAGAAGAGTGGCAATTGTTTCTTGAATACTGTCAATTTGTCTAAAGTGCCAGAATTTTTAAATAATGTGAAATAAAATAAAATTTTAAAATTAAAAATTTGAGTCCTTTAAGATGTAAAATGTAAAAAATTAAATATTTTATTATTTAAACAAAACATTTTGTTTGTTTATAATTTTAAAATTATAAACATAAACAAAATGTTTGTTTATATTATGTTTATACTCTCCTGATTTTGTTTTAATCTAAACTTTAAAATTGTAAATTGTTTATGTTTACGTACAGAAATTTAAAAATTTTATGATTATTTAATTATAATTAAAACATTTAAAATTTGAAATCGGATTGTTAAAATTTTGAATCAGGAGAGTATACATAAAACAATTTCCACTTGAATGCTACATGTGGTAATACATGTTCACATTTGCGGGTAACAATTCATATTGCAAGCACTGGCATTCGAGTCACTACCTTAGAATTTTTGGGACCATATTATTTTTTGTTGAAATTCTTTTTTGTTTCTTTGCTGACCAATTGCCTTTTTTTTTTTTTTTATAAGGAATAGAATAAATTCCCTGTTTGCAAATAATTTGTTTCAATTTCCTTATTTAATCTTATGCAAGATTACTCAATTTATTAAAAATTAAGATGAGTATAATTGTTCAATTAAAACTAATATAATTAAAACCAGATTTTTATTATTTATTTCCATATACCAAATCCTAATATACTTTTATACTAATAAAAATAGTGTGTGTTGCATGTAGAAAAAAATTCTAGCTACTTACAGCTGTGAAATTCGATACAGGGGTATTTCAGCTCATTCAACAATGCACCTTGGAAATACATATATTTTTAATTTGAATTAAAAGTTATGTCACAGTTGAAATTCAGCCCATATATCTCCATTTTCAAATCAATCTATTCCAGCAAACAGTTCTCAAGAATGAGAGTTACAGGTCATGAGCTGTGAATACTTCCAGACAGTCGGTGTGATAGAGACTAGGTCTTAAAATATAAAATTCTAATTTTTCTAAATTTTAGAAATATCATTTCGATTTTTTAAACATACAATTATTTTATTATGATAAGTACTGCACTTGAAAATTTTTGGAGATAGTATTTAATTCTTTAATTTTACATTTTATTTACTTCATGGAAAGCGATACAGACAAAAATCATCATTTTGTTTATATTCTATCCTATAATATCATATCTAGACATGAAGTGTGTTAAATTTAGAGGTTTTCTAATTTCTTTGAATTTTAAAGATATAATTTAGAATTTTTAATCATACAATTCTTCTGTAATTATAAGTATTCTACCAAAAACAAAATCTTGTGATTTGGATAATGATTACTATAATTTCTATTATTTTCTCCTGGTTTTTGGTTAATCATGAAGTGGTGCAGCACAACAAATAGTCCCCCCCTCCTCGATATGGGAGCAGTTGTGCAACAGGCTAAGTAATATTTATGGCTTTTCTGGATTGCATGAACTTGCTGACCAGGCTACTACGCGGTTCATGTCCACCTATGCAGTGGGCAATGGTATGTTTAGGTGTTTATTTAAGGTACATTATACCCATGTAGTAGGGGAGAAACAGCCGCATGTCCACCTACACTGCAGGGGCAACTATGCAATTTACAGCTATTGTAAACTCGTTTTGCTTGAGTTTTTTTTGTGTGTAAAAGCCACCTTATAAAATTAGACGCCACATTCGGTGACCAGTGTGATTACCTAAGATGGCCAATTTTAAATAAAGTAATAGTTTTATTAATTTCTTCTATATTGTATATTATTTTTGTCTTTTAATAAACTTAATATAATAAGTGTTTAAACTTGAGGTTTCAAATGCAGCATTAATGTATGAAGTGAAAGTATTTTAATAGTATTCATGCTGACACAAAAGCTGAACTTATCGAATAATTAAAGATTGCATTATAAATTATGTCTCTTGAAAATGTTCTTATTTTAGTAATAATAAAAGTTTTTTATTGTGTAAATTCAACATTGTAAATCCATTGCCAAAAGAATCTACTTTCCGATGATCCAAATGTTTCTTTGTGTCTTTAAAATTGTAAATTTCTTTTAAAATGCTTTTTTAGATTCTGCTTCCTCTTATGCTGATGTTACAAAGAAACCTGATTTGTGTAAAGAAAGACAGGTACAAAATATAAAAATTTACTCAAACTGCTATTTCAATTTGCAAAAATAAATGTTTTGTTATTTTAACACATTTAACGAGGCAAAGACACATGCATGCCTGCCAACAGATGCATTCTTGCCTTTGTTGGTGCTAGTGCTCCATCTTTCTATCCTGATAAGAGGTGTTTTTGCCCCCCGCCCTGGTTTATACTTTTAATCAGCCTTGAATGCTGTTAAATTATTGAAGCATATATTTTTACTGGTATAAAAGCTTTTCCCTTTGATTGTTCAGCTTTGCCCATTAAAATAAAATTCATAGCAAGCTCAAATTGTCTGTGCAGTTGTTTCATAATGAAATGGATATTTTTTTCTCATACCATAGCTGCCTACTATACCAATTCCCTCAGGTAATTTCTATTTTTTGGTAGTTTCTTGGCAATCTCTGGCTGAGCATTAAAATCTCCTGATTTTTTAAATTAATTTTTCAATATAGAGATTTTTAAAATTCACGAATTTGGCTGAAAATATCTTAATACTTTGTCGAAAAATCCTGTACTGTACCAAGAAAATTCTCTAAATGTAAATTTTGGCAGAGTTTAAAATGTAGTTATTTTCCCCTTTCCTGAGAGAGAAACAGATTTTTTTCCTTACAGAATTTTTTCCCTTTACAGAATTTTTATGTACAGATTTGTTAAGTGATTTTACCCTATTTTGAATAGAAATAGGAATATATGATCAAACATCCTAAATCTCCTCTGCTATTTGAATTAATTTTGTTTTCAGTATTTGAAACTAATTGACTCCTAGTGAAAATCAAGTAAATTAAATTAAATAATGTAATTTTAATTTTTAGTATATGTTATGTTCTATATAAAATTTTCAAAAGTCCTATATTTTTTCTTACCCTGTTAGAAGCACTGTTAAAAAATATATTTTTGTCATGTAAATTCTTGGAATTTTTCAACCTAAATGGAATGTAAAATTAAAATTAATCGAATACAATCATAAATAAGAATTTTGACAGCCGTAAAATATAGAAATATTTGTCTTTCAAAAAGGTTTCTTTATATTCTTCAATTTTTTTTCCCAGATTAAATCAATTAATTTCTTTTCTGTATGTTTTCCCAGTTTATTATAATAACTATAAAACTGCAAATTTTAAAATGTCATTTTTTTCACAATGTAAAATTGTAAGAGAAATGTTATAACTCAAGATGGACCTTTCTATCTGCCAACAAACTTTTCTGTATATTCAAATTAACTTTTCTGTACATTTTCAAGTGACCATATTTCATATGATGGTTAGTGTAATAAAACTGCAAATTTTCTGATGAGTATTTTATACAAAATTTCTAACAAATCCCCATCTTTCCACACAATTTATTTACTGTACTAACATAATTCAAAAGTGTGTGTAAAAAATAATTCTTAATTCATTTTTTGTACATTTTTTAACACTTTTTGGTCTATGTTCGAGCTAGACTTGAACTCAACATTTTCCCTTCGCCCAGAGCTAAACCTGTCCCTTACAATAATTTAAAAATTATTTGAAAGCCATAAATATATTTTTACAAATAAGGAAATTTAAAGTAATATTATAACAAGTTAGAATATTAATTATATCTTTATTAAATGAAGAAAAAAAATCACAGAAAAAATTGCTCTAATTGATTTTAATCTGTGTGGTCAATGAGCTTGCATTTCCTTATGAAGTTTCTGTCAGAGTGTCTACATAACCTGGAATTCAGCGAATATCAACTTTTTGGAAAAATTAGGGAAATATCTGAGAGAGAGAGAGGGGGGGGGGGGGAATAAAAAACCTTTAAAATCAGAGAAATTGGATTGGATTTTTTTTTTTTTTTAATTAAATCACAGCTTTCTTCTGGCTCATGACAATACACATGTATAAAGTTCCTTACTCGTGTTTCATAGGATGGGTGACAGCTTATTGAACACCTCAATAAGAAGAGAGTTTTAAAATTTCAACATTTCTCAGTGATCCCTCTCAAATTAATTGTTTTGAAAGTTGTCAAGATATTTTATATAATGGGAAAAGCAGATTTAAAAAATACTGTTTCTACTAATGCATAATTTTATTGTAATAAGTGATATTTAACTATATGAATTCTTGACTGAATTTTACAGAACACTGCTGAGTTTATAACTGAGTTTTATAGCTTATCTAGAATTTTAATGCTTGAAGGATTAGTATTCTTGCAATAATACTATTGTTATATAACTCTTGCATAAGTACTATATTTTGATTATTATGCTTTTCAATGCTGAAAGTATTTAATTTTAATTATTTATTCTTAATTATCACTTTCAATTTTATTAACTTTTTATGCGTATTAAAATGATATTCAATTAAAGTAGATAGTGATACAAATCAGGAAATTCTTAAAGATATTATCTGGAAATCGGGAAAATGTCAGTGAATTTTTTATCTGAGATCCTGTAGTCACCCTCTTCTGTATGTCCAGTTTGTAACTAGTCATTTTTAATATAAGGCACTATTCCAAGTTGGCATCATTAATTTGGTTCATTAATTTACATTTGACGAAATTCATGTTAGAAAATGATTGCTGACATAAATATGTAGACCCGAAGATACTGAGAACACCAAATGCAAAGTTTTTCAACTCATGATATAGTACTCTGGAAGACTATTCTAAGTCCTGAAACTTTTGAAGAAAAGATTTTCTCGTGCTTAAAACTACTGTCTTGAAATAATCTATGTTAATGAGGGCATTGTTTTCTTGGCGATATTGAGACAAGTTTGGGAAATGAACTAAAGTTCCTCTCTCTAAATCTTCAGCGAACAGAAACAATTTCTACTCAAACAAAATAACTTCTTCTACCATTGAAAAAGCAGTATTTCCCTTTGTAATTTACAATTGAGCTGATTAAGTTGTGATGTAACATTCACCATAAAGTACAATTTTTGCAACCACAGATCTGTTAATTCAGAGTATTGAACGCACTTGCTGTTGAGGGTTCCCCTCCATGATGTCATGCTTGGCACATCTTAGAGTCACAAAGTTTTGTGAGACCTATAAAACAAATGAAATCACCATTATTTGAATATAATCCTTTAAAATTTTTATTAATGAATCTATGGTAGTTTTATTTTCATTTTCACTTCAGAGCCACATCTATGTAACCAAAGAGCTGCATGTGGTGAGCCTCAGTTCCCCGACCCCTGTTTTAGGCGATGCTTGAGTGTAGCTAGAATAGAGTTTTAAAGCTTTCCAATTTAATTTTCCTGTGTTAAATTCATGTTTAATTAGCACAAGAGTAATCCTTGTACATTTAGCTTTCTAAACAAATATACAGATGACAGCAGCTAACTTTTCTATTTTGCAGTTTCTGACTAATTTTGCTTAACATGTCAGGCAAACTGATTTGGTCTGTATAACATAAATGTATCATACCAAAACAAAATTTCTAAATACTATATATTCTAAGTTTATGTATAGATATATGTGCTGTAAATAAATTGAGTGGTAAAATCTATAAAATTTGATTCTGTAAAAGGATGCATAACATTTTTTTCAATGTTAAAACTTGATAAATTATCATTTTTGCCTTTAAAATTCTAATACAGATACTATTTAATTGTTTGCATATTTATAAGCAGAAAGAAGTTACCTCCCAGATTAAAAAAAATGTTATGATATTTAAAAAATTAATATATATATATATAACCATGCAAAAGAAATCCACGAGAGAGGGGCCACCAAACTAAAACTGCCTTCTGGCCACTTGCTACTAAGTGAAAATTCAAATTTGTAGATCTAATTTTGTTCCATATCTACTTTTAAGTTTTAAAACTTTGTTTTTAACATATAAGTGAAAAATACAATTTTATTACTATTTTTTGATGAGTATATTTATTACCTGTCATTTCTGATATGCATGCAGTTATTGTTCCCTTGTAGCAATCCAATATTGGCTTTTTATTGTCCCCAATATTGGACCAATATGAAAAAGTGAGCATTTTGATGGAATTGGCCCAATATTGGCTTAAAATATTGGGACAATATTATACCAATATTTCCAATGTAACACCAATATTGGCATAATGTTGTAATGAAATTATTAGCCAATATTGGAGGCTAATGCAAACTCAATATTTGCCCAATACGGGGATATTACATTGGAAATATTTCCAATATAATGCCAAGATGTACAATATTGGTCCAATATTGGACCAATATTAAATGCTACTAGGGTTAATATTAAAGAAAATTTTAAGATATTGTGTCTCCAGTTAGTGCATAAAAGGGAGTTTTGCATAGTGCAATGTTGTTTTAATGGACAATTCCGGCCTCTTTTTTTTTTTCTTTTTTTTTTTTTTTATTATTCGATTCAGAATGTTTTAAAATGGACAAAAGTATAAAAATTTTTATTCTAGGAGCTATATTTCATGTTTTATTAGCAGTCAAAGTTCTCCTTTCTGACTGTAGCGGGAAAACGGTCCATTTTGGCATGCACAGAATGTGACGTCACAATGTTCATCCATAGAAATCCATTGAAAATTAATGCATAAGTTTGGTTGCATTCGGAAAGTTCCGATAATTATAATTGTTTCTTCCATCCCAAACTTCTGAATAGTTATAAGTATTTTATGGCTCCAATGTGTTCGACTACTAGTTTTACATCATCAGATAAAATATTTATATCTATGCCAAAAAAGGTTTTTCGTGAAAAATTAGATGAAGCGCAGGAAGCCAGATTGTAAACAAAATTCACCACTGTCATTAAAGAGTGTTCATTATGTATGTTATGTTAATAAATCAGTGACTGTATAATCCAATTTTCAAAGCCATTTTATGAGAAGTTATTTCTTTATGATTTAATAAACTTTGAAAATCCACTACTGGTGTCCACTACTGGTTCAGCACTCTATTTTTAGTTTTGTTATTATGAATGAATTTAAAGCCAGATTCAAAGTAGATAATTAACTTTGTACCCTGTTTAGTGTGTGATGTTCGGAGTTAGTTTAGTGAATAATAATTTTAAAAAATCAGCGGTGGGTTGTCCAGTCTGATGGAGCCGGAATGGTTTTGCGTAAATAATATTTTGTAAAATGAAACTTCAATAAGATTCAATTTGTTTGATTTTTTTTTCACACTCATTTGTTTCGCTTACAAGCTTTCAAAGTGCTACAAATTACTTGCTAACTGTTTATAGCTAGCTAGCACTTTTAGTTTTCATCTGGATACTCTGACTCTAGATATGCAATTTTCTCAAAATATGAAATTTTTTTAACTTGCTTTGCAGTATATATATTAAACTTAACAATATGTTTGACGAGATTTCAAGTTAATTTATAAACTTGTGTCTGGCGGCACATAATTACGTACTGGATTATGTATATTTCCATGTATTATGTTTAAACCTCACCAATCATTAAACATCTTTAGAATCCCCAAGTTTATTTGACCTTCTAATTTAAAAAAAATATATTTCGTCCTTGTGCATCCATACTTCACCAAAGAGTAAGTCACCAAGGAGTAAGACACTGAGCTGCAGCAATCGTGATATTTTAAATATTGTAACTTTCCCAGCTATTGGAAAATCCAGGTTAAAAACTAAGCTATCGAAATTATAACCACTTGATCCAAAACCCACCTGCAAGACTTTAAAAGAGCTACAAATTCTTGTTTATTGTTCATAGCTAGTACTTTTAGTTTTTGAGATATCAGCATTTCAAACTTGTAAAATGAAACATTTTCAATCTTCTTCAACTTGTCAAGACGATTACTCAAAAACTAAGTCAGTATGGTTCAATATATTAGCTTTTTTTTTAATTTCAAAAATTAGATTCAGAAACTAAATTTGCTAATACATATTTTTATCGCTTGCTATTTATATCTATCTTTTGAAGTTTGAGTGAAAGTAGAAAAAATTAAAACATCACTCTCTCGGATAGACGCTTTAAGTGTTTTCTAAAAAAGTTCCAAAGTATTAAAATTTTTTCATATATTCATAATCTGGACCAATGAAACGAAAAAAAATTATGTACATTTTTATCTATCACGTTCGGAGAAATTGGCGTCCAAAGTGTTTGCATTTTTCGTAATGCTCCGATTTCCACCACAGATATCTTAAACGTAAATGTAATTCACATAATAATAATAATAATGATAATAATAATAATTATTATTATTATTATAATAATAAACCTTCAAGAAAAGGGTATCAAGTTTACATCTCGAGCTTCAGTTGTCACAAAATATTTATTATTTCTGAAAGAGAGTGCCGTCACAGTAAAATCGATCTTAGGCAAATTGTCTGATTACCCTTTAACAAAATCAGAATCCATGTTTACAATAAAATAAAATAAGGAATAAATAATTTAAACTCAAGCAGACCAAGAACAAATGGGTAAAATAATTATAAACAAATTGTAAACAAAATTAAACGCCAACTACTTGCAAATATCTCAGTAGAAACAGCATATAGTAGAATGTTGCAGCACAGGTCGAACAGGCATTGTGACATGACAGCCAATCACGGGCCGTTTTGTGTTTGAATAAATTTTGTGCTTTTTCATTTCTTGATATTTAAATAAATAATTATTTTAAGAGATTTTCGCTTCCAATTCCTTTCCAATAGGACCATATTTCATGCACATTAACTACATTCTTTTAAAATTAAAAATACTTATCTTAATGTGATTTTTAGAATTTTTTTTATTATATAACACTTTTTGTGCTCTTATAAGAATCAACTATATTTCTAAATTCTTATGTTATGATATTTAGTGCTCTTTTTATTTATAGATGCTTCAGAATAACTCTATGAGCTGCCCTAAATGCTATAATAGAATATCTATATGTGGATTGGATGAGCATCTCGAAACCTGCCAAAGAAACATGAAACCTTGCAAATTTTGTGGGAAAGAGATTCGTATTCAAGACGAAAAAAACCATTTATTGCAATGTCCTGCAATTAAAGAGCCAAGTGAGCTATTTTAACTCTGTGTTCCAAATCTTAAACTGTTCCGATCTTATTTTATTATAGTATGAATTAAAAGTCTGCTTTGGCCAAAGTTGAAGACTTTAACTGGGCCTTAAACTGGAGAAATTTTACAATCTAAAACCTGACCATGTGTAATAAATCTTTTGAGCCTTGGGGGTATTTGGGATATTTGAATATTCTTTATCTGGTTAATATTCTAATTTGATACTTGAATTTGAAAAAAGTGTTAAAGCCTTTCGTATTACACTGATGACCAAAATACTACCTTTACATGCACAAAAACAATTTCTCAACAGCTGTTCAATATATTTGAATGACTTTTTTAGAGTGATTACATAGCATCTTAACACATAAATACATGCTGGAAAATCGAATATGAGTGCATGCGATACAAAACTAATAAAATAATTTGCCACTTTCATCAGTGTATGTCCAGTCTCTAAACAGCTGACAGCTTGTCATCTCAAGGATTTTTTTTCAAATGATACATCAGAGCCATGAAAACTATTTTGAGTCAATAAACACTGAAATTAAATTCTAAATTGCGGAAGTTCATAGGGAAACATCGTGCACAACATTTGAACCATTTATTTTTAGATATGTAAAAATAATTTCGGACACCAGTATATGTTATAACAAAGGTTTTTTCTTTTGTATTTATGAATATGGAATACATGTCTCCGGACAAGGTATGCCTGAAAGAAACACTGATTCAATGTGCAGAAAGCTGTGTAGCACTCAGTTATTTGGGAAAGGGGATGATGTGTAGTATGCAGCACTTGGTGCGTTTCGTTATGCATCATAGTTGTTTATTTCATTTCTTCTAATTCAACCCCACGTCTTGGAAAAATTGAGTATAAAGTTATTTTAATTTTATGTCCATTTTTCGTTCACTTATGTTCCTATTTTGTTTTAGTTTCATCAGATGTGAAAAGCAACATTTTGTTTTTTCAACCATTTTTTCATAGACTTTTATTTATTGAAATATATGTTTTTAGTTTAGTTTTTGGATTTTTATTTATATCATTCATGCGACAATTAGAATGACGAATATTGTTTCTGATAGTCTGAAATTACGTGACATTGATAATTTAGAACAGTCTTTTTTAAACTTTTTTGGTCGTGGAACTATTTTAAAATTCAATTTGATGACGAAACTCCAAAATTAGAAAAAGCCCATCGTGGTCCAAATTATGCATTTAAAACTCATTTTTTTTTATATTTTACCTAAAACTATCACTTCGCGGAATATACTTTAAAAAATGCTGATCTAGAAAAATATAATGATATCTAGATCATTCATTAATCATCTAGAACAGCATTTGCAAACATTTTTGGTTGCGGAACTTTTTTAAATTTACATGAAAGTATCACGTCGCAGAATTCCGGGATTTCATGGAATACACTTGAAGAAATGCTGATCTAGAAAAAAAAGAATTCTAGATCATTCATTGATCATCTAGAACAGTGTTTTTCAAACATTTTTTGATCGCAGATTCGTTTTTAATTTACACAGAACTATCACGTTACTGAACCCCGGGGTTCCACGGAACACACTTTAAAAAAATGCTGAACTACAAAAAAAAAAAAAAAAATTAGATATAATGGATTAACAAAGTCTGTAGAATTGAAATTTGTTAATAAACAAACTGATGTGTTAGTTGGTGATTACATAAAAAAAAAGTAGATGTGAGTAGAAAGTTATGTGCAATTTTTGTTGAGACTTAATTTCATCATCATCATCATTCTCTTCGTGCCTGAAAAGAATATCAGTTTATCCTAACTGTCGTAGAATTCAAATCTAATTTTCTGAACTTAACTCTTACCTTGAGCAGGATTTTTGAGCTTCTTGTGATCCAGTAATCTGGGTGAAAACAATGAGCACAACACATTTTAACGTCACGAACAGTTTAATATAACGTACCCATACACATATTTGTATATAGGGTTTGTTCACGTTTCCTTTACTTCAATTAATACATTTAATCCAGAGCGCAGTACTTTATTTTTATTATTAGGTTCCATAAACCTTCCATTTCAAAATCATTCCTAAAACTAATTATTAGGCCGTGAATTTTGGCCTTCTAAAGGAATCATAAAACCCCATTCTTTTTTGTCTGCGCTAACGCACCGGCAAAACTTCTTCCATACTTTTTATTTTCATGAATAATAAAAACAACAAAATTTTCAATTCAAAGCTGCTCGCCGCAGCCAGGGCCATCTAATGAGCTCTACAAAAATTAGTGAAACGTCAACATCCTCCCCACAGTTCTTGATGAACTCCTGGAGTTCATCAAGAAGTTGGATCAAAATCACTAATCAACTCCATACTCTGTATTAAGTTTTTAGTAAGGAAATCGTGTAACATACAAAACACAAACAAAGAAAAAATGAAATAATTGATACATTCTTAAACAATTTGAGATTTAAATTCAAACATTTCTTCTTAGAAATAAAAGTAAAGTCTTATTTAGAGTTCTAATGAAAGTTCAGATATTTATCAGTTTATTTCCAAGGGATACAACAGCTGCACAGGACGTCTTATCAGAGTTCCGTTGGGCAGTCTTATTGTACAGGCTCTAGTCTTTCCATCACGGCCAGGATGGGTCGTCTGAATTACACCGGTCTTCCACATTAAACGGGGTATTTTGTCCTCATGAATGAGAACAACTGAGTCTTTCACAATAAGTGATGAGTCTCTGCCTTTCTGGACCTGGTGTGCTGTTTTCAACTCTAAAAGGTATTCTCTTTTCCAACGCTTCCAAAAAATCTCCAAGTGCAAGACGATAAAGGTGTTTCTTGGTCAACTTGGAGATAAATCTTTTAATCCATGAAGTAATTCTAAGAATTCTAATAAGTCTGCTAAATCTTTTTAAGTCAAAAATAGCATTTTCTCTTTTCTGCTATGCAACTGGCCTGAAATATTTTCTCTTTTACTAATTTTCTCTTTTCTTCTTCAACCACCTGAGATTTGAGGCTCACTGGTAGTTGGGGCCAAGAGTCCTCTTCTTCGGCCAACCATTTTGGTCCATGCCACCAATTTTCACTATTTCTTAGAACTTCTACTCTTATACCTCTTGTGACCAAGTCACTTGGATTTTCCTCTCCAGGACAAAACGACCATGATGACGGTTCCGTTTTCTCATGTATTTCTTGAACCCTGTGTTGGATGCAGGGTTTCCATTTTTCGGAATTTCCTTTTATCCAGTGAAGTACAATTGCTGAATCTGTCCAGAAATATGGAATTATTTCTAGTTTCTCCCCCAAACATTTTTGAACTGTCTTGGAAATTCTTGCTCCAATTAATGCTGCCATAAGTTCAAGTCTAGGAAGAGTAATTGTTTTCAGTGGCGCTATTCTAGCTTTAGAGACGACAAATTCGGTCTTCACGGTATCTTCCTTCGTGTATCTTAAATATAGTACTGCTCCATAAGCTTCTTGGCTTGAATCGGTGAAACAATGCAACTGCACAGTTTTCGTCAACTTTCTCTTTATAGCACCTTCGAAATAATGTCTTGGAACTTCAATATCCTTTATATCTTCAAGTTCATTACACCAACTCTTCCAATTCTGGTTATACTCTAATGGCAGATCATCCCATTCTAATCCACACTTCCAAATATTTTGAAGAAGTATTTTTGCTCTAATAGTAAATGGATTTAAAAATCCTAAAGGGTCATACAGACTTCCAATAATTTTCAAGACTTCTCTTTTAGTTTCAGTAGCACCATCCCTAATTTTGGAAACTAAATCTTTGATCTCAATTTTAAAGGAATCTTCTTGTCTATTCCAAATGTATCCCAATACTTTACTTTCACTTGCATCTTGACTACAATTTTCGCTTTCGAACCAAATTTCCTGAACCTCTTCATTATTAGTCTTCCACTTTCTCATATTGAAACTTGCTTGTTTCATGACACATTTCATATCTTTATACATTTCTAATGCTTCTTCTTCTTCGTCTGCTCCAGCAATCAGATCATCTACATACAAATTATTTTTTAGCAACTGAAAGATCTTCGGAAACTTCAATTTAAATTTCTTAGCATGGTGTTTTATTGTAGCTGCTAGTAGAAATGGACTTGATGTTGCTCGAAATATGACTCGAGTCATTCTTAGAATCTTCAACTGACCTTCTTCATAATTCTCACGCCATAAAAATCGAACTGCATCTCGGTCTTCAGGTGACAGCAGAATCTGTAGAAACGCTTGTTCGATATCTGCTGTAATTCCAATTCTGTGTTTTCTGAAGCAAATCAGTAATCCTAGCAGATCTGAATTGAGGTTCGGCCCTGAGTCTAAACAGTCATTTAATGAACGGCAATTATTTGCATGAGACGATGCATCGAAAACTATTCTCAATTTTGTGGTAGCATGATTCTCTCTTAGCTCTGGCTGGTGTGGCATGTAGTACTACTTTGGACAAGAATCCTCCAGTACTTCCTCAGCAATTCCCCTTTTAAGATGGTCCTCGATGATTTCCTTGTAACGTTCATAGATGTCGGGATTTTTTCTAAATTTCCTTGATAAACTTTTCAGTCTGTTGAAAGCCACTTCATAATTGCCTTTCATCTCTATGACTTCCTCCTTCCACGGTAATCGAACTTCATAACGGTTGTCGCGATATTTGATTGATTTGTCAAAGTTTTTGAGAATTTCTGTTTCAAGTTCCTTTGATCCATTGTCATTATTGACGATTCCTAAACTTTCTAATTGCCAGAAATTTTGAAGTATTGTATTAGTTTCGGAATTTAGATCCGTGTGTGTGGATTTTACCGCGATGTTCATTACGTTAACTGTAGATTGAACAATCATCATATTTGTTGCAGCGGTCGAACCGTTGACCGACCATCCTAATATAGTTTCTGAAGCTACTAATGATCCCGACAGCCTTCTTATTTTTCCAGTTACGAATTTCCAATAATAGTCCGAACCAATTAAAATGGCTAATTGCAAGCTATTTCCATTTTTACTTCTATCTGCTAACTGTATTTTATTTTCCTTGCAATAATTTCTTATATCTTCGCCTGGAACAGAAATTAAAGCATTGCTTATATTAGGAGCTTCAAGTGCTTCAATTGTTACTGTGTCGCGTCCCTCCGGACTTCGTAAGTCAAGTTGAACCCTTTTTCTTCTCTCTATCATGGGTTCAGTCCTTCCTAAGGTATAAATATGAATATCTTCTTCACCTAGCACCTTTAAGTTTAGCTGTCTAGGTACCTGCTCAAGGATAAATGATCTATGGCTTCCCCCATCAAACAAAACGCGAAGATTCATATTTCTATTTTTTCCAAAAATATTTACAGTGGCAGTTTGTAAATAAATCTTGTCACTTAATTTATTTTTTTGCGAAACAGAAGTAACAGCAGTATCTGATTTCGTTTCGTTTTTATTTTGATTATTTTCGTGCTATACTACATTATGGCGTCCCTTACATAGCTCACAACGGATTTTTGATAAACACTTAAATGGCGTGTGAAATCGCTTTAAACATAGAAAACATCTACCCATTTGCTTTAATTTATTTCTTTTCTCATCAACAGATTTCCTACACTCCCGTGAATCATGTCTAGGGCTATCAATAAGATCACAAAATAAACATTCGGGAAATTTCGATTCATTTATGTTCAATGTCGCCGCAGTTGGGATTTTTTGGCTTTTATAATGAGATTTGAAAGGATGTTTATCTCTTTGACTCAGCATTCGAGGAGACAATTTAGAATAATTCTTAGTGCTTTCGTTTCTTCCACTTGAGTCATCCGCATTACTAAACAAAAATGTTTTCTCGCGGTTTTCAATCTCGTTCTTTAGGAATTCTAAGAGGTCTGAACAATCCCACGATTTATCTTTTTTATTTGATCTGTTATAGTCCAACACTATTTCTTGTGGAATTCATTTTAATAGCATTGGATAAAGCAAACTACTATAATTATTCAAATTTACTCCTGCCGCCTCTAGACTCCGAATATGAACAGTACACTCATCATACAATCGTCGCAATTTTTTCAAGTGGAAACACGATTTTACTGGGCTCATACATAACAATTTATTTACATGAGAACGCACTATCGTTTCGGTTTTCCCAAATCTATCTTTTAATATTTTAATTGCGGTGTCATAATTACTATCCGTAATAGATAATCCCTGAATCGAAACCAAAGCCTGTCCCTTCAAAAATGATCTTAAATAGCTGTGCATTTCTATTTTTGACAGATTTTTATTTTTGTGTATTGCACACTCAAATTGATCCCAAAATTCTTGCCAATTTTCATGTTTACCATCGTAAACTTCTATGGTTAATTTGGGCAAACGAACGTTATTCCTATCAACCGTTCTTCCCACCTCTTCACTATTGTTCATTTCACTGTTTACTTCTAATGTGGAACTACCGTTCGTCAACAACCCCGACATGTCACTATTATTTATCGGAAAATTACCATCCGTCTTCAATTCAGATACATTACTGTTATTTAAAGCTTTTTTACTTTGAGATTTGAGTTCCGGTATCATTTTCAGAAATTTGTTTATTTTTTACTTTGAACTTAAAACCCTATCTCGGTATTCCTGACTAGAAATAATATCCAATTCCAGTTCATCCAAGTCATCTATACAATTTTCTATTTCTGAATCTAACTCAAATACCTTTTCCGCTTTATCGTTTAATTGCTGTAAAAGCTCTTCTAATGTATTTTTATCAATGGATTCAACTTCAAAATGCTCCGATATCTTATTCTGAGCTTTAGTCAAAAGATTTCTAAAAGTTTGCCGTTTTCTCTTCAATTTATCGAGCATTTTTTTAGTTTTTAACTCATCACTTGCAGCATTTGTTTCATTATTTTCTGTACCCGTACCTTGCATACTTAGTTTCGCTTTTAACAAACTTTGACCAACTAAAATAACATTCTAAATTTTTGCCGTTCGAAATCGAAACTACTGCCAATTCTGTTTCTTAACTTTCAAAAATATCTAAATGTCCCGTTTCCCGGGTTTCGGCACCATGAAAAGAATATCAGTTTATCCTAACTGTCGTAGAATTCAAATCTAATTTTCTGAACTTAACTCTTACCTTGAGCAGGATTTTTGAGCTTCTTGTGATCCAGTAATCCGGGTGAAAACAATGAGCACAACACATTTTACATTTTAACGTCACGAACAGTTTAATATAATGTACACATACACATATTTGTATATAGGGTTTGTTCACGTTTCCTTTACTTCAATTAATACATTTAATCCAGAGCGCAGTACTTTATTATTAGGTTCCATAAACCTTCCATTTCAAAATCATTCCTAAAACTAATTATTAGGCCGTGAATTTTGGCCTTCTAAAGGAATCATAAAACCCCATTCTTTTTTGTCTGCGCTAACGCACCGGCAAAACTTCTTCCATGCTTTTTATTTTCATGAATAATAAAAACAACAAAATTATCAATTCAAAGCTGCTCGCCGCAGCCAGCGCCATCTAATGAGCTCTACAAAAATTAGTGAAACGTCAGCAGTGCCTAAGTGGCACTTAAGGCCTTCAGCCTAGATTTCCAAACACGACGATTGCGTGCAACAGCTCTCGCTTCAGTCTAGCTCATCCATCCCACCTGGTTTCTCTCACTCTCCACCAACCATCTCAAAGTTAACTTCGGTCTACCTCTTGTCCGCCTGCCCTCAGGTGCCCAGTCCAGAGCAACGGCGGGAATGCTGTCCAATGGCATTCTCAAAACATGGCCTACCCATTTCTATCTTCAATATTTGATGTCATATTCAATGGGCTTTAAATTGGTCCTTTTATATAGGTTCTCATTTGATATTGTGTTAGCCAAAAAATTCCTATTATTCTCCTAAGGCACTTGCCCTGCCAGGCCATTAAGTTTGGCGCTTTGGGATTTAGTCTCTTTCCACGTTTCTGCTCCATATAACAGTACACTCTTCACCAAGGCATTAAACAAATTTAGTATAGTCTTGAGCTTTATCTCCGAAGCTCTCCACACTTTGTTGAGTCCACGAAAACAATTTTGGGCCTTAGCAATTCTAATTATGATCTCCTCATCAATTCCACCTGTTTTTCCCATCATGACACCAAGGTAGGTAAACGTATCCACATCTTCAATGGAGTCATTATCCAAATCAATACTGTTTGATGATTTTTCTTTTAATCTCAATACTTTAGTTTTGTTCTTGTTGATATGAAGACCAACCTCTTTAACATGTTCAACAAAAACCTTGGTTTTCTGCTGTAATTCATCTAATCTCGAGGACAGCAAGACAATATCATCAGCAATATCTAGATCTTCCAATACTGATGTGAAGTTCCATCTGATGCCTCGCCTCTTATTTCTGATAGTTTTTTTCATGATCCAGTCAATTACTATTATAAATAATAGTCCTGACATCATGCATCCCTGTTTAACAGTCTCAATTAAAACAGTTTCTGTTAAGCATCCGTTCACCTCTACACAGCATTTGCTACTTTTATATAGCTCAATGATAATGTTGATAAATTTTTGAGGGATACCATAAATTCCTAAAATTTTCCACAGCGTTTCTCTATTGATTGAATTAAACGCTTTGCGGAAATCAATGAAATTCAGGTACAGAGAAGCATTGAATTTGATGCTTTGTTCAATAATATTTCTTAAGGTGAAAATTTGTTGTGTTGTTCCAACACCTCTTCTAAATCCAGTCTGTTTTTCTCTCAACATACCCTCAACTTCGCCTTTTAGCCTGTTGATAAGGACTCTGCCAAAAACCTTTGCGGGTATAGACATCAAACTGATTCCTCTCCAATTATCACACACCGATAAGTCTCCCTTTTTTGGTAACTTGATAATGGTACTCTCTTTCCATTTTTCCAGGACTCTTTTAGTTTCCAAAATTTCGTTAAACAGGGTTTTCAAAAACTCTGCAATTACCTCCACATCTACTTTCAGCATTTTGAGACTTAATTTACTATGGTGAAAATGGATATGTAACAATAGCTCACCTCCTGCAAACAGAAAAAAAAAAAGAACATGGAGAAAGTTTTTGTTAAACACGCAAACGGTACTTTGCTAACAATTTTTTTTATAAACCATCTTGAGATTCTGCATCATCACTAAATGTTGTCCCATCACAAGTTAATGTTCCCTTAGAATATATATAAACTTTATAGAACTCTAGAATATATATAATCCTAGAATTACGAACCATAGAATATAAATCCTAATGAACACCTCAATATACTACTTTTCATTTTTAAAATATAAGAAAAAAAATTTCAGAAAGAAAAATATAAAATTGAATTTTATGTTATTTTACATGTATTAAATAATTAGGGAAACAGTACCAGGATCTGGGAAGATTTTTACAGAATATTTATTAATGGATGTAAAGAAAAAAAAAAGTTTTACAAAATTTTTTAATCTTATTTTTTAATGCAATGTATGAATGAGTCCGTAATTTGTTGTATTTCCATTAAATATTCCATAATTTGAATACTTTAATTAATTTCAATCTATACATAGTTTAATTTATCATGTTATGTTTCTAATGGTAGTATACAATATGTTTGTGCTAGTTCACATCCAAACTCGTCTTACAAAGTTCAACTTTTTCTGGTTGAGGGCTGTTGTCTGTTACTTTCACTTGAAATATCACACACACAAAAAAAAAATTAGATATAAATAGTAAGCAGCAAAAATCTTCAGGAAATTTAATTTCTAGATCAATAATTTGTTTCTTAAGTTCCTATAATTTGAGCAATTATTATGACAAGTTTTAAAAGATTGAAAAATTCCTGTATTTTAAGTTTGTAATGCTTATTTTGGAAACTAAAAATGCTAGCTATAAACAGTGAATAAGTAATTTGTAGCCCTTTAAGCCTGCCTTTAAAGGGGCTACACAAGTGCAGCATTAGAAGTTAACAATAAAAATCACTTGTCCTGTGGACCAATGTGTACAAGATCAGTGTGTACAGCCATCATGACTGATCCACTAAGATAACAAGGTATAATAAACAACATGTCAGCAATGTACAAATAACTTTAATGAGGTGTACAACAAGTTGTACTAAATAATTATCAAATTAGTTAAGATATACACTATAAATAATAACAAAACTACAAGATTTCTAAAGTTTTTGCCAGTTTATTTTTTCTGTCAGTATTTTCAGAATTCAGGAACCTTTTTTGAAAAATGTAAATTGAATTTATTAAGTTGTTGACTTACAAAAATAGATTTTTTTTTAATTACTAAAACTTGTGATTTAATCAGTCTCATTATGAGTCTTTTATAGTCTCATTATGAGTCTCATTAATTATGAGTCTCATTATGAGGCAACCTTTTTTTGTTTTGTGCCCCATTCCAACCAAAGGGATGATACAGCAAGCATAAGATCACAAATTTCGATGTCAGGTGTGTTCAAATGTCTCAAGAGGTCTGAATCTCTTTATTTAGTTGGTTACTCCAGTTGGTTTTTAAAACTTACAACACATAATCAAATTGGCATCATGTCTGTTTCAACTAAATAATTTAAGGACACAACATCGTGAGATAGGTCATTTAATAAAAACATCCTAAAGACATATAAAGTTTTAAAAACAAAGCCAGAGCGCTTTTAGGCAATAGTACACCCTTCATCAGTGGCTACATGAAAAGCAAACATGGATAATTCATATATAGACCATATACGTAGCAAATTTGCATAAATAAATATAAAATATAATCTGAATTTAGTAAGTTGAATAAGCTAATAATTAATACAAATAAACGTAAAAAATAGGTACAAAATTCTTTAAAAAAAAAAAAAAATTAAAAATTTTCTTGAAAAGTGTTTCATAATCAATGCTTTATGCAGGATTGATCTTTCTTGTTTAAATAAAAATTAAAATAATAATTACACCCATATAATATGAAGATATCACGTTTCCTACTTCAAAATAAAATATGGCATCCATCTTTTTTCCCAGAATAAAAATCATGATTTTTATTCTTTTAAATTTATATTTTGTGTTGCATCCGTCTTAAAACCGCTTTATTTTTGTGTATTTTTTGTGCATCTATATTCTGCGCCAACGCAATTAACAATATTTTTTAATTTAAATGATCATCAAACTTTGATTATTTCTACAACGGAGCCTAATTTTAATGGATACAGAATGTAAACAAGTGATTCTAAAGATGAGTTGTATAAGAATTGCTGAATTTTTTTTATGCAAAATTATTTAAATCTGGAGTCTGGAATAAAAGTGTATGAATGAAATAATTGCTGCTTTTACATAGAGAACCAGACGATTTATATTTTGAAGACTTCATTTAAATAAAGTTCATTTTTTTCGACGAAGTTTTAAATTTTCAAGTAAAATAAATTATCGTAGTTCTGTGATAATTAAAAAAATATCACCACTGAATGTATTGCATTTTACATTTCAGTTGGAAAGTGTTTCATAATCAATGCTTTATACATGATTGATCTTTCTTACTTTATGTATAAATGTCTAAAGCGTGCATCTTTCAGCCTCAGTTTAGATATATGAAATGAAGAGCAAAACATATACAACAGCCAAAATGTTTTCCTGCCTAATATATAGAGCATTTGTTCTCACAGAGTTCATTTATCTTTCAAGAAGTTAAAATTAAGAAGATTTTAAAGACTTCAAAAATAAATTTCACCACCGTTTTATATTTATAATTTTTTACTAAAGCATGAGCAAGAGTTATAATTTAAAGTTTTAATTTGCTAAATAATTGCATTTAAACATCATTAAACAATTTTAACTTGCTCTAAAATACTCTCTCTGCCAATCTGTATAGATAACAAAATATATCTGCTTAGGATGTTTCAGAAAGAGCTGTAAAATTCTTGATTTTGGAGATAAAGCACTAGCATTTTAAATTTTTTATTTAAAAGAGTGCTAAAATTCGTGAATTTTTAGTAAGGGTGCTAAAATTTGCAATTCTTAAATTAATTATTTGCGATTAAAAATATTAAAATTGGTGATTTTATGTGAAAGTGCTAAAATTTGAAATTTTATTTAAAGGTGCTAAAATTTGATATTTTTGTTAAAGCCCTAAAATTAGTGATTTTATGTAAAAGTGCTAAAATTTGAGATTTTGTTTTTAAATACAATCACTAAAATTCACAATTTAATTTAAAAGTGGTAAAAATTGTGATTTTTATGACATATTTCCAAAATTTGCATTTTTATTTAAAATTGCTAAAATTTGTAATTTAAAGCTGTAAAATTAATGATTTTATGTAAAAACACTAAAATTTGATGTTTTATTAAAAGGCTTCAGAATTTGACATTTTATTTAAATGCTCTGAAATTTGAAATTTCATTTAAAAGTGTGAAAATTTGCAATGTTATTTAAAAGCTGTAAGTTGCAATTTTAATGAAAAATCACTTAAATTTGCAATTTTATTTAAAAGATTTAAAATTATCTATAAGACAGTTGTGGATTATAAATGTGTAATGAAGTGCTCAAATTATTTTTCTAACTTCAGTTTAAGCAAGACGCAACCAGACTACAATGCCGAGAATACATAGTATTCTAAGCACTATAACTAATGTACTGGACCGTCTAGCAAGTGAGGTCATGGAAAAAGAATATATTGCTTCTTCTACAAGCATGTGACCAGTTAGGACACCACTGAAGATTCTTGGCAGCTGGCCAAGTAAGACACTTAAGCACTGATGAGACATTCATTTCTGCAGACCGCTGTTGGGTTATTTTTGGCTATTTAATAATTTTAGGAGTTTTGTTTTTAATCTAAATGTATTCAGGGGTTTTATTTACATAGTCATTCTCTTTTTAGTTATCCATTTTTCAATTGTTTAGATTTTTGATATTCTTCTGTTCCAAATAGGTTCTATTTCATAGTTATTGTGTTCAAAATGGCGAAAGTTCATTCTTTTTAGGTTTCAGGAATTTAAATTTATTTAAATTGACTAATTTGTGGTTCCAGTAATTGCCCTTTTTATTCCCTTTGATTTGATCTCAAATTTGTTGTTCTCAGTTAAAAATCCGTTGATTTATCGCGATTTTTCAGTTTTATTCTATTTTCAGCTTTTTAAAAATTTTCAGAATCATTCATATTTAAATTATTGCCGAATTCATATATTCCAAATCGTTTCACTTCATTTCTTTTTAATTTTCATCTGCTTTAAAATTTCTGTTGCCTTCTTTAAAATTTTGAGTTATTGATTGGTTGACCGTAATATTAAAATCGTCTGTCATTAATTCTTTTATTAGAAGTTATTATTTAGGAATTTTAAAGCAGACGAAAATTAAAAAGAAATGAAGTGAAACGATTTGGAATATACGAATTCGGTAGTAATTTAAATATGAACGATTTTGAAAAATTTTAAAAAGCTGAAAATAGAATAAAACTGAAAAATCGCTATAAATCAACAGATTTTTAACGGAAAACAACAAATTTGGAATCAGAGGGAATAAAAGGGGCAATTACTGGAACCACAAATTAGCCAATTTAAATAAATTTAAATTTCTGAAACCTAAAAAGAAAGAACTTTCGCCATTTTAAACACAATAACTATGGAATAGAACCTATTTGGAACAGAAGAATATCAAAAACCTAAACAATTGGTAAATGGATAACTAAAAAGAGAATGACTATGTAAATAAGACCCCTGAACACGTTTAGATTCAAAACAAAACTTTTAAAATTATTAAATAGCCAAAAATAACTCAACAACTCCTTCGAATGTCCCCCAAAATTTTTTCATTTGAAAAATGAAAAAATTTTAGCTAACACATGACAAAATCTGCAAAACGAAGCAGAGGAAAAAAAAATCAAAATCACAGCTACATCTGTAACATGAGCCATATAAATCACATAAAAAAAATCAAATTCCTTATCAAGTAAATAAAAAAAAAATCAAATAATCATTTCACTAAACAAACACTTTCATAATATCAGATCACATATTTTTCAACATCTTTCTTAACTTTAAACAAACATAAATTCAACATGAAATGCTTCAACTTCCTATAACTCTACACTATTAAAAGTTCATTAATTCATTTTAAAAAATGCTCCAAATATGTAATCAGAGAAGTAGTAGATAAATAATAAACAGAGCTCTATATCATTAGCTGTTACGAAAAAAACCATAAATTTTAACAAAAACTTTGGACCAGCCAAAGAATTCCAATAATCTAAACAATAAATTTTGAAATGGTACCGTAAATAATAACCTATTAATATAAATCAACAAATTCATCACCAATCTCTATCTACTCTAGAAAGAAAACACAATTATTTGAAGCAAAATTATTCTATTTAAATAATAATATCAAAGTTGGCTCAAGTTACAAAAAAAAAAAAAAAAAAAAAATTATGGAATATTTACCCCAAATAACAAACTCAATTCCCTAACAATTTGGAACTGAACATGGGAAATTAACCGATTTGTTTAAAAATTATACTATAAACTGACTACTTGGCAAATTAAGTCATTTAAAAGACAAATATACACTAAAATGACATGCATCATTTTACACTAATAAATAAACGCGATTCCAATAAATATAGTGCAACATCTTGCACTCTCAACAACAATAATTCTCAATACCATAACTCTATCATAACTGCGTATCTGAAATTCTAAAAAAATTCTCATATAAAAAACAAAAAAGATTAATCATGCATAAAACATTGATTATGAAACACTTTCCAACTTCAATGCAATTTTACTTAAACATCTCTAAAATGCGATACATTCCTCGGTAATAATTTAAAAATTATCACAATACTACATTAATTTATTATATTTGAAAACTTAGAACTTCATTAAAAAAAATGAACTTCATTCAAATAACGGCATTGAAATATAAATTGCCTGGTTTAAACATCTCTAAAATGCGATACATTCCTCGGTAATACTTTTAAAATAATCATAATACTACAATAAAGACTAATTTATTATATTTGAAAACTTCTTCGAAAACAAATGAAATTTATTCAAACGACCACATCGAAATATAACACGCCTGGCACTCTCTATAAAAGCAGCATTTCATTCATAACTTTTTTTCATTCATTTCATTCATCACAATACTATAATAATTTATTTTATTTAAAAACTTAAGACCATGGAGGTACAAGTAATTAAACTCTATGCTTAAAACTTCATCGAGAAAATCGTCCTTCTCTCTATAAAATCAATTAATGTTTCATTCATATCAGCTATATTACAGACTCCATGAGCTAAATAATTTTGCGTTAAAGAAATGTAGCAATTCTTATACAACTCATTCTACATATTTTGCTGTTTATATTTTCCATAGGTGAAAACTAGGCGTCGTTGTAGAAATAATCAAATTTGGATGATCATTTAAACATAAATATACTGTAATTGCGTTGTTTCAGTACGTAGATGCACAGAATTTAAGCAAAAATAAAGCGGTTTTAGGACAGATACAACACTAAATATAAATTAAAAAGAACTTTAAAAATCATGATGCCGTATTTTATTTTGAAGTGGGTCACGTGATCTCTTCATATAATGGTCACGTGATGGCTTCATATAAAAGGTGTAATTAGTATATTAATTTTTATTTAAAAAACTACTGAATATATTTTGCTGAAATTTTTTTTATATATTTTATGGGATAATTTGAATAATTCATAAAACTTTCGAAGCAATTTGTGGATTTTAAATCCGCTTAAAAAATGTTTGAAAAATTAGGTCCCATAGGGTTAAATGTATTTCATTTTTTCAACCCGGGTTCAATCCAGAACTAATTGGGTGATATTATTCATTTATATTCCCATAGGTTCCACAGACCGTCTGAACAACATACTAAAATTTCATTTTGATAAAGTCATTTTTACGACAGTTATCGTGCTAATGGACAGACAGACAAACAGACAGAGTGAACAAAATCATAAACACTTTTCAACTTTTTTGTAAAGTGTTAAAAAATCAAAAACTAACACCAGGGGCCGAAGGTTGTGAGTCCTCACTAAGGTTGTGAATCTATTTTGAATTCCCCCCAAAAAGCACAATTCCAAATATCCATCAATATACATCATGTATAAGTGGTACATTTAAATTCACTAACAGCAAGTGTATCAAATTATTTTAAACAAAATACCAAAGGAAAAATCAAATTACCTAAATCCTCATTTAATTTTTAAACCAAAAGAACTCCATTTAAAATATTCCACATAAGAAAATTTAAATTAATCCACTATCAATAAAATAAATTTTTCACTATAACGACCAAAAATTTAAATACAGCATTAAAATAACAGATTTAGAACCAACAGCAAACACTCAATTGATTTCTGTCACCACTTTATTTGAGTATGAAAACTAAACACATGATCAATGTAAAGAACAAGATAATTCAAGTTGACATTTATGCCACATTGGAGTGTAAAAAACAATTAACATTATTTATCTTTCCTATCAATCGTCAACATTTTATAAACCACATTCACATTTCAGTGAGCAGCATTTAAATCCCAACTCTAAATCAGAACATAAAAAATTCAAAGTTAAAAAAACTGCTTTAATTCAATACAATTTAACTTAATTAATAAAAAACAAGAAAGATCAATCATGCATAAACATTGATTATGAAACACTTTCCAACTGAAATGCAATTTCATTTAAAAATTTCTAAAATGTGATACATTCAGTGGTGATATCTTTTACATTATCACAGTACTACAGTAATTTCTTATACTTAAATATTTAAAACTGTATCAAAATATAAATCATCTGATTCTCTATGCAAAACCAATGAATATTTTATTCATATAACTTGTATTCCAGACTCCAGAGCTAAATAATTTTGTGTGAAAAAAATTCAGCAATTCTTATGTAACTCACCTTGCAATCGCTTGAGATATTTGCATTCTGCATAAGCTAAAATTAGGCTTTGTTGAAGAAATAATAAAAGTTTAGGGATCATTTAAAAACACAGCTATTGTAATTGCATAGGCGCGGAATTTAGATACACAGATAATATGTGTGTGTGTGTATGTATTCAAAGTATTGGAATCGTGCCGAAGATTGGAACTCGAATTTTCGGAGGATCTACACGTTTTGGGACTTCTAGAACACGAAAAAATATTTTTTGGAAGACGTCTGTGTGTGTAAGGGTGTATCTGTGTATGTTTCTGTGTGTCTGTGAGGATATTACATCCACTTTAATTGAAAAACTAATGGGCCGAATTTCATAAAATTTGGTAGGTATGGTTTTTGTGGGAAATCCTGATGTTCATTAGGTTATAGCACGATTCGTAATAAAAGAATCTGCCTTCTTTGCGAAATTGCCAGCAGAAATTGCCTTTATCCACTCTAGCTAAAAACTAATGGAACAAATTTAACAAAATTTGGTGTATAATATCTCAATAACCTACAAGTGATTTATATACCAAATTTAACAAAATTTGGTATATAAATAAATCATTTGTAGGTTATTCTAGTACGATTCAGGAAAAAGGAACGGGCTATTTTTGCGAAAGGGTCTGCAAAAATCGTTAAATATAAAAATAAAAGACTACGTGTGCTCAATTATATCAATTAAATTCCTATTTTATACGTGATTTTTGACAACAAAAAGAATAAGACAAACTCCATTACTCTAGGACTAGCCGTTCTTGAGATATTCTAGTTTTTTCGCGTTATCTCTACGCCACCTTTGACAATAAGTCCAGCTATCAAATGAGAACCAAATTTAAGTTTAATGTGCAAATTCAATGTCATTTAAAATACTTATGGCTGTTATTTTGTGCAGATAAACTCAAATTATTATTGAAGAAATAAAGAGAACGTGAATACGAGTCTGCAGGGAAAGACATGTGCTGCCCACATCAGAATTTTTAACAATATTACCACAATGATTTATAGAAGTGAACGGGGATTATTTGCAGGCCATTTCGAAAAAAATCTATGATCTATATTTAAAGATCCACCAAATTTTTGTAGAATAAAATGTTCAACAAATGTAAGCTGTGTACCAAATTTTAACTCTCTAGGACGTAGGAAAGTGCATTAAAAATGTCATCAAATAAGTATATCATGAAGAGTTATATAAAATTAAAAAAAAAAATTTGAAAAATTGTTATCTACCAAATTTATTTTAAAATGTGAAGCCTCTCTCATATACAAAATGATTAAACTCTTGGAAGGATATTTATTATATAATATATTTCTTTTTTCTTTCTGGAGAATATCCCAAAAGTCAGAATTTAATTGAATTTGTTTTTTTCCCTATATTAAATAATTTTTAATTAAAAAACTACTTAATATATTTTACTGAAATTTTTTTTATATATTTTATGGGATAATGTGAATATTTCCTAAATGTTTGAAAAATTAGGTCCCATAGGATTCAATGTATTTAATTTTTTCCACCCGGTTCAGTAAAAAACTAATTGGGTGATATTATTTATTTATATTCCCATAGGTCCTGCAGACCGTCTGAAAAACATACTAAAATTTCATGTTGATAAAGTCATTTTTACGGCAGTTATCGTGCTAACGGACGGACAGACAGACAGACAGAATGAACAAAGTCATAAACACTTTTCAACTATGTTGTAAAGTGTTAAAAATGTGGAAGTGTGTAGGGAATGTGGCACCCTCCCATCTTCTAACCATGGGCAGAACTGCTTAGGTTTGGGATATGATAAAGTTCTGATAGCAAAAGGGTGGGACCATATCGATTACATAATATTTTAAGAAATTGTAAGGGATAAGTTTGTAATAAAGATTTGGAAGGGATGAAATTTATGGGGGATCATAGAGCACGGCGTGTGGTCACTGTTTCTCTTGTGGGTCGTAATCTGTAGTAGAAAAGATTGCTTTGTTTCAAACACTTAGGATATTTTTGAAAGAAGTTTTTGCATTTTTTTTTTATGGTAGTTACAGTTTAGTATAACATTTCAATATAAAATAATAATAATAATAAAAAAAAATCAAAAGTAAAATTTATAATATAAAAAGCAGTAAAAATATAAATATTTACAAACCTGAAAACTGTGTTTCCTATATTACAAAAAAATTATGAAGATTCTTTCCCTAATTACAAATAATTTTCGCAGACAAATGATACAGTATGATAATAGTTCAATAAATTATTTTTTTATTCTATGTTGTGTAAGTGTGCCGCCGAGCTCTGGGTGGATTGAAGGAGCACCTAGACAAAAAATTTTCTGTATCTCCAGGATGTTGTATGACAGCTGAATTTATACATTATTTGAAATGCTCCAAGTAGGGAGGGGGAGATGGGGTATTCAAGCTGGGTTTAAAGGCTGGTAAAGTGAGATGTTGTTGCATAAGTCGCTTTCCCCTCACGCAAAAAAAAAGGGGGCCCACACATTTTCATTTTTTTTTTCCCCCGCCCTAGGGCATCATGAGAGTATATGAAGTACTTTCAGTTCAGCATGTTTCTGTATCATGGTGCAGAAGAGTATGTTTTTCCCTAATGGATAACATAGAGAGATGGTAGAAAAAATTTTGGATTTCTGATTTTTCGTGAGTTTACTTTTAATTGAAGTTAAAGTTTATGTAGTCATAGACTAGTCTAAGAGAAATGTAAATTATGATTATTATGGTTTGAGAATTAAGTTAGCTATTGCTATTAGAGTTTTATATTATTTTAATATGGTAGAGGCTCTTGGCCGCTTGCGGTACTTCCATTGGTGGGGGTCGTAATCCGGCAAGTTGCAAATCTCCTCGTTTGGAATTTTGTTTAGATGAGCATAGAAGTTACTTGCTAGTTTGACTATTTGCTTGTTAATTTTAGTGATGCCGAAATCTCTGCGAATAACTTTGTTTCTGAGGTAGATTGGGCCTTTTCTAATATTTCTTAGGGTTTTGTTTTGCGTAATTTGAAGTTTTTTTAGGATTTTTTGGTCTGCAAAGCCCCAGACTGGGGCCCCGTACAGAAGGATGGGCCTGAGAACGGACTTATAAAGTAGAACTTTATTTTGATAGCTGGCTTGCTGGGAGTGAAGAATTGGGTACAGTAATTTTTTGGCCATATGATATTTGCCTATGGTTTTTTTAATGTGGGATTTCCACGATAGTTTGGAGTCGAAAGTGACTCCAAGATATTTAGCGGAGGTGACGTAAGGGATGGGTTTGCCGTTGATTTTGATAGGCTGCGGGTTGGTTTTTTTCTTTACTTTGGAGAATATAATACATTTGGTTTTGTTTTCATTGATTTTTATTTTCCAATTCCGGAACCAGGCGGAAATTGTGTTGATGTGTTTTTGCAATCGTGAGCGAATAACAAATTTTCTAGAGTTACTGGTGTAAAGAGCTGTGTCGTCCGCATACATGGCAATGTACGTGTGTGGTGCGCGGTTGATATCATTGATGTAGATGTTGAACAGGGTTGGGGCCAATTGGGAGCCTTGTGGGACCCCAGCCCTAAATGGTTTGTGATTGGAGAATGAGTGTTGATAGCGAACTGTGAAGGATCTATTTCGAAGGAAGGAATTTATAAGGTGTATTAATGAGTCTGGTATGTTAAGCTGAATCATTTTGTATATTAAAGCATCATACCATACTTTATCAAAGGCCTTCGAAATGTCAATAAGTAGGAACCCTGTTGAGAGACCAATTTCCAATCCTTCGGATATGAACTCGGTGACTCTCAACAGCTGGTGTGTTGTTGAGTGGAGTGGGCGAAAGCCAAACTGTTCGGGTTTAATTATGTTGTGTTGTTCTATAAAAGTTTTGAGCCGGGTGTGAATTATTCGCTCTGCTAATTTACTTATGGAGTTAAGAAGGCTGATAGGTCTAAAATTTTGAGCTTGTGTGGGGTCTTCGCCTGGTTTCGGAATTCCTATGATAATCGTGGTTTTCCAGTTTGTAGGGAAATGATGGAATTTGAGGATGGCATTAAATAGGAGGGTAATGAAATATATTATATTAATTGGGAGGGATTTTAATGCTTTGTTATTAAGCTTGTCAATGCCAGGGGCTTTGTTAATTTTAAGATTTTTTATTTCATTCATAATTTCCGAGGGGGGAGCTGAGGGGATGTCAAAAGAAGGGGCGGAGATGAAAAAGTGGTTTAGGGTAGTTTGGACTAAGTTTTCTGTATCAGGGCAATTTAAATTTGAGTTTTTCGTAAATTGTTTCTCGTAGTTAGTGGCGAGAGCGTTTGCAATTTCGGATTCTGTATATACCTGGCCGGCGGGAGTGTTAAGATACGGGATGTGGACGTGGGACTTTTTTAAGACTCTGACGAATTTCCAAAGTGAGTTATCCTCAGGGGCAAGGGATTCAATATGTCTTTTCCAGGCATGTTGTTTGTGGAGGGAGATTTTATATCTAATTTGATTATTTAGTCTGTTAAGATGGGTTTTGTATGGTGGGTATTTGGTTGCTTGCCATATCTGCCTGATGTTGTTCCTTTTTTTGATTAGATTCTTTATATGGAATGGAAGCTTGTGATTGGTGGGGGGAGCATATTTGAGAGTGGTGGCTATGTCCATTGCTGTTTTCATTTCTAGGGAGAGCTTTTCGACGTTTTTGTCAATGTCGGCTGGGCTATTGTAGTTTTCTAGTAATAAGGAGGAGTTTGCAAGCGTTTTGTTAAATTTGGACCAGTTTGTGATTTTTACTGCGGGGGGAATGGGCATGTTGTTGTTTAGATGCAAAGTCAACATGACAGGGAGATGATCCGAGCTCAGGTCGTTGAGGGTGTGAATGGTGTATGGATATGTTATGTTGTTAGAGAGTGCAAAGTCTATTATTGAGTGTGTGCTGTTGGGTCTGGTGTTGGTTGTGGGGTGCATGTGTAGAATGTTGTTGTTACGAATGAAAGTGTGTAGGTCTCTACCATATCCGTTCCTTCCGGAGCAGCCCCAGCTCTGATGGTGGGCATTAAAATCCCCCATCAGCACCGACTCGCCCCGAAGGCCGAATAGGGCAGAGAGGTCGTCAGCTAAGTTGTGTGTTATGTTGAGCTTTGCGTAGATGGACCCTATTAGAATGTAGCGTGAATTTGGGATTTTGACTTTAATGAGAGTGTGTTCTAAAATGTGTGTGTGTATGGGGTTTAGTGGTGCGTGATCAATGTGATTTCTAATGTATATAGCTGTGCCGCCTTGGGAAGCAGTAGTGTTGGTGCGGGCTGTGTGATGGAGTGTATAGTTTTGGATTCGAATGCGATGGGTGGGTCCGTTAATTTTTGTTTCCTGAATTAATATGATGTGGGGTGTGTGTTCCTCAACGAAATCTCTGAGCTCGTGAATTTTGTTCGACAAACCATTTGCGTTCCAGGATACAATTAAGAGAACATTTGGTGGTGGGGGGGGGGGCATTATTGGTTTGCAGGGCTTTGATTGAAATGTTGATCAAAAGAAACAAGAATTTTGAGTCCTTTGTCGACAATAGGGGCATTTTCTTTTAAAATATTGATTACTTTGAGGAAGGCTGTGATTTTACTGACATTTATATTTTTGAATAGGTTGGTAATTTCGTTGTAGGCGCCAATTATTTCATTAATGCCTGAAGATTTTAGGGTGTTAGTATTATTCTCTACGTTGGTTACGTTCTTGGGAGCATTGATGCTTGGCTGTTCTGTGTTTGCCGATGTGTTTTGCTGAACTCTGTTGATGCGAGGATCGGCGGGTGGGGGAAGGGAAGTGCTAGTGCATTTTTTAGGCTGAGAGAGAGATTGCTGCGCGGAGGGGGTAGGGATTTGCTCCTGGATTACTTCTGATGAGGTGTTTTGATTTGTATTATAAGACGATGAGGTGGAAGGCTGATTAATTGTGGGAAGAGATGGCCAGTCATGCGTGGGTTTTGCGGCGAGGGGGGGGGCAGTGCAGTGGGCACATTAGTGTGAGCTGAAGAGTTTTCTAGTTCTAAGGTGGCTTTGACTGACGGGATGTTTCTGCAAGATCCAGTCCAAACGCTGACGGGGGGGGGAAACGATCTGGGCGAGGGGGGAGGTCTGTGCCTGGGAAAGTTGTTATTTCTTAGGGGGGAGTTTGCTCTTGAATTAGGGTAGGAATTGTAGGGTGTTCTGTTTAATTGGGGTCTATTTTTATTTGCAGGATTAGCAGGGCAGGCTCTGAAATTTGCAGGGTGGGGTCCGTTGCAATTTATGCATGTGGCGGGTGAAGTTCTGGGTTTGGTGCATTGGTGGGTAGGGTGGGGGCCTGCACATTTGAGGCATTTATGATCGTGAGTACAATTATTTGATGAATGTTGGAATCCCTGGCATCGGTAGCACTGTTGAAAGCCTTTTGAAACAAAAGGAACAATTTCAGCGAAGATGTAATTTATATGCCTTATTTTGTAGAGAGGCTCAAGATCTGTCGTTGGTGGGAGGAGCATAAGAAAATTTGGGAGGGGCAACTTGGTGCGGAGGCTCCGCATATTGTGGATTTTAATTGGTTGCACACCAATCCCTTCAAAGAACTCTTTGATTTCGTCTGTGGGGTATGCAGGAGGAAGGCCTTTTATTACAACTTTCTTGGGTCTGTCTACTTTCAGGTCGATCGAGTGAAATTTGTAATTATTTCTAAGGAGGTGTTTTTGGACTGCTCTGTAATGATCGTTATTTTTAGTATAAACTCTTAACATTTCACCTGTGAATTTCGCACGAATTTGGTTTTCAGTGAGGAGACTTAGTTCACTCATTAGCTGTTTGGGGTTGTCCATTATTTCGATGAAAAATGGGTCAGGATAGTGGTCTCTTGTGACGGGAGGGGGAGGGGGGGTTTCTTCATTAATTTGAGGTTGACTGGTGATTTCGTTAGTTTTTTCGTTTGAGCAGGTTGATTTTTCAGAGCTGAATGGGGGGGGGGGGTTGATTTGTGCCGTATTTTCATCTGGATCAAGGGTGATGATTTCTGTAATTATTTCCTCGTTTTCGTTTAATTTAGGGTTATTTCCGTCTGAAACTACATCGGTTGAAGCAGGTTCAAGATTTGGGCTATCTTCTATCGTTTCATTAATTTCGATGTTAAAATTTGGAAAGTTGTTCTCGAGGAGGATTTCGTCTTTTGGCATTAACTTATCATGATCAGCTGTTTTAGGGTTTGAGTTATTCGCAGGTATTTCGGAGAGGAGATTTGCAGATTTCTCGGATTTTGCACGGGGAGGGTCGAAAGCCCAGACCATTCGGCTCATCCAAGGACTTAGAGCAGTGCACGGGGAGGGTGAAATGGTTCAATAGAAGTACCTGTGTTGCTGGATGCTTTTTTACTTTGTGATCTGGTTGTCCTCTGTGAGGCAATGGTGTCGTTGCTGCATTGCCCGATGGGCATGAATGCGCTCCTAATTTCGTTAAGTTTGATTTCTGTTGCATATTGCAAATCTTTTAGGATGTTCTTGAGGCGGGAGGGGGGGGGGGAGCAATTCAAATAAGACAAATCAGTGCACATACCTCTGATGGTGCTGACGTGCCTCATTCTTGCATCTGAGTCCATTGTGTTAAGTTCCAGGAAGGCGACTCCGGCTTGGGAAAGATGGATCAGTTCCTTTGCTAGGGTCAGAGCTTGGACTTGTTCTGGGTCAAGTTCATCTGGATGATCAAAGTTGAAATTCAGCGGAATCAGAAGTTTAAGTTCTACTAGGCTGATATTATGAAAGTTACTCATCTTAAAAGGTCTCAACAGGCTGCCTACGCAGCAGTATCACAGTGCACAAAGTCAAAATACGGGAGCACGGGAACTCTCTAGCGCGACGTCGTGACTCGTCCACGTCTCATGGTGGAATCGAAATGAATTTTGAATTGTGTAAGTGTGATGAATTAGTTTGTTTAAAAAAAAATGTAGAGTTCCTTTATCAGGGGAACTCGCACACACCATTCACTCTTCTCACGTGTTATGAAGTTTGTGTTTATGTTTGTGTTGATGTTCTTGATGGGATCCCATAAATTTATAAAATACCTAATAATAAAACAATTTTCAACAAATTCAACAATTAAAATATAAATTTCAAGGTTATATGTGATTAAAGATGATTTTTAAATACTTAAATGAAATTACATATGTACTTCATACAATATCCTACTATGTGTTTAAATATAAGTTCAAATCTCATTAAAATATGCAGTTACTTAAAATTCCAGTAGTTAAAACTGATTATAATACATTTATACAATGTTGAGTGTATTGATTTCAAGTTTAATGCATCCTGACAATAACTCCAAATGGTTTCGTTATTACCATTCATTTGATAAATACACAAGACCAATAGACTTCTTGTTCCAATTATAATAAATTACAGTTCAAATATAACACTTTAAAATAAAATAATATTTAAATTTTTCACTGAACATAAAATAAGTATTTGTTGACACTCTCACTCTTTATTTACATAACTGTACTTTCAATTCCATATTATCAAGTATGTACACTGTAAGATTTATCTATATGAAAATTCTTATTATTTACATTTTAAACCTCACTCAAATCTTCCAACTCATTTTTCCAAAGATAAAAAGAAAGTCTTTGTTTTCCTATGTTTATTCATGATTTCTCAATAACTCTATATTAACTGCCTTATTTTCTTACTTATTCTTCATTTATTCTTTCACAACTCGTAATTATTTTCTTCACAACTCATATTTATTTTCTTTAAATTATTTTCTATCCAAGTTTATATTCTTACATTGATCCAATAACACTAGCAGTAAAAAGGGCTTATCCTCACTTGTGCATGGTATATCCTCATCCCAGTACCAATGACAAGATAACAAGGAGTAAGTAAAAGTATTTATAAAAGAAAAAGTTTACTTTCAACACAGAATCAGTTATTTTTTGTTTACATTAATAGATCTCTGCCAGGATCATTGGTCCTCTTATACGTGTTTTCATCATTTCTTATATCTTAATTCACACAACATAATATTTATTTCATATTACATGATATCCTTCTTTAAAATTTATAAAATCAAAATCATTATTATAATATACTTCTTATTTATTTACGATAGTCAACTTCATGCGACTTTTACTGGTTATCTTCAAACTTTATTTACATTGTAAAAATTGGAAAAGGCAAAATAAAAAACTGAAAAAAATTCTGATTGCTTGACAACCTTCTGGCTTGTCAAGAACCATGGGCTCTATGACCCTTGACTCTTTAGTAAATTTACTAAAGTATTACAAAAAAGGGGGAAGGGGCTTTAGCGTGTAGTGCTGTCTATCCTCTCAAAGTGGGAAAGAATCTACAGAGCAACACCCAATATTGTAAATGTCAATTTAATTTTCCATTCAATATTCAAAGTTCTGAATTACTTTAGTAATTCTGGAAACAGTGTGGTTGTACAGGGATGAATTTTCCTTTTACCTCTTCAAGGCTGGAGGCTATAAGTATAATATGTTTAATTTCGAACAGAAAAATTCAAGGTCAGGGATTATGCTGGGAACCAAAGAGTTTGGTTTTCCTTAGATCCAGCTTCAAGAATTATTTATATGGTAAAGGTGAATTGGTTGGTTTAAAAGTTCGTAGTTTCATAATAGATAATGTAATATAAAAGAAAGTTAGGTAAATTTCAAAATATTCTTAATTTAGTTAAATTATTAAAGGCATTAAAGTTGTACTAAAATGATTTTATTTATTTATTTATCAAATGCCAGTTACATTGGCCGCTAGGCCATCAAACTTCTAGCTTGCCAGTATCTTTCGAATCTACAAGAAAAATTGGATAGTGTAGCGCACACGTCTAGATGATTTACCGTCATTGGTTGTCCAGAGTCACATAATGATAAAGTACATGATGGTGAATCTCCAAGTCCAATACGGTATAAATGAGCCTGTAGACAATTATGCCCCGTCACAAGTCGAAAAGAATCAACAGCAATAGCCCGTAGGAGGTCTGGAACAACAGAAGGATCCACAGAGTGTACACTCCATGACTTTCCAGTACTTGCATGAGAGGCAAAGTCTTTGAAAAATTGTCGATAGAAGAGAGAGATCAGAAGCGTTATTGAATCCTGTGCATTGTAGGTTTTTGTGGGATCGCTGCCCCCTTTTTGGCAAGCTGATCTGCCATTTTATTCCCATGAATTCCGCAGTGAGAGGGGACCCACTGGAAGAAAACCCTATGGGATATCTTCCTAATAACATCTCTACGCTGCTGGACACAGAGGCTCGTACACTCTTGTCTAGAGGAGATGGCCTGAAGTGCAGAAATCGAATCTGAGAGGACAACCGCCCTCTCAAAAGAATTCTGGTGCAGTGTTAGTTGTTGAAGTGCCACAAAAATGGCTTTAAGTTTCCCGTCAAAATGTGTAGTATAAGCTCCTACTGGGTTGTACTAAAATGATAAAACATTATTATAGAATTTTTAACATTATAAAATAAACTAAAATATTAATTAGATCATTAACACATTATTGAAGATTTAAGAAATAGCATTAAAGAATTAAAATTATTTAAATTTAGAAGATGTCATAAGATTATTAAAATTAATAAATATTTACTTTTTCGATTTTTAAAGCTTAAATTTCTCTTCAGGATAAAAATGTCTTAATCTAGTAGAATGTACAATTTCTGAGTTCTGTTTACTTAAGGCGTTTGGTTTGTCTATTTCATAATTCACACTTGAAAGTTTATTTGATATAGTGCAGGGACCAGTATAAGGACAGGTTAATTTTCTGGTATTGGGATATTTTAATTCTTCCAGTATAACTAAGTCACCAGGTTGGAAATCAGCTTCTTGAAAGTGTGAGTCAAACCTAACCTCATTTTTTAAATGATACTCTTCAGTTCTTTCTTTAGCATTTTTTCTAGCTTCTTCTATTGGTGGGTATATGTCATTATTAAGTGGAGAAGTATAAGGAAATTAATTTCCATTACATCAAATAAGCAGGAGTATACCTGGTTACAGAGTGAGGGGTATTATTGTATTCAGAAGTTACTTGCTCCAATAATTTTGTACATGCAGTTTTACCAGTAAAAGAATTGATTTTGCAAATTAGTCTGGTAATAATTGATTTACTCTTGCATTTTTTTCCATTTGTTTGTGGTCTGTGTGAAGATGTTAATAACTGATTAACATTATAGCTTTTTAGAAAATGTTTAAATTTAAAAGCAGTGAAAGCAGCATTTCTATCAGTTAAAATATTTTGTGGAGCCTGAATTTGGAATATCTGTCTTAAACAATTTATATAAGTATCAGTAGTGACACTTTTTGAAGGAAATGTCAAAACATATCTGGTGGCATGATCTATAATGACATGTAAATACTTTTTAGCAGAATTATAATAGCTTAATCCACCCACAGTATCAATAGAAATTTTATCAAATGGTTCTAGAGACGGAGGTAAACATCCGAGTAGACCAAATTTTTTTTGTCTGGATTTTTTGTTTAATTGGCATACTTCACAGTGTTTTACATAATTTCTAGTATCATCATTGATTTCTGGCCAATAGTATTGAGGGAAAATTAAATTTAACATAGAATTTACTCTAGGATGATCAAAATCTGAATGTGCATTTTCTAATAACTTATTTCTTAGAGAATATGGAAGAATAATTTTAGTGAAACCTTTCTTTTTGATAGTGAGTACATTATTAACTTTCTTAAATTTTGAATTTGTTGTATTACCCAACTGTTGATGTTCTTCAATTTCATCTAGTGTATCTAATAAATGGGTGCATAAATTAAAATGATGAGATATGAGATTTCTAGTTAACATATCTGCCTCATAATTTGTAAAGCCTTTTTTGTATTTGATTTCAAAATCATACATAGAAAGTTTAAGTGACCACCTGAATAATCTACCAGTTGGATGTTTAATACTTTTCAGCCAGACTAATGCAGCATAATCGGTATTCCTCCACTGGGTTCCGGTCTAAATTGGGTGGCTGTTCCCGACCGTTCAAACAGTTACCTTACACCTTTCTGTTAGGTCGAACGGTCTGGGTCTCAACAACAACAGCATGATCAGTATGTACAGTAAAATGGTTTCCATGCAGATAGCAATAGTATTTATCAATGGAATCAACAATGGCAAGACACTCCAATTCTGTTATTGCATAATTTTTTTCATATGGTCTCAATTGTCTGGAATGGTAAGCAATAGGATGTAAAGAACCATCTGGTTGTGCTTGTTTAATAATACTGGTGATACTTTTGGAGAATGCATCACGGAAAATATGGCAGGGATAATTGGGAATAAATAAGGTTAGATAGAACAGGTTTTAAAATTAAAATATCCTTAAGGTGTTGGAAGGCCTTTTGCATACCTGCCAACTTTTACGCATTATGCGTAAAATTTACACATTTTAACTGCTCTTTACGCTTTTACGCATATATTGCTATATTTTATGCATTTCCGCATTTATTTGAATTTTTTAACATTACTAGGAAATCAATCTTCGGCGAAATTCCCCGCCTTTTTTTGTTTGAAATTTATCAATTAACCAGACGTGGCACAATTCCTCGGAAACACCATTTTTCGCTTTTTCAGCACGGATTTCTACCATTTCCGGGATCGTAGCAAATCCATAATAAAATGAAGGGTAATACCAATCAAATTAACGGAGATTTACGGCCGCGTGTAATGTAAATTAAAATCTCGATCGCTTATTTTATGAAAGTAATAAATATACTTCTTCAAAGGTTGTCTAATTCAGTATAAATCGCTAAAATGTTATTTTGTTCATTAATTTCGCATAAACACTGCGATTGCGCAATTTAGTTTGTTCTTATGAATCGCCGAGAGAACAAAAGTAACTTTTTCCATCCATCTCAATCTTCTAAATATTGCATTTTTGATTGACTGAACTAGCTTATTTTCATATTCTAATTAATTATTATGGTTAATTTCTTAATTATTTTCGCATAAACAGTGCGATTGCGCAATTCAGTTACTTCGCGTGAATTGCCAAGAGTACGTTAATATCTTTTTCCATCCATCTCCATCATTTAAATGTTGAATATTAGATCGATTGAACTAGCTTGTTTTCATATTCTGATTAATTATTACGGTTAATTTCTTAAGTATTTTCGCATAAACAGTGCGATTGCGCAATTCAGTTACTTCGCGTGAATTGCCGAAAGTATGTTAGTATTTTTTCCCATCCATCTCTACCATTTAAATGTTGCAAATTAGATCGACTAAACTAGCTTATTTTCATATTCTGATTAATTATTACGGTTAATTTCTTAATTATTTTTGCATAAACAGTGCGATTGCGCAATTCAGTTACTTCGCGTAAATTGCCGAGAGTACGTTAATATCTTTTTCCATCCATCTCCATCATTTAAATGTTAAATATTAGATCGATTGAACTAGCTTATTTTCATTTTTTGATTAATTGTTACAGTTAATCTCTTAATTATTTTCGCATGAACAGTGCTATTGTGCAATTCAGTTACTTCGTGACGGAATTATGTATCATATCCATAAGTTATATATTGAAAATTAACGTATAATTAAATTTCTGAAGCTGGTGATAGAATAACTATGAGCCACGAAATTCTGGTTACACAACTTCGTTGAAATATTTAAAACAGAGTGTTGCAGCTATAACAAACGTTAGATAGTAGTTGTAGGAATACAAGTAGCAGTAGAAGTGTTAAATGAGAACAGTTCCAGTTTAATTCAAAATCACTTTTATTGAAGAGTGAATCCATTGTATTTGCTTACAATATATATCATGAGAACAGGTAAGCAAAAACCAAAGCATACTATTTACAAAACATGAGCACTACAGCTCATATGAAGGTTTTCATTTATAGTTCCATGCTTAGACACATTTCTGGTTTAAGTATTATTTACACAAGTAAGTGGAATAAAAGCATTTCACACTTACGTGACCACGTGCACTTTCCGACGCCACCACTAGCTGGGCACACGCTATGGCAAAAAACTTTAAACTTTCCGGATCAGCACTATAAAGTCCACAACACGGGAAACATGGTCTCCTTAACTGAGAACCATCAAAACTACTAAGTTTAGTTTAAATATCCGCGTTCACCGATAAACACTTTATCGTAACTTTCGACAACATCGAAACATGACTTTACGAAGATCCGTCTGCCCGATCTAGATCCTTCTAGATCCTTCCATCGATCAGTATAAGCAAGCTATCCAACGAGCTTTCCAAGCGATCGATCCGTCGATCAAAACGATCTACCTTAAACCAGAGCGATCTACTGACAAAGCGATCTCACTTAAAACCAAGCGATCTACTTTAAACCAGAAAAGTGTCTAGCCTTTATATCCGAAGATGGGTGCGTTCCGGAACATAACCGTTGCCGGCAACACCCTCTGGATATGCAAAACAGGATGCGTGAGCGGCGAGAAAGGTGATTTGCATGATCAGCCAAGTTTTGTCCACATCGCGATTCGTTCACGAGAACGGAATAATCATTTTAATAATGACGTCACGCTCCCGTGAAACGAGAATCGCGATGTAAACAAAACCAAGTTTCCAACAATCGGCCCCTCATGCAAAAACACCAACTCTCGGCGCCCATGCTTTCATCCAGCAAAAGGTTATTCTAAGAATCAAAGTTCTTAGTATCCTAAAAACATAATGTATGCATACACAAAATTTTATACATTAAAGAAATTTATAACATTTAGAAAGTGAATAGCCTTTTCTCAAAATGGCAACAATCAAATGAGTACACTTATCTATTATGCAGATCATAAGCATTCTTTAAATTACATGTTTAAGGATAACATAGTCAAAGAAAACAGTATAACCATACTATTGCCCTTTCTTAAGTACTAGCTCATACTGAAGAAAGCTATTTTTCTTTGCTATTTTGAAAATTAAAACAAACATTAAGTTTAAAATTTAAAAGTCTAAAGATATCAAAAATTTTAAGCTCTAGAAAAATTTTAGGTATAGTTATCAATTTTAATATTTAAGATTAAAAATTTAAATCTAAACATCAAAATCAAGTTGTAGAAAATTTAGTGTATAACTATGAAATTTAACATTTAAGATTAAAAATTTAAGTCTAAACATCAAATTCAAGTTTGTAGAAAATTTAATGTATAACTATGAAATTTAACATTTAAGATTAAAAATTTAAGTTTTATTATCTTAGCCCATGACTAGTATACACACTAAATACCCAATGCAATGGCAATGATAACAAAAGATACAGAAGGTAAATATACATATGAGATAAACACAGATTAAAAATTTTATGTTTCATGTGAATTATATCAATAATGTACAGTCAGACACATATTTATTCACATAAGCGAAAATGCATTATGCGTGTAGTAAAAATGGATATATATTTTTTTTTCAAGTGTAATGTGAGAAAAGTAACAGTTCATTGTCACATAACAATATATACTCAAGATACATTTCATTTGTATCAATGAGAGAGGAATAAATTATAAAATACCCTAACCATTTATACTTTGAAAATATGAAAAAAATCTAAAGTAAAATTTTTATTTGAACAGTTAAATTTTATATTTTAAAGATATCATTACTAAATTTTAAAACTCTATCTTTAGTCATTGGCTTCGTGAAGTAATCTGCTATGTTATCTTTAGTATTAACAAAGTTAATTTTAAAAGACTCGTTTACAACTAAGTTCCTTAAAAAGTGATACTTTATATCTATGTGCTTAGTTCTATTATTCTCAATGGGGGAATTTGAAAAGTTTATTGCTGCCTGGTTGTCACAAAAAATTATACAATTATTTTTGTTAAATTTTAAATCTAGCATTTTACATTCCTCCAAAATGTTTTGCATCCATATCATTTCTTTAGCGACCTCTGCCAACGAAACATATTCAGCTTCCATCGTTGACAGACTAACACACTTGTGCTTAAATGTCCGCCAAGAAATTGGTACTTTATCAATCATGAACAACATACCACCAAGTGACACTCTGTCATCTCTATTGGCTGCAAAATCTGAGTCTGAGTAGCAGTTTAGTCTTAAATCACTAATATTTGACAAATTTAAAATATACTCTCTGGTCTTTTCAACATATCCCATTAACTTTAATAATGCATCCCAATGCTTTATTCCTGGATTCTCCTGAAACTGAGATAGAATATTGACTGCATAGCATATGTCTGGTCTAGTTCTGCTAGACAGATAGGCTAGGCATCCAATCAAGCTTCTGTAAGGGAAACCCTGCATTTGTGTTAATTCACTATCATTCATTGGTCAATCAATTTTACTTAAGATGTTACCCTTTGTAATAGGTAGTGAGGAAATTGGATATTTGAACCTTTTAAACATCTGACAAACTTTGTCAATGTAATCACCTTGATGTATATAAAATTTGTCTTCAATCTCCTTAAATTCCACACCCAAAAGTCTTTTGACTTTTCCCAATTCTTTGATATCAAATTCTTTACTCAAAAGTGAAACTGTATGGTCTATATCATTTTGTTGTTTAGCAAACAAAATTATGTCGTCTACGTAAATCAGCATTAATACTTTATTCTGATATGTATAAGCACAGTTGCACCATTTAAATTTTAAAAAGTTTAATTTTTTCAAAGTGGTGTCAAGCTCTGTATACCATTCCCTTCCGCTTTGGTGAAGGCCATATATTGCTTTCTTAAGCAAACAAACATATTGAGGCTGATTTGGATCGACATATCCATGTGGTTGTTTCAAGAAAATTTTATCATTCAACTTGGCATAAAGATATGCGGACTTAATGTCCAGTTGAAAATGTTTCCATTTAAGCATGCAAACAAATATGGAGAAGAAAGCTCTGATTAAACTAAAATTAATCACAGGGCTAAACACTTCATCATATGAGTCCCCTTTTATCTGGATATATCCTTGAGCTACTAGGCGAGCTTTGAATCGTTTAACATTTCCCCTTTCATCCTTCTTAATGGTATAAACCCATCTACTTCCTATAATTTTTTGTTGTGAGATGGGTGCAGGCACTAAGTCCCAGACACCCCTCTCTTGCATTGTAGCTATTTCATCATCCATGGCTTCTTGCCATTTATCGGACTGGGGAGATTCTATTGCCGATTTATAGCTCTTGGGTATCAAGATCTCAACATTGCTTGCTTCTGGTTTCCTTTTGATATCACTTACCCCCTTTTTCTCTCTAAAATTAAACATTTGCTGATCATAATGAATGTTAGCTTTTCCACAAAACTTTCTGACATCATTATGAGATCTCAGCCTTTTATTGTCACCTTTTACTGAGTAGTAAATATCCGTCCTACTCCCATCAGGCCTAGGTACTGCTTTCCGTATCCAGTCAATATCTGAGCAGGGTGTCAGACCAGAATCAGCAGGAGAGTCCTCATCCCCACTAGATTTACTAGTGTCACGGCTCTCACCTGCTTCTTCCTCTGACACTCCTCCCAGGCATTCTGATTCCGAGTCAATCGACTGAGTAACGTTCGATTTCCTCAAGGTGATTCCTTTAGGGTAATTAGGGCCCAGGACGCCTTCCGCTGCCACTCCTTCCTCAAACCTTACATTAGAAGTTTCCTCAACTTTCTTTTTACCTGCTATATAAATCCTATAGCCTTTGGTGCTTTCGGCATATCCGACCATTATTCCTATTTGGGCTCTCATATCCAACTTATTTCTAATTTGTTTGGCTGTGCCCACATAGGCTTTGCACCCGAAAACTTTGAGGTGAGCAACGGCTGGCTTCCTTCCATAATATAACTCGTGTGGAGTTTTGGTTTTGAACTTATGACATATTCTGTTCTTGGTGTGTGTAAAACACAAAATCGCTTCTGCCCACATTCTGTTATCAACCTGGCTTTGATCAAGCATAGCTTTCACACAATCTAGTGCAGTCAGATTAAATCTTTCAGAAACCCCGTTCTGTTCGGGTGTATATGCATTTGACCTTTCTGATTTAATCCCCAATTTATTTAAGTATGCCTTGAACTGGTTGTGACAGAACTCCATACCATTGTCCGTACGGATACACAATCTTTTTGCCTAGCTGCCTCTCTTCCTTAGCTTGGAATTCTTTAAATATCTTAAACACCTCTGATTTTTGTTTCATTATATACACAAACACTTTCCGACTGAAGTCGTCAGTGATTGTCAAAAAGTATCTGTTTCCGCCCATTGAAGCTGTAGGTAAGGGACCACACACATCCATATGGAGTAATTGTAAAGGTGTAGTGGACCTTATCCTACCAATTGGCTTAAAAGAAATTCTCTTAGACTTTGCTAACTTACAGTGTGTACAGTTAATTTTTGCATATTTTAGTCTAGGGAGTCCATTAGCCGCGGAAACTTTACTTGTCTGATATAAATAATCAGAGTTAATGTGGCAATATCTCCTATGCCAGAGTTCCGTTTTATTCAAAACCTCAGAAACCGCACAACTTGGTTTCTCATTAACCTTTTCCTTTGACCTCGACTTCACCTCAGAGTTACGTTTACTTTTATTTATTCTAGGCAAATTTTTCATTTTGTCAATACTGTTTTTCTTATTTAGGGGTTTTCTATCTTTCTTAGAATTTTTATCCCTACCCTGATCCTTTCCTTTAGTTTTACGGTCTTCAATATTGTTATTTGCAGTCTGAACTTCGTATTGAGGTTTTAAAAAATATAACCCTTCTTTTCGCTTAGCATAGAAGAATTTTTCTCCCTTTGGAGTGTAAAACCACAATACCCCATTAGCCCCTTTAAAAGTATACCCCTGTTCCTCAAGAACAGATGCGGCTAATAAGTTTCGTCTTAACTTAGGCGAAAACATTACATCAGACTAAACAATATTACTTCTTATGTTCTGAAACTGAACATACATTTTGACCGTACCGATAGCCTCAACTGGGCTCTCAATATCACCCACTGCTAGCGACATAGATGCACCTTTGCTTTCCTTAAATTTTGAGAATAAATTAATATCATTGCAAAAGTGCCGCGTAGCAGCGGTGTCAATTACCCAGCTGAGTCTATCGCTAGGATCCTGCACAGTATTAGCTTCAACTCTAGCAGATGAATACAATTCAATTATATTTGAGCTAGACTTAAGAATAGGGCAATTATTCTTTAAATGACCAGCCTTCTTACAAAAATAACATGGTCCTATGACCCTTTTAACTGGTTTAACACTTTTAAACACTTTGTTATTTTTGCACTTTACATTTACATTACTCTGAGACAAGAATACAGATGAATTTAGACTTACATTGTTTCTATCACTACGGAGTTGCCGGATACGTCCTTCTTCCGCAGACAATTCATGTTGGATTTTCTCCAAAGTGAAATCTTTGTCCTCCCAACGATATATTAGTTGAACTATTCCCTGGAAGTCATCAGAGAGGTATCTTATGGCCTGGAATGCCACATAGACGCTTTCCACCGGATGCTTGACGTCCTTCAATTTGGCGACCGCCTTCTTCAAACGCGTACAGAAGATATCCACCGGTTCATCTGGCTCCGGACGTAGGCTGAAGAACTCATCCAGTAAACGCACCAGGTTGGCGCGAGTCGGCGCGTCGAAGTGCGTATTTAACTTATCCCACGCATCTGCCGGATCGTCGTTAATGTCAATTAACTCTTGGTAATCAGATGAAACATTCTGGAACAGGATCGCTAACGTGCGGTCCTTTCTGTGCATGTGATCTTCATAATCACGGCGTGACGTATTTTCATCCACCGGTAACGCTGTTCGGTCTACAAATCCGAAACAGCCCTCTCCTTTAAGAGCAAATGAAACTTCATTCCTCCAAGTGACGTAATTGTCTCTAGTTAATGCAGTAATTTTATTTGCCTCCATGGCAAGGTGGCCTTTTGGAACTGAACTGAACAGACTTTTTGTTTACGCTTTCGTCGACATGCAAATGGTGCCGTCCGCGGCCCCCGTCGACAGGATTCGTTGCTGGAACTCTAACACTTCTAAATTTTTAACGTTGTTATGGGGAGCACTGGCCCATAACCTTTGACGGAATTATGTATCATATCCATAAGTTATATATTGAAAATTAACGTATAATTAAATTTCTGAAGCTGGTGATAGAATAACTGTGAGCCACGAAATTCTGGTTACACAACTTCGTTGAAATATTTAAAACAGAGTGTTGCAGCTATAACAAACGTTAGATAGTAGTTGTAGGAATACAAGTAGCAGTAGAAGTGTTAAATGAGAACAGTTCCAGTTTAATTCAAAATCACTTTTATTGAAGAGTGAATCCATTGTATTTGCTTACAATATATATCATGAGAACAGGTAAGCAAAAACCAAAGCATACTATTTACAAAACATGAGCACTACAGCTCATATGAAGGTTTTCATTTATAGTTCCATGCTTAGACACGTTTCTGGTTTAAGTATTATTTACACAAGTAAGTGGAATAAAAGCATTTCACACTTACGTGACCACGTGCACTTTCCGACGCCACCACTAGCTGGGCACACGCTATGGCAAAAAACTTTAAACTTTCCGGATCAGCACTATAAAGTCCACAACACGGGAAACATGGTCTCCTTAACTGAGAACCATCAAAACTACTAAGTTTAGTTTAAATATCCGCGTTCACCGATAAACACTTTATCGTAACTTTCGACAACATCGAAACATGACTTTACGAAGATCCGTCTGCCCGATCTAGATCCTTCTAGATCCTTCCATCGATCAGTATAAGCAAGCTATCCAACGAGCTTTCCAAGCGATCGATCCGTCGATCAAAACGATCTACCTTAAACCAGAGCGATCTACTGACAAAGCGATCTCACTTAAAACCAAGCGATCTACTTTAAACCAGAAAAGTGTCTAGCCTTTATATCCGAAGATGGGTGCATTCCGGAACATAACCGTTGCCGGCAACGCCCTCTGGATATGCAAAACAGGATGCGTGAGCGGCGAGAAAGGTGATTTGCATGATCAGCCAAGTTTTGTCCACATCGCGATTCGTTCACGAGAACGGAATAATCATTTTAATAATGACGTCACGCTCCTGCGAAACGAGAATCGCGATGTAAACAAAACCAAGTTTCCAACACTTCGCATGAATTGCCTAGAGTACGTTAATATCTTTTTCCATCCATCTCCATCACTTAAATGTTGCATATTAGATCGATTGAACTAGCTTATTTTCATATTATGGCTAATTATTAAGGTTAATTTTTTAATTATATTGGCATAATACAAATTTTTCTATTTTGAAAAATGGGTATGAACTCTGTGAAGGAATATTTTACAATAAGGGGTATTAAAGCAATAATTTAGGCAAATGAAAAGGAAACCATTTTGGCATTAACATAATTCGGTGCTATTTTCTTTTTTTTAATTATTATTATTATTAAAGATCAATATTTGTTACTCTTAGTGAAAACCTGTGTTTTACCAAACATAAATATTTGTTTTCATTATAAAGTAATTTTCACCGGATAAAACCTTTATATATTTTTTATTTTATAATTTATTGTCCTGAAATTTTATAAAATTGGTGTCCTGAATTTTCATATTCTACCAGTACTATGCCTGATATTTAATGCAGGTATTTGTACATAGTTAAATTCATTAGAAATGTCGTTTGCGCGTGTAGTTTAAAAAAAATCATTATAAATGTCAATCACGCAAAATTTTACACATTCCAATTTTCCCAGGTTGGCAGGTATGCTTTTGTCACTCTGGTGTCCAATTCCATGCTTCATTTTTTCAAAGTAATTTATTCAAAAGGGTTCTAATTTTAGCATAGTTATTAATGAATTTATTATATACATTAACACTTCCTAAGAATCTTTGTAGGTCTTTTACATTTCTGGGAGGTTACAATTTTTTGATTACTTCAATATTACATTATTGGATTGATACTTTCCATTCTCAATTTCATATCCAAAAAAATTAATTTTTTGTTGTGCAAATTGGCATTTAGAATATTTTAATTTAATATTTTCTTCTTCACAAATTGAGAAAATTATTTTTAGATGTTCTAGAATCTAGATGTTCATTAAAATTTTGAGAAAATACAATTATGTCATCAAAATAATTTAGTGCAAATATAATTATATAATTTGATATTTGTCTAAAATTCGTCTCAAAGTTCTTTGAAAAATAGCAGGAGAATTTTTCCATCCAAAGGGAAGACGAATCTATTTATACAAACCAAAATTTATGGTGAAGGCCAATTTTTCCAAGCTATTTTCATTAAGAGATATATGCCAATATCCTGAGGTTAAGTCAATTGTCGAAAAAAATTTCGCATTGGTTAATTGACCTAATACAGCATCAATTCTAGGTATGGGTTCTTTATCAGTCTTAACTAATATCATTGATTTTTTGATAGTCACAACAGAATCTTGTTCTGGAATTTTCATCTCTATTATATGCCAAAGTTACTGGTGATGAATAAGCACTATGGGAAAGTTTTATAAATCCAGCTTTAAGTAATTCTATTTGATTTTTTATTTTTGCATTATCTTTGGGAGATGCATGATATAGTTGCACCGACACGGGAAGTTCAGAAGTCAAATTAACCTTTTGGGGTTCCATATGCATGCATCCCACATCATACTTATCGTTTGATAAAATATTATTTACACTGCTTAGTAATTTTTGTAAATTTTTATTTTCTTCATTATTTAACTCTAGTGAATTATTTACTTTATGTTCTACAGTTTTTTCGTTTTTAGTTTCAATATTAATATGATAGGAAGAATTATTTTCGGGGATCGAGGCTTTATACGAGATGTTGTTATAAAATTGATAAACTTTAAAATTGTGGAAATTCAAATATAATTTTAAGAGCTTACAATGGTGTTATATTGGTTTCCCCTTTTGAAATTATACTATGTATACTCGGCACCACATGTTATATTGGTTTTTACTCCTTTACAATTATTAAACCTCTTTATTTACTTAATTACAATTTACTATTTATACTTATTTATTTATATTTCTTTAAGTTATTTTACATTTTTCATTATTCTAAGTTATTATATTTATTTTTAACCTGTGATCGTATAGTATTTTCAAATCAATAAAGTTTACTTTTATAATTATTATTTATTTGTTTACTTATTTTATTACCTACAGCTTGGTCTGTGCTCAACCATGTTACACATTTAAAAACATCTCAACATAAAACTTCTAGAAGTACCACTTACCTTTAAATGATTAAATAGCACAGCCAACACAAGTCAAGAATGACACTCAATATTAAATTTAAAAAATTAACTTTTATTTTTCAACAATTAAAATTTAGGTTCTTTAAACAAACTTTGACCCATAGTGGCCAAGGAAAAACAGATAGTGCATTGCATTATTTTATTATTAACATCTATTAAATTTGGAATTCAAGAAAACCCTAGAACCAATTAAAATTAACCCAGGAAACAGAATCCACTCTGGTCTGAAGATCAGAGCTTGGTCTGCCTAAGGAGCTGTCCACCACTAAAAAGGTTAAATTTAAATTTTCAAATTAATAAAAACAAACACAAATATTTCAATTAAGGACTTTTGTTGAGATAAGAGTGTGCAAATATTGTATGTAAGATTATTTGAACTTCCAAATGCACATCTAATTGAAGACACAACCTTTTTATCTGCTTTTATCATTTTGGAAAAAGTTCCCATTTTTGGCTGGGACGTTCTAGAGGGTGCATGTAGATGGCAGCACCACTGAACAAAAGTGATTAAGCTAATCAACACGTGGAACACCAAAACACAAAATCTTGCTGAGAGCGCACTCTGAAGATACTGAGTGTAACACTAAGGGCTCGCTGAAAACCCACTTTAGAAGATTTTGTTGAGAGAAACACACCTCCAAAACTTGAGACAAGCAGAACCGCCGCGGCACACGGTGATGAATTTCTTTTGCAAATCAAATGACGGCACATGACTCATTCATCAGCAACATAGATGTCGACTCAGAAAAATAGGTGAGTCGGCAACAAAAGCTTTAGAGGAGCACAACCCAGTGATGACTGCGCGAAACCAGTCGCATTTTTCTTTCTGCTGTCACATTTTTACATTTGGTTGTCCAAAAATTCTAATGCGAAGTTCGTCGAAAGTCGAAGAAACTAAGCTTACGTGAGAATTTTCCGAGGTCTTCAAAACATATTTCGGGCGAGCCCGGGCGCTCAGCATGAGCCCCGGCTCGGCACTCTAAATTTTTACCACCTCTCTGCTCTGCTGCTCAGCATCCAACTCCCCCGGCAACACACGCTTGCCTTCCCAGGAGACGCCAAACTTGGCGAGCGAAACTCTGCGCTTCGCGCCGAGCGCCCACGCATACACTGCGGAAATAAAAACGCTGTTATGCCAAGAATCAAAAAAGGATAACTTCCGCCAAGCGGCAAGCCGCCGCGAAATGGCAACCCGCCAGCCCCACCGGATGTGCTGGCACCCTCCTCTTGCAGGTGTTTACTGATAAGCGAGGGAAAGTCAAATTTTGTCTTAAAAAAGTGCCTTTTTTCTGCAAACTCATGAGTGAAGTGAAAAGAAGTTAACAGCTGAAAACGAAGAATATGAGAATTAACAAAAGATTATTTAATGTTTAAAGGCACATTGCGCACAATTTTGAATAATAAAAACCTTAAAAAGATAACAAATTACGTTAAAGGGGAAATAAATCGCCGAAATATTCCAAAACAACAAATAAATTTAGAATTTTGAAGGGAAAGGGGAAAATAACGAATTTTAAGCTATTACATAATTTTGAACTATTAATTACATTTAGAACTGTCAAATCTCGGCATAACAATGGGCTTCTAATAATAAAATATATTTAATATAATATTGGTGTCAATTACAAAAAAAATTAAATTATGTGTATATATGTAATAAAAACATAAAATTCCAATGATTGATTAGAGATAAAATGTAACACATATAACCATAACTTAAAATATAAGATAGCTACGTATAAAGCCAAATTTAAACACTTACCAAACAATTTATAACTAGGGAAAAGTAAAACATTGCATGTTTGCCAAATTTCTTGCTATGCAAGAATAATAAAGAATATAAATAGTTTATAAAAGTCCACAGACATACACATCGGGCAGCTGCGTTTATCTCGCAATTTACATAATTATACAGCCAAAGCTTCATGGTGTTGCATTTTCTATTTTGAGTAGTATATATATATGTATATATATATATATATGCACAACAGACCAATTATTTGCAAATTACTATATATATATATATGTATATATATATATATATATATATATATATATACATACATGTTCTATATTTTTAAATGTTTGCCACTATTCTGAATTATATATATTTTGTTCTGTTCTTAGATGCCACTACAAAGAACCTTAGATGCCACTACAAGAAAAAAAGCAAGAATAAAGGTGCTGTACCTAAGCATTCAAAAAGTCCTGATGTGGTATGTAAATTAACATTTTTGCAAAATATTATATTAAATACTTCTACTTTTTTATTCAATACACATTTTTAAGAATTAGGGAGCGATGTCAGTACAAAATCATAATAAATATACATTTCTTTATTTGAAATGTGTGTATTAGTACAGTACGTGACCTCTTATCCAGCATTCCAATATCCGAACTCTCGCAAAACCAGAATACGGCAAAATAATGCCAAATTCTGCGCCAACAAGCAATTATTTGCTAAATATTGTGCCAAATAGCGATTTTTTGTTTAAAAACCTGCCCAATGCTTTTTTGCTTTAATTAGCAATATCAATAAAAAAAAATGCATTGAAACCTACTATTTTAGAGGGTTTGAAATAGGACGCGCAAACTGCGCACGAAATTCTGCTGGTAACTTGAAATTTGTTGGATTTTATCCATTCGAAAAAGAACCAGATGTTAGCAGAGTGTCGTAGCGGATGTAAGCGGAAAATAGTCAATGAAGAAAATGAAATTTATTTTTCACGAACTCAAAACATTAAAATAACATAAGACTATATCACTTTCCATAACTTGGAAAAGATATTTGCAAATCGTTGAATACTTTAACACAAGTCTTGAAAAATTACAGTAGACTTAACAGCAGTTCAGGCCCAACAAACATCGGCCATTAATATTGTCATAGCTGACGTACATGAAGATACCAATCAAACATAATCATGATGTTATATCACGAAGACGAAGCGATAATAAACACACAATTAACTGATACAAGCACTAGCTTAAATAGCCCAGTATCATTGAAATTATAGTTAATGTTTTCCTTCCGGAGTATGCTAATCTCTAATCAGTTGAAGTAGAAATTAGCATAAACGGGAAGTTAACGTCTCAATTTGCAGGATCACAGACCATGGGGGTAAAACTTCTTAACAAGCGATCCGAAAGCGATTAGCCAATCATAACGAAGTATCTTTTGGATTTTAGACCGTACATCGACCGATTCACGTACGTGCTTGTTTACAACCGAAGTTTTTCTAACAAGCGGCCCCCTCCTGCAGATTGAGTTATCTAATCACATAAATACAAGTAGTAATCAAATTTAAATTTCAGTTGAACATATACTACATTATAGAGTTTCAAAATATCATGTATAAATTTCAGTGTATAATTATATTTTCAAGACAAAGTTTAAAAAAGTATAAAATACATCATGATATAATTTACATGAGAAAACAAATTTAAAAATGTCTCTGTGTTAAATACAGGAGATACAAATTTTCAAATCTTATATACTTCGCCACGCAGTATAAACTCAACAGTATCTAAACTACATGTTGAGAGAATGTAGAAAAAGTTTGTATATTACATCGAAAATCCTAAACTTTTAAATACTTCGCTACACAGTTTAAACTCATAAGTATCTAAGCTACTACATAAGAGATTGAAAAATGTATAAGTTATTTTTAGTTTGTATCAAAAACTTTAAAATCTTCGCCACACAGTATAAACACATTTGTAACTAAACTATGCAATGCGGGTTTTGAAAAAGTGTTGAAGTTAATTTTTGAAAAATACAACTATACAATTTAGAATGAATTTAACTTGTTTACACTAGATTTCACATTAAAACTTCTTAAGATGTTTAAATTCTAAAGATTTCACAGAATTTAGAGATTGCTTCTTTGGTGATAGGTTTCGTAAAATTGTCAGATTTGTTATTTTTGTTATTTACAAATTTAATCTTAAAGAGCTTCTTTTCCACTAGATTTCTTAAGAAATGATATTTAACATCAATGTGTTTGGTTCTATGATTCTCAATGGGTGAATTGGAAAAGTTTATGGCTGCTTGGTTATCACAGAATATTATACTATTTCCTAACTTAACGCTAAGTTTAGTACATTCAAGTAATATGTTCTGTACCCATGCTATTTCCTTTGCTGATTCGGTTAATGAGATATATTCAGCCTCCATTGTAGATAAACTTACACATTTGTGTTTAAATGTCCTCCATGAAATAGGTACCCTATCTACAAAAATTATCATGCCTCCCATTGATACTCTATCATCCCGATTAGCTGCAAAGTCAGAATCAGTAAAACAATTTAAATTTGCAGATTGAATGTTTGATAAGTTTAGTTTAAAATCCCTTGTTTTATCTACATACCCTAGAAGTTTAAGTAAAACATCCCAGTGTTTAATGCATGGATTTTCCTGAAATTGGGATAAGATGTTTACGGCATAGCTAATATCAGGTCTAGTTCTGCTGGCAAGAAATGATATAAACAACCTAATAAGTTTCTGTAAGGTATGTTCTTCATTTGTTCGATTTCTGCATGATTTGCTGGACAATCTGTTTTGCTTAAAACTATACCTTCAGCTATGGGTAAACTAGAAATAGGATATTTAAACTTTGAGAATTTGTCACAAATTTTTGCGATGTATTGATTTTGATGGATGAAATGTTTATCATGTTTTTCCTCAAATTCAATACCTAATAACATTTTTGTGTTTCCCAGCATTTTAATGTCAAATTTAGTTTTTAGTAATGAAGTTACAGAATTTAGATCCATATGATTTTTGGCAAATAATATTGTCATCAACGTAAACAATCAATAAAGCTTTATTATTAAAATTATATGCACAATTGCACCACTTAAACTTTATGAAATTGAGTTTTCTGAGAACCTGGTCTAATTCAAGATACCATTCTCCACCACTTTGGTGCAAGCCATAAATCACTTTATTTAGCTGACATACATATCCACTTTTGTTTTTGTCAAAAAATCCTGGGGGCTGTTTCATGAATATTTTTTCACTGAGATTGGCATATAAATATGCACATTTGATGTCAAGCTGAGTATGGAACCACCCTAATAAACACACAAAAATAGTAAAAAACATCCTAACGATTGTAAAGTTAATTACCGGGCTAAACACTTCTTCGTAAGTTTGCCCCTTTTCCTGGTTAAATCCCTGAGCTACAAGTCTAGCTTTATATCTGCTAACCTCAACCCCTTTCGTCTCTTTTGACTGTATACACCCAACAGCAACCGATTACTTTTTGGGAAACAGGTGGAGGCACTAAGTCCCAGACACCTCTTTCCTTCATGACACCTAATTCGTCTGCCATGGCTGTATTCCATTCTTTCGATTGGGGCGAGTTAACCGCTTCCTTGTAGTTCCTAGGAATTTGGATCTCTACAATGTTGGCTCGGGAACTTGACGATCATCACCAGAGGACCCCGTTTCCTCATTACTTTCAGTAATGTCTTGATCTTCCTCTGATGAATCGTCTTTTTCCCTCTCCACATACTCCTCGTCAGACGAGTCTGGATATGTGGGTTCGTGAGATGAAAAAGTAAAATTTTCTTTAAGATTCCGATTTACATTGGGTCCCAGACCGCCTTCCTCTGCGTTGCACTCTTCATTAAATCTAACATTTTTAGTTTCCACTATTTTCCCTTCATTCAAGAGCCATATCCTATACTCCCGAGTTTTCAGTGCGTATCCCACCATAATGCCCTCTTGTGCCCTCATAGCAAGTTTCCCCCTAAGTTATTTAGGCTTGCCTGCAAAAACTTTGCATCCAAACGCTCTGAGGTGAGCAACTGATGGCTTTTTGCCGCTGTACAACTCGATCAGTGTCAGATTCTTAAACTTGTGGCATATCCGATTTTTAACGTATGCAAAACAGAGTAAAGCTTCTGCCCAAAAGTCGTCCTTCAGATTGCTATCGTTTAACATTGCCCTAACACAATCCAAAGCAGTTAAGTTAAACCTCTTGGAAACCATGTTTTGTTCGGGTGTGTATGTGTTCGTTCTTTCCGCTTTGATTCCCTGTGTTTCTAAAAACTTTTCAAACTCAGTGTTACAAAACTCCATACCGTTGTCAGTCCTGACACTTAAAATTTTGGTATTTAGAAATCTCTCTGCTCGATGTTGAAATTGTTTGAAGTTATCAAAAACTTCAGATTTTCGTTTCATAGGATACACAGTTACTTTGCGTGAAAAATCATCCTGTTATGCTAAGAAAATATTTAGCACCTCCACGCGATGGTTTTGGCATTGGCCCGCATGCATCCATACGGATTAGTTCCAATGGTTTTTCCGATCTTATTCTGCTTATGAGTTTGAACGAAATTCTTTTTGTTTTTGCCAATTTACAACATTTACAGTTGATTTTCCGAACACTGATTTTAGGTAATCCTTTAACAGCTGACACTTTACATGTGTGATGTAAATATTCAAAATTGATGTGACGAAACCTTTTATGCCATAACCTTGTATTTCACCCGACTTCCAATCTGTGATTTTACATTGCTTGAACTTTTAAAAACGTCAAACTTACAAGGCTTGCTAGGTTTAAAAATACTAATATTAGAGTTTACAATTTTACGTTTAAAAACTTTACTGGCTTTTCTATTTACATTATTCCTTTGATCATTATCACACTTTTCAACTTTACAAGTTTTAAACTTACTTTTGTTACTTTGATTTTTAAAAGCATGATCATTATTTTCAGTTTTACAAAACAGATGACTCGTTTTTATTTTTACTTTTAAAATCACTAGACTTTTTAGAATTTTCATTTCTAGGCTTAGGTTTAGCATTTACATTTCCTTTAGATTTCTCAACATTAAAATTTTTAGATTTTGTCTCGTATTGAGGTCAAAGGAAATACAAGCCGTTATGTATTTTGGCATAAAACCATTTACTGCCATCAGGCTTGTAAAAAGTAAGGAAACCATTTTTCCCAGTGATATTACATTGTTGCTCTTCTAGAATTGAAGCAGCAATTAAGTTTCTCCTCAATCTAGGTGAATGCATTACATTTGTCAAATGAATGAAATTTTTCACATTGATTATAACATACATACTGATCGATCCGACACCTTCGATTGGGCTTTCTTGATCACCGGCAGCTAAGAACATTGTAATTCCTTTAAGCTCTTTAAATTTGTTGAACAATTCCAAATTATTGCAAAAATGCTTAGTTGCTGCCGTATCAACAACGCAACCGAATTTGTCGGTCGATTCACTATTACAATTTAAAATACTAGACTGTATTTCACTTAATTTAGCAAGATAGGATTTGCAATTAGCTTTTAAATGGCCATATGCCTTGCATTTATGGCAAGGGCCTACTTGTTTACTAGAATTTACATTTTTGGAAGAAGTACTTTTAGATTTAAACAATTTTGTAGTTTTAGTTAAACATTAAATGCTAAAATCTTACTTCCGTTCTGTTGCTCGTCATGCTTTTGCTGAACTATCCGGTCCTCCTCGGCGAGCAGTTCAGTCTCGATGTGCTTTAGTGGAGAAGCATCGTCCAGCAATCTGTAAAGGGTCTGCACTATACCACGGTAGTCCTCATCAAGATGTCTAATTGTTTGGAAAGCTACCAGGACCTTGGCCATTGGGTGGCCTGCGTCTTTCAGCTTGGAGACCCATCTTTTAATCCTTGCGATGAATAGTCCAATCAGTTCTCCCGGCACTGGTTTCTCACTGAAGAAGTTGTCAAAGAGCCTCATGAGTCCAGCCCTGGATTTTGGTTCGAATTGGTCTTTCAAGATGTTCCATGCTGACACGGGTTCCTCCACTGATGAAATCAAATTGCGGTACTCTGCCTCTAGACTGTAGTAGAGTGTTGAAAGCGCTCTCTCTTTACATCTTTGATATTCCACTTTTTCTTTCCTGGTCGTTTCCACATCAGATTTTTCCTCCATACCCGTGACGAATCCATAAAGTCCTTTGTTCATTAACATGAACTTTATATCCGTACTCCATGTGGAGAAATTATCATTCCTGAGCTTCTCCATGTCAGGTGTCGCCATTTTCGTACACTGCTGCTGCGGCCCCAGTCACGGGGCTCGTTCGTCTTTCACTTTATGTTTTGAAACTACTTCTATGGTACTAGTTTGCTGCTATACAAGGGCTACCGATCGGGGAATACCGATTTTTTAAATTTTAATTATTTTTTTTGTTATTTAATGTTTTATGCGATTTCGACCGTTTTTTGACCTTTTTCTCCACGATCCTGACATTGTAGAAAAAAACAAATCACACCATCGGAAAGAGCAGAGAATTTCGAGTAAACATATATCAATTTCAAATCTCAGGGACAAATTCTAATATTTTTTTATGATTTTAAAACAAAAGTCACTTTTGACTCAAAAAAACGATTTTTGGTTTTTAAATTCTCGCATAGTAAAAAGTACTCAGAATTTCGACTAATAATTTACATTTTTTGAAAGGTCAAATATCTAGCATTCTTACAAGTCCAATCTGATCAAGAAATATTCCGTATTGCCCACAGGATCGGGATTTTAAGATTTTCCGAATTTCAATTTCTCGGTATCCGTTAAAGCATTTCTTCACCGGCGTTTCTCCCCCGCAGAAGGAGGGAAGGTGGTGGGTGGGGACGTCAAGGTGGAGGTGACGTCACGGTTCTGTATATGCATAGCGATGGGTGGGACAATAAGAAACCGAATTAGTTTTTACTTTCCGTTTCCCGCGCTTCCGATTTTAAATGAAATAAGAGCTTAACATATGCATTGTAGAAATTATTATATTTATATTTTAAATGATGGAACAATATGGATTTTTTAAATGGATATTTTAAATGATGGAACGATGGATATTTTAAATGATGGAACGATGGATATTTTAATTTTATGGATATTTTAAATGATGGAACAATGGAATGAGGATGATGGAATTAAGAGCTTAGAGAGCATATGGTCATTTTAAATTGTAAATTAGCGCGCGGGAAGTTAGCGGTAGGCCCGGGTACGATTCCCGCCACTGCCAAAACTGCCGAAGTGTTCACGCGGAATACGATCACGTTAAACATGTGGGCCCGTAAGTCCTTCCGAGAGGTTGGTGGTAGGGGAAGGAGGGTACGGTCCCTGTGGATGCCTCCCTCACAGGGTTCCCGTCTAAATTGGGTGAATATAAAGAAAGTTGCGGAGGGCGAGGCAGCCCAGTGGTTAGCGCTCAGGAATTGCACTCGGTAGGCCCGGGTTCGATTCCCGCCACTTCCAAAACTGCCGTCGTGTTCACGCGGAGTACGATCACGATAAACATGTCGGTCCGGAAGTCTTTCCGAGAGGTTGGTGGTAGGGGAAGGAGGGTACGGTCCCTGTGGATGCCTCTCCCACTGGGTTCCGTTCTAAATTGGGTAAATAAAAAGAATGTTATGGAGATTGTCGCTGGGGGCGAAGAAGCCCAGTGGTTAGCGCGCAGGAATTGCACTCAGTAGGCCCGGGTTCGATTCCCGCCACTGCCCAAACTGCCGCCATGTTCACGCAGAGTCCGATCACGTTAAACATGTGGGTCCGTGAGTCCTTCCGAGAAGTTGGTGGTAGGGGAAGGAGGGTACGGTCTAAATTGGATGAATAAAAAGAAAGTTATGGAGATTGTCGCGAAGGGCAAAGTAGCCCAATGGTTAGCGCGCTGAAATTGCACTCGGTAGGCCCGGGTTCGATTCCCAAAATTGCCGCCGTGTTTACGCGGAGTACGATCACGTTAAACATGTGGGTCTGTAAGTCCTTCCGAGAGGTTGGTGGTAGGGGAAGAAGGGTACAGTCCCTGTGGATGCTTCTCCCACTTGGTTCCGGTCTAAATTGGGTGAATAAAAATAAAGTTACGAAGAATATCGCGGAGGGTGAAGTACCCCAGTGGTTAGTGCGCGGGATTTGCACTTGGTAGGCCCGGGTTCGATTCCCAAAATTGCCGCCATGTTTACGCGGAGTACGATGACGTTAAACATGTGGGTCGGTAAGTCCTTCCGAGAGGTTGGTGGTAGGGGAAGGGGGGTTCGGTCCCTGTGGATGCCTCCCCCACTGGGTTTCAGTCTAAATTGGCCGAATAAAATTATGGAGATTGTCGCGGATGGCGCGGTAGCCCAGTGGTTAGCGCGCGGGAATTTCACTCGGTAGGCCCGGGTTCGATTCCCGCCATTGCCAAAACTGCAGCCGTGGTCACGCGGAGTACGATCACGTTAAACATGTGGGACTGCAAGTCCTTCCGAGAGGTTTGTGGTAGGGGAAGGAGGGTACGGTCCCTGTGGATGCCTCCCCCATTGGGTTCCGGTCTAAATTGGGTGGCACTTCCTGGCCGTCCCAGCAGTTACCTTACACCTTTCTGGTATGTCGCGCCAACGAGTTTGCCACGGTCAGAATTTTCAAGGGTAGCGAACAGGCTGGTCGCCAAAGGCGGCTAGTCTAGAAATAAAATAAAAGGATAGGAAGGCTAGGAATAAAAAAAGAAATTTTAAAATAGGGGGCCCTCAGATTTTGTGCTGTCTGAAGGTGAACTGAGTCTGCAACAGGTAGGTTTAAAAAATTGATAGTCAAGGGCGATACTTATCTCAATCGTATTTATTACCACATAAAATTAAAAATTTTAATTTTTGTGTTTTTGAGGGTGAGCAATTTTTTACTATTGGTGGGGAATTTTTAATCACTAGTGGAATAATTGCTTATCAATTGCTACCTTAAATATGTTCTGGATCACTTGCTCAATAGGACATTTTGACAGGTTAATTGGCCACATTTTGGAAATAATATAAAAAGATATTTAAAAGAATTTTTTCCCAAATCCAGGTTTGTCTGGAGAATTGGAAACCCTTTCCTTAAAATACAATACTAGTTAGGAGTAATTAAATAAAACCACAAGTTGGCAATACAGTTTCAGAGTATAAACAAACAGATTTCATAACTTACATATGAAATGTAACTCCAAGCTTCGGTTTCGATGTTAACACATCCTATAGCAATGCAGCTCGGCATTGAAATATTATAACTGAAATGAAGATCCTATAAGATTATGAAGATTTATCGTGAATGAGAGTGATTATTTTTTTCTGCACCGGTCAAGATGGCTACCGGAAGTGGGACTTCAGCTGGGGGTGAGTGGGAAGTGGGGGAAAACGGCTTCAGCGATATTGCCACACTCCGCTTCCTGTTATTTTAATTCCGTGGACTTGATACAGTGAGCAAGGCAATGGCTTCTTGTGTCAGGCTAGGGATTAGATATGGGTGTCGCACACAACCCCTGAATCGAAGTTACAGTCCATGGAGTCGAGAGACACTTCATTGCCATCAAAGATGAAATTCAAGCAGACCATTTCCACTCGGAAGATCATGTGCAGAGATTTTAGGGACAGACAAAAAATTTTATTTGTGGACTTCTTGTCTCAAGGCTCCATGATTAAATGCACGTGTCTATTGCGAAATGCTTAAGAAATTGTGTTGTGTGATGTAGAATAAGTGATGTGACATACTTACCTGGATGTTGTGCTGATTCATAACAATGTCTGTCTTCGTATTGTGACCGAAATGCAATATCTCCTCACAACCTTCGGCTGAAAACAACTTGTTCATCCCCTCTAAAGCTCAGTCTTAATATCAAATGATTTTCATGTGTTCAAACATCTCAAATCCTTCCTTGCTAGGTGGCAGTTTCACGAAGACAATAAGGTCGAGCAAGCAATTAACGTTTATTTTGCATCGTAGACAGCATCCTTCTGTAATGAAGGGATACAACACTTGGTGCCCCTCTACGACAAGTGCCTCAACATTGGAGGAAACTATGTTGATAAATAGTGTAAGATGTGTACATAAAACAGTAATATAAATGGTTTGTAAATATATTCTTGTTTTCTCTTAATAGCCCATTGGAACTTACTTTCTGGATATCCCTCATATATGGAATAACCCAGTAGTAAATATTATATTGTTTTTCAAGTGTAGGGAAATGTATAATTTGAATAGAAAGCATTTCTTAATTGTGTTTTGTAGGTGAAAACTAAAACCTGTCACTTCTGCAAAACTATGTATAATGCTGATGTTTTGCCATATCATGAGAATCAATGTGTTAGTCAACCTACAAAATGCGATATGTGTCATTTTAATGTTCCAGTGAAGGATTTGATACAGCATATGGAAGAACAACATGGTAATGGTGTAGGTAAAAAAGGTATGTATAACTTGTTTTCTGTAATTTCTTGTATTGTAAAGAGCATATCATTGCATCAGTGATTAGTAATTGGTGACCTATCATGGGCCTCAAATTTGTTTAAAAATTGATATATTTTCAATTTAATTTACTGGTGGGGCTCTATATTTGCTACGCTTACCAACTTCTGTGTCAAATGTGTACACATCAAGATTTTGTACACATCAAGAGACTGTTGAGATTTTTCCACCTCCTCCTACGAATTTTTTCATTACACATGTTTTTATTTCGAATGTTCATAAGTTGTACCATGTCCTTTTAAGAGCCAGCAATGATTTTACTTACCCCATTTGAGTACATGCAATGCTCAAACCTACCCCGTGAGCATTAGGTTTGAGCATTGCATATGGTAGAACTTTGTAGTGTCAACCGAGATCTGTGAGTATGGCATTCCCCTTAGGTGCCCTTTTTCTCTGGGCATATTTTGGAAATAGGTATAGATTGACATCTACTTACCACATCAAGTACATGGATGAAATTGGTGTCAAATGATAGGCTTTTACATCCCATTAATGGATTTATAATTCTGGCAGTCATTCCAAGTGGCAGGTTGCATACCAGACTTCTCAAAAAATGAAATTTTGAAATTTTAAACATTTATACTTCAAAAACTTAGAGAATTCAACAAAATTTAATATTTAGAGATTTAAAAATATGTACATTAAGATTATGTAAAAATATTAGTATAATATAATTCATGTTTTTCTCAACCAAAATTTAATTAACACAAATTAACATTAAAAAGTCCAAACTTCTGTTGCCAACTATTAGGGGGAAAAAATGAAACTTCTTTTCTGGGTGATATTGAATGCAACAAATTGTTTAATATAATTTTCACTCAGTTTATTTTGTATTTTTAGCCCCAACTTATCCCCATTGATCCATCAAGCACATGGATGAAACTTACAGGGATCTCATGGTTTCTTCTTTTTCCTACTTTTTAAAAATGATTCCTACTTTCCTTTTATTTTCTTCTTTTTCATACTTTTATACATTTGGAAATTCTTTTTTTTTTCCCTTGTGTGACCAGTCACAGGTGTATCAGTAAAAATGTTTGAGGAGTTAATGATATGATGCACAAAACAAAGTAAAGAAAATCGATCTTACAGTCTGTTTTTATGAAAAAGTGCTAAAATTTGCAAATTTTATGCAAAAGTGGTAAAATTTTCTAATTTTTAAGAAAATTGCTGCAATTCATAATCTTTGAAAGGGAATGCAAAAATTAATCATTTTTTAGAAAGGCGAGAGATCAGTAAGGCAGTTCTTTCTTGTTTTAGCTTAAATATTGCAAATTTTTGGCACTATTAAATTACACTGTGTGTTTTAGCGCTTTTGAATAAAATTGTAATTTTAGCACTTTTAAATTAAATCATGTATGCTAGCGTGTTTAAATAAAGTTGCATATTTTAGCACTTTTAATTGAGTGTTCAAATTTGCAATTTCAATCTAAAAAGTTGCCAATTTTAGCGCTATTTAAAAAAATCGTGCTTTTTAGAATTACTCCTCAAAAATCATGAATTTTAGCGCTATTTAAAAAAACTTGCACTTCTTAGCATTCTTTCTAAAAAATTTTGAGTTTAAGCACTTTATCTAAAATACTGGAAATATGAGTGCTCATTTATAAATTTCATAATTTTCATGAATTTCATAAAAATATTTCATAAGAGCTTTTTCATAAAAATTACAAATTTTACCATTTTGTAATAAAAATCAGAAATGGCAGTCTTTTTTGCAGCAGTATCATGAAAATCGGAATTTGTACGCAATCCTCGGTATATTTCCTTTAGTTGTGAAAATATTTTCCACTTTTGTAATCTGTTTGCATCGACTTAAATTTTTATAATTATTATGTGTTGTATATAAAAAAGTTATTTTTCAAATATATTATTAATGAAATTCAGTTTTCGTGATATTCCTTCAAATTCTCTGTATATTTCATTTGTGAAAATATTTTTAACTTTTGCAATCCGTTTGCGTTGACTATAATTTTCATAATTATTTCTTGTGTATAAAAAAAGCTTTTTTTCAAACATATTAATGAAATGGAGTGTTAGTTTGAAGCAATATCATGTAAAACATGATTTGTTGCAATCATCGGTATATTTTATTTAATTGTGAAAATATTGTCTACTTCTGCAATCTGTTTGCAACGACTAAAATTTTCATAATTATTACGTGTTGTACGTAAGAAAGCTATTTTTCAAACATATTATTAATGAAATGAGTTATTTTGCAGCAGTATTGCAAAACACTGCATCTGTATGTGATTCATGGTATATTTTTTGTTGAATTGTAAAATATCACTTTTGTAACCTGTTAGCATAGACTATAATTTTCATAATTATTATGTGTTGTGTATAAAAAAAGCTATTTTTAAAATATATTATTAATGAATTGAAGGGTTATTTTGCAGCAGTATTGTGAAAAACTACATTTCTATTCGATCGTCTGTATATTTCCTTTAATTGTGAAAATATTTTCCACTTCTTCAATCTGTTTGCATGCAAAATTTTTGTAATTATTTCTAGTTTTATATAGATAAACTATTTTTTCAAACATTATTGATGAAATGAAGGACTATTTACTGAATAACTCTTTAAAATAATGATTTGAGTACTTATAAATGTAAGTATTTGTTTTTGAAACTAAATGTACATCTTTGGAATTTTAATAAAAAGCATTTTTTTCATCCTTCAATTTAAAATGAGATAGTAATCTTAATAACTTTATTTTAAATGAGTTCTGAGGATTAAAAAACTGTAAGAAATTAAAGCAGGTTTAACGTTAAAAATAAAAAATACAAAATGTTTTTTGTTTTTTCTCTTCTTAAATGGATCTGGACTTTTTATTGTTCTTAAAAATCAGACTGATTTCTACTCCAAACTTTCAAATAAAGTTTTATCAAGTCTTTTATCCAAAAAATGAGCAACTTAACAAAACAAAAGAAATACTGCAATTAAAATATTCAGTGGATTTATTAAGTAAGCTAAAAATTGTTAGTTTCAAATCATTACTTAATGTAAATGCAATTATTCTATAATTTACAAAATTTTATTACTTGAAAATGAAAATTGATACTTCTGAAAATAAATTCTCCTGAAATTTCCAATGCTGACTCCTGAAATACCTCCTAAAACTCCTAATTTACCAAGATTAATCATGAAGAGGCTCATTCAAGGTTGGCATCTCTGTATTAGGCATATTTCAACACTATATTTATAAGAAAAGCATTAATTGAAGGAGGGGGGGGGGGAGATAAAAATTGCTACTTTTTTTATATCAGAATTCTTGTTTTTGTTTCTTTTTTGAAAAGTTGAGTACGATACCTGAACTTATACCTTTTAGCCTTTTGCAAGAGAAATACTAATTTACAAGTCTTGCATCCATCCAAGGTGCCATATTTGATGTCAGACATAAAAAGACTGATTTTTTCAACACATGCTTTCGTGTCGCAGTGCACATTTCTGTGGGAAATTGATAGTTTGTTTTGCTTTGGAAAATAGAAAACAATTAATCAACCAAAAAACAGTGGTCATAGAAATAAAAAAAAATATTAAAGTTATGCCAAATGTTTTTCATTATGCTATTCATGAATTAAATATTCATATACAGGATTGAAATACACAATATACATATATAAATTATTTTGAAAAATTTATATCATATAAAGGCTAAATACACTTTATCGGCTTTAGGCCCAACTTACCTCATTCAGTACATGGAAGAAACTTATGTCATTTGTTAGCATTTTATAAGAAAAATGTGGAGTCTTCCATCTATCCGAGGTGACAAAACATTGATTTTCCAACACATGCATAATAGCATGTTTCTTACAAACATTTATCAATTATATGGCATCATCCATGGCTGTTATGATGTTGATAAATCTCGACACCTTGTATTCTGTTCGAAATAAAAGCCTAAAATAAGCACCAAGCAATTTTGAAAGAAGCAATCTACTCTTCTAAAAATTTTGATTTTAGCAGCTTAAAACTATGTTCAAGAGTTCGATGGCAGAAGCTTCTATATATAAATCATATATGCAGAATTGAAAATCCCAGTATCATACCAAGTCCCCTTACATATGGATATGACCCAGCAAATGTTTTTTTTAGCAAAATCCTGTATATACCTGTGTATAAGTCGACCCCTACTTTCAGAGAAGAAAATCGAAAAAAAATATCTAAGACTAGCATATAAGTCGATCCCCAAAAAGAGAAAAAAAAAATGTCAATAAATTATTCAAAAACACTTAAAAATGAAAAAAAATTATATCTATATTAATAAAATTTAATTTTCATAAACGGAACCCATTAAAGTCCGATTCCAAGCAAGTCTAAAACATATAGTTCGAGTCAAACTCGCCAAACTATTTAAAAAACCATTGGCACGTCACATTTAAATATCAGCAATACCATCTATGCCCATGTAATAAAAATCACTCTCATCATCATTTATACAGACCCCATCATCATTGATGCCATCAAATTCATTATTAAGGCAACATTTCTTGAATGATTTCTCTACCATTTCCTGCAGGTATCTTATCCCTGTCTCATGCGTCCTTGACCCACTGCAATAAAAAATATCTGATGTGGGCAACACATGACTTTCCTTATATAATGCGATGAATTTACTACTTTTACTGTAAATGAAATCCGTTATTCTTATAGTAGATAGTTATATTCTTTCCAAGATATTGAATTTTCGACAACTAGTCGACATTTTTATTGATTTAGTGTCATTTTTATCCATTTAGCGAGATTTTCGTTAATTTGGCTACATTTAAAAAAAAAAGCCAAGTTGGCGACATTCCGCCAAATTCGTCGCCAAAATCTCGCCAAGCGTTATGGACGGGGAAATAAGTTAAGTTATTCTTGTAGCAGGCAAATGACTATTGGCGTTCAAATACAAAATCATTACTCAAAGTATCTTTTCTCATGAATGGAATGAGCTAGATCTACGAGAATGATGTTACCAAATTTATCGCATGATATTACATATGAAAAGTGAACATGTTTCTCAACAGTTAATTTTTACTTTCCTTATGTACATAATGTATAAGGAAAGTATTGTGACGGGGTCGAAAATTCGAATTCGAGTTTTCGACGGGAGAGCACGTTTCAAGCATGCCTGATCACAAATCAAACATTTTTTAAGTGATGTCTGTGTGTGAAAGTGTGTGTGTGTCAGTGAGTCTGTGGAGACGATAACTGACGAACGAATGGACCGATTCGAACCAAATTTGGTACAAAAATCACAATCCGTAAACACTGGAAGCCTATTGTTTTTATACGTAATCGAATGTTCAGAACACCCCTAAATTTTTGAGTGAAATTTTGAAAAAATCATCAAAAAATCAAAAACGCTAATAAAGTTACGCAAATAGACATTTCTTATGTAATTTTTCATTAGAAAACGATTGATATAAATTTTAGAACGCTAACATTAACCGTTCTCGAGATATTGCACATTTTACAAAAAATTATCAAAAAGTCATATAAAATAAAAAAAAACGTTTCCTATTGAGAAATATATTCACTTTTCATATGTAATACCATGCGATAAATTTGGTGACATCTTTCTCGTGGATATAGCTCGTTCCATTCATGAAAAAAGATACTTTGAGTAATACTTTTGTATTTGAACGCCAATAGTCATTTATCTGCTGTAAGAATAATTTATTTCTTCATCTATAATGCTTGGCATTTTGGCGACGAATGGTGACGAATTTGGTGGAATGTCGCCAATTTGGCGACTTTTTTAAATGTTGCTAAATTAGCGAAAAACTCGCCAAATGGATAAAAATGATGCTAAATCAATGACGACTCATTGATGATTATGACATGGAAAATGACGACTCATTGCTGAAAATTCAATATCTTGGAAAGAATATAAATAACTACTATAAAAATAATCTATTTTTTTTACTGTAAAAGTAGTAAATTCATTGCATTATTTAAGGGAAGTCATGTGCTGCCCACGTCATATTTTTTGTTTTAATTTATGGGATTTTTTGATAAATTTATTTGAAAAATGTGCAATATCTTGAGAACGGTTCGTGCTAGCGTTCTAAAGTTTATGCCAATCGTTTTCTAAGGAAAAATTACATAAGAAATGTCTATTTGCATAACTTTATTAGCAGTTTTGATTTTTTGACGATTTTTTCAAAATTTCACCCATTTAAGGGGGTTCCGAACATTTGATTACATTTAAAAGCAATAGGCTTCCAGTATTCACGGATTGTGATTTTTGTACCAAATTTCATTCGAATTGCTCCATTCGTTCGTGAGATATCGTCTCCCCAGACTCACTGATGAATGAATGAATGATATGAAGGTGGGTGGCTCCGGAAGAGCCTAGCACATCGACCAGAGGTCTATTGTACTACCCCTAAAAAGTGAAGGTCCCTAAGAGAAGAGACCAGTAGCCGATGCAAACATGAGCAGGCACTTGACAGGAATGTCATTCAGCTCCCAGGGTTCAATCACATGGCGACCAATGTGTTCGAATCTGTGAGCAGAGTAGGCCTCACATTCACACAGAATGTGAGTTGCAGTTTCTTCACTGTAATTGCAGCCTCTGCAAAGCGAATCCTTGGAGACACCCATAATATTAAGATGTCTCTTGAGAGTGCAGTGCCCAGTAAGGAGCCCAACAGCTCTCCTGATGCCAGTTCTACTGAGCCTAAAAAGTTCCTTTTGACGTGCACTAGGGCAATTACAGTTGAGAATTTTTGCTTGCCTTTGTCCCTTAGTGTCCCGCCAGTTCTTGCATTGAAGCTTCCTGAAGATGTCAAAGACAATTCTTCTGATAAGATCATTGGGAATACCCAAGACTGGCTCAGGGCCCACAAAAGGAGTACTAGAGCCTTTCCTAGCAAGTTCATCTGCCAATTCATTGCCAGGAATGCCCGAATGACAGACTCACTGATACACAGACATCACCTCAAAAATGTTTGATTCATGATCAGGGATGCTTAAAAGGTGCTCTCCCGTCGAAAACTCGAATTCGAATTTTCGACCCCGTTACAATACTGTCATTATACGTTATGTATACAAGCAAAGTAATAATATCTGCCTTCTGCCCATTATTTGAGCAGATTTTTTCGTTAATCCAGGATTGACTTGAAGCAGCACAGTTATTAAATAACTTTCAACTTAAAATCCTGCATTATAGTTTTACACAATCCGTGTTACAGTGTGTGTAGCTCTGAAAAAAACCATTTTTTGTCAAAGATAATCAGCCATAATCTGAGAAGTGAAACATAAACATCAAATGAGCGAGTTGTATGTAACAGTTGTATGTATACTTTTTGATGACGCAATACGCTGATAGTTGGGAGAATCGGCAGGACAGTGACTCACATGAGATTTTTGAAATGCAGAGAAATTCTGAGTGTGTGATTGCATAATTACTACTGCATCTTTTTCAGATGTATTGCCTTGTGGAAAAAATAACTTTTAGACTTACGATTTGTTTAGACTCTGTTTATAAGTGAACCCCTCCCCCCGCTTTGAAGCTGTTTTTGGTAACAAATTCTCGACTTATATGCAAGTATATACGGTAATTTCGGTTCCTTTGGTTTGAAGGTCAGAACATGTTGTCAACCATGCTAAAAAAAGAGCATAGAATGTTTTTTTTTTCCTTCCAGAATTGGTTGATACGTTTAATCAATGGTCTTATGATTTTATTAAGTTAATAATATTAAAAAAGTATTTTATTTTTTAGATAACTATAATATGTTATTCAAAATTAAAAATCAAGCTTTAACAAGCTTAATTAAAATTCAAGCTTTTTAACCCTTTCGGGATGGCGGCATTCCGAAACTGCCGTGGCCCAAAGGACGGAGCGCTTCGTTTCCGAACTGTTCCCAAAAGACGGCTAAAATTCACTAAAAATCACCCGTTCAACACAGCATTCTACTTTTTTCAGGAAGAAAGGAAATACTTATTTTCTGTTTGATGTATATTTTTTATACAAACAAGTGTTTCCGATTTAGAACATGTTCCTTAATTGTTTTCTTAGGATACAGGGGTTTAAAATCTTTTATAAGGTAAATAAAACATAGATTCTTACCATGTTTTTTTCCAGACGTTTACAATTATCAACAATCAATCGTTTACAATTATCAAACAATTTGGGGGTGTTGGGAGAGGGGAAAATGCATGATTTTCATTTTGTCCACTTAGAGTGGATATATTTAATTGATAAAAAGCTAGTTTCCTTGGGGGTGAAATTATTTGCAGTATTTTCTTGGGGGCATGAAAATTGTCAGTACTCAGGTTGTTTTTACCTTAAATCTTAGATCAGTCTGAGAGCTGTTAGTTTTTACTTCTAAGTTGTGACACATTTTAAGAAAATTCTTAGTTAACATTTATTTTTAGTTAACATTATGTCCAAACGACCATCATCTGATGCAATGAGTTCTAAAACAAAATATGTTTCATTATCTATGGAAGATAAAGTGACCATTTTGAAACGTATGAACAAAGGTGCTTCTGCTAAAATATTAGGAGATGAATATTGTGAGGACCTACTGTAATTGAAATGTTTAAAAAAAAGACTTCTAATAACGAGCCTAAATAATCAACTTTTTGCAGACATTTTTTTTTCTTTCAAAAATTTTCTTAATCACTAAATTTGATTCTATAATTACATGCAATTTAGTTAACCAAGTATATTTTTTCATATAGATTGTAAAAATGCTTTATTTAATACATGTTTTTAAAATGAATAATATTCTATAACATTTTACGTCATTCCAGTAAATTTTAGAAAAAGTGTTCTGAATTACGTAAAAACCCCTTATCCAGAATGCTTGAAGTCCCAAGCAGTCCGGATAATAGATCCAGTACTGTACAACTAGTACACTTAGTTCTTTAATGGGAACTCCTCTCTGCAAAAAAGGAATGTCTGATAAAAACTAGTTGCTAGCTGAGTTTATGCTTACGCATTGAGGGAACAATTAAATTTTCCTTTGGAGAGTATATTGTGAAGGGAAAATTGTGTTTGCCATAATTTTATGACGACTACTTGCTACTTCATTATTATTATTATTAGTAGTAGTAGTATTATGGGTTTGCTAATATCAAGACTGTGCTTTTGTGTTCTTCATTGATAATAAGATTGAATGTGGAAATATTTTATGTAAACAACTTGGGATCTCAAATATTACAGTATCCATATCGTCGATTGAAAAAGTTTTTTGCTTCTTACAACCAGCTATTTTTAAATGATGCGATTTCGGCAATACAAATGATCTAAATGAACAACGAACTATGAAAATAATTTACACTCCAGTGGGGAGGGGGAGGTAGCAACAAAGACTTTCTGATTGTTATCTTTGAGAAAACAAACAAACTCAAAAGGAAAACAGATTTTGTTAGGGGATGGGGATTCCTGTGAAATACCTGAAGGTAAACTACAAGAAAGTTGGAACTCCTTGCCACTGGAATTTTGTACTAATTCAATTAGGACCATGAGAAAAGTTCATTGTATCATGGGTTTATTATTATAGTAGGGTTTGACTGCATAAACTGTTTTGATACCATTAACGCCTAAAACATACTTCATATTTAATCAATTTCTCCTATATACTATATACTCTCTCTCTCTGCCATCATTGTTATGGGAATTACAGTGTAAGATTAGAATCTAAACTAATTTATTTACAATCATATGTACATGTATAAAGCCCGACAGAGGGTGCAGTTATATACAAGATACATCATAATTTCATAATGACGACTTACATGGCCCAAACAATTTCAGAATTTTACACTTGTAAAGTTCAATAATTGTTTTCTTAAAGTCCGATTACGAAATATCCTTACTGTTGAAGATCCCTTTTCGTCGGTTTTAGAATCTTTCTGGTGGACTTCTGTTTTGGCGAGGTGAGATACGTTGAGCATATGGTTTGAGAGTTTGAATGTGAACTATTTTCGGTAGGATTTTTCCTTTGACATCAGCGATCTCGTAACACACGACCCCAACTTGACGTACAATGCAAAAATATCCTTTAAACTTTGGAGTAAGTTTATGGTCTTGAGCTTGCGGCCAGTCGTAAAGCACTAGATCGCCGCTGTTGAATGTCTTGTCAAGTCGTCTGTGGTCAAATCGACGTTTGTTTTCTTGATGAGTTTCTTCAATATTCAGTAATGCATTTTCACAAAAATAAGGGAGATCTTCTAGTTGTTCCAATCGAGTTGATTCGTTTATAATGGTTCCAAAATGAAATTCTTTTGGTAGACGAGGGTTATAACCATGTAACAAAAAGAATGGTGAATATTTGCTTGAATTTTGTCGGACAGTATTTATCGCAAGTAAGGTATTTGGAAGAAGTGAGTCCTATTTGGTTGGATTATGGTATGCGAATTTCATCAAAACACTTATGAGGATGGCATTCACACGTTTTTCTGTAGAATTTGACTGTGGAGTGTAGGGTGGAGTTGGTCGATGTTCGATGCCATATTTTTTTAGAAAGTTTTGTGTATGGTGAGCAATATATGCAGGCATTCTTAAAAATTCGTAGTGTCCGTCAGGTATTACAAAACTTGTCTTGTGAATATCGTTGGTATGCACTTTTATATGCAGAAATGCTGATTTGATATCTACTTTCGACATATATTTCTTTCCAGCAATACGATAAATAACATCGTCCATGTTATCAATTGGTTGAGGGTCTTTGATAGTAATGGGATTAATTGTTCTAGCATAGTCGACTACAGTTCGAAGGGGGTGTTGTGCCGTGAAAGGGTTGTTCTACTACAAAAACAGGAGCAGCGTATTGAGAATTTTAATCTTGGCAGACGTTTTGTTTTTTCCATTCAGAAATCTGAGTTTTTAAATGCAAACAATGTGGTTCTGGAAGTCGATATGGCTTGCATTGTATAGGATAATCATGTTGTAGTTGAATTTTTGATTTGATGTATGGAAATTCACCGATTGGAGATTCCGAAGATGAAAAAGCATCGTCAAATTCTCAGAAAGAATTTTCTGTAATTTTGACTGTTCAAGAGGAGCGAGTTCAATTTGGACTCAACAGGAGATTTCGTTGATTTTGGAATGTTTGTATTCGATGTTTCTCTCTCTTCCGAAAGTTCTGCAGATTTTTCTTTTAACATGTTTGGAAATGTTAGCGTTTGTGTTACTTTTTTTGCAAATTAGCGATGTAATTCACTGAAGGTTTGGCAGGTACACATTTAAAATGTTGAAGCGATGTAGGCGTTGCAATGCACAAAGAATTATCTTGTTCAAAAATATAACGTGCATGAACTGATATTTTCCAATCTGTACCGAGAATGATGGCAACGGAAAGTTGATCACAGATACCAACTTTTGGCATTGTGTAATCAATGTTTCCTATTTCAATATGTAATGCTATCCATCCAGATGGTGTTACGTAACCACCAGCAACACTGAGAAGTCTATCTTGCCATGGATACACATTGGCAGTGGTAGGGACATAACAACTGTTAATTAAGGTAATACAAGAACCTGGATCACAAAGAGCGTCAACTGTAGTATTGCCATTGATGATGGTGACAACAATTGGTGTTTCATGAGACACAGATTTAATGCAATTTACAGAAGATTGTTGTTTTGATTTTTAGTCGAATTAGAGTTTTTTGCAGCATTATATTCTGGAGATGTTGATCAATAATAGTTGGTAGAATTCGACTGCGGATAATTAGTAAAATTTACGGATGGTTTTACAATTTGCTGTTTCTCTTTTAGGTTTGGTGAAGGTAATGAGCATTGGGAAGAAATGTGGCCATAATTTCCACATCGCCAACAATGAAAGTTTTCAGGAGAATCCATTTTGGGATTAAATTTTTACATAAATTTCTTTTTTTGATCATTTGAGCGAAATGGTCTTTTTTCATCGTCATGAAACTGAGAATCATAGTTGTCATTTTTAGATACACTTTTAACGTTTAACATATGAAAGTTTTTCTTATTGTGCAAAAAAGAAAGTTGTTCCGATTTGTCTTTATGCAAGTGCCTTCTTGAATCCAATGATGAAGCGTGGTCAATTCATTCTGTAACACTTTCATATGTGTGAACGGAGAGTGGGTAATCCCATCAGTCGTCTTGTATGTCACCTAGAATGAGTGAAATGCGTTTGAATACATCCAATTTATGCGGAGCATTTTTGAACAAGGCATCTTTTGCGTAAATATATGACACTAAAGTTTCGTCTTCACGAAGCACACGTTTCGCCTGAAATGAAAAAAAATCTTTCATGTTCATCAATTGTTTAAATCGCTTTTGAAATTCTTTTTTCCATTCTAACCAATCTTAACAATTTTTTCCGTGCACTGAGTCCCAATCTGCGGCTGATGATTTTAATCTTGTTTGTGCATTTATGAAAGTTAAGGAGGGCTTCCAATGTGCATGAAATGCAATTCTTTCCACTTGCATAATCCATTTTGTTGGATCTTCGAATTGTTTTTCGGAAAAATTCGGTATCGCTTGAGCGGTATCCATAGTAGAGTTTATTTGAATCGGCGAATTTAATTTTTCTTGATTTAAAGCCGATTGCTGAACAATGGCAGCTAATTGTGCGACAATGTTAGCAAAATCTGGTGCGGTTGAAGAAGATTCATCGCAATGTTTAAAATTTTCGGCGATTTGATTATTTTTACTTTCGATTTGGTTTTTCACTTCTTGAATTTCTAATTCTTTCTCCTTTAAAGTTTGTGTCAGTTCTATATGTTCATTGCGGGCAGAGTTTAATTTATCAATTGTTTCTTCACGAAGATGTTTTTCATTGTCTGTAACCAAATGTTGAATTAGTTCATCTTTCGATCCTATACAAGATAATTTTCGATTATTCAGTTCGGTTTTTAATTGTGAAACTGTGAAGTCTTTTAAGTCTTTCCAGTCCAATTTTTCCATTTTGTGTATATATTGCGAAAAAGAATTATGATGAAAACAATTACCTTCTACCTTCGGTGCTTGGAAACGAGAGAGTCATATGTGTAGATAATGTCACGAAGATGAGGCATCAGCGGCCTGGCTTGAATTATTTCTGTTTTCAGTCGAATTGATAAACAGAATGAAATTTTTTGCAGAGTGAAAGTTTTACGACTGCGCCATGTAAGATTAGAATCTAAACTAATTTATTTACAATCGTATGTACACGTATAAAGCCCGACAGAGGGCGCAGTTATATACAAGATACATCATAATTTCATAATGACGGCTTACAATAGTATTCCATAGAAAATTATGCTAAGTAAATCTTAAAACTCAAATAACATGAAATTACTAAATAGTCTATCTTTTTCTAGTTTTTTGCATAATATATCTACACATAAACTCCTGTTTGTAAAAATTGCAACACCATGAAGGAATCATCTGAATTGAGTGAAATTTATTCCACAAATGAACTGTATTGATACAAATAAACAGTTAAATTTGCAAAGCAAAAAAACAATATTACATATCGAAAATCGGTATTTGGTGAAGCCACCACGCATTGCATTAAGTGCTTCTATATGACGTGGCATCGAATCAAACACATTTTGAATTTATACCTGAGGAAGAGCATTCCAGATTGCTTCTATCCGAACCCAAAGTTCAGCTGTATTAACTACAGGATGGGCATCACTGGCAAGATGCCGACCGACAAAGTTTAAGACATTCAATAGGTGACATATCCTGTGATTAGGCATACCAAGGAAGAAGCTGTATCTGTTGTGCTGAAAAGATGACCTAGAACACTCCAAGCAACATGTGGACGAGCATTATTCTATTGAAATACAGCTCCAGAAATGCATTGAAGGAAGGGTATTACTTTGGGCTTAAGAACTTCTCTGATGTACTGATTGCTGTTGAGATTACTCACAATTCTTAATAGCTGAGATTGTTCAAGATACCCAATGGCACCCCAGACTACCACGCTTGGCTTTTGTACAGTATGATGTTGGATAACTCCCTCCAGGAGGTGGTGTTTAGTGCTATAGCATCTAGCTTGAATGCAGCTATCACTGTACCCCAAATTAAAGTGGGATTCATTGGAAAAGATGACTTGTTGCCAATCGGCACGCCAGTGTCTATGTTATTGAGCCCATTGTAGCCGCAAGTGTCAATGGTTTTTTGGTACAAAGTTCTTATACGCCATCTACGGTGCAACAGACACCATCCAATTGTTGGAGCAGAAAATAGCACACCTATAGCAGTGTTCCAACGCTCTGCTAACTGTGGAGATGAAGCTGTACGGTCCATCACTGTTATGCGGATGAGGTGTCTATCATCCCATGCTGACATAACATTTCATCGTCCACCACCAGATTTGCAACTCGTCCGGTTTCTTCAGTTCACTGCTTCCGCACTCACTTCAGTATCGTGACATTATGCTCCATACAAGCTGCTATTGTACAATAAGAAAAAATCTGATGTGGGCAGCACATGACTTTCTTCTATAATACAATGAATTTACTACCTCTACAGCAAAAGAAATAGGTTATTCTTATAGTAGATACTTATATTCTTTCCAAGGTATTAAATTTTCATCAAATAGTCATTATTTTCATTGATTTAGCGTCATTTTTATCCATTTGGTGACATTTTCGTTAATTTGGCAACATTTAAAAAAGTCGCCAAGTTGGCGACATTCCACTAAATTCGTCACCAAAATATCGCCAATCATTATGGAAGGAGAAATAAGTTATTCTTATAGCAGATAAATGACTATTGGCTTTCAAATACAAAAGTATTACTCAAAGTATCTTTTCTCATGAATGGAATGAGCTAGATCCATGAGAATGATGTTACCCAATTTATCGCATGATATTACATATGAAAAGTGAACCTGTTTCTCAACAGTTAATATATTTTTTTTTAATTTATGGGATTTTTTGATAAATTTATTTGAAAAATGTGCAATATCTCGAGAACGGTTCATACTAACATTCTAAAGTTTATGCCAATCATTTTCTAAGGAAAAATTACATAAGAAATGTCTATTTGCATAACTTATTAAAGGTTTTGATTTTTTTGATGATTTTTTTAAAATTTCACTCGAAAATTTAGGGGGGTTCTGAACATTCGATTGCGTTTAAAAACAATAGGCTTCCAGTATTCACGGATTGTGATTTTTATACCAAATTTCATTCGAATCGCTTCATTTGTTCGTGAGGTATCGCCTCCACAGACTCACTGACACACACACACACACAGACATCACTTCAAAAATGTTCGATTTGTGATCAGGGATGCTTGAAACGTGCTCTCCCATTGAAAACTCGAATTCGAATGTTCGACTCCATCATAATACTTTCCTTATACATTATGTATATAAGGAAAGTAAAAACAGCTTCATAAAGGCCTGTCATTCTTCCCTGTTCAAACTCCGTAACTTGCTCATATGGCGCCTTCTGTCATTGTAGAGGCTTAGTGACTTCTCTTGAAATGTTTACCATTAGCAGACAACCATGAGACTATTTTTAACGTCCCATTACAGCTCTCTATTTATACAGCTAAAACAGCAGATCAGAGGGCGATGTTCAGCCCACGCTTGCGCAGTGACTCTGAAACTCTAATCATTTACATAACACACCCTAATTTGCATTTGTTGTAAGTTTCAGCTCAATAACGTAATTCTTTTTCATGGTGTTGTAGTTTTTACAAACATGAGTGTAAAATTTGATAGGTGTAGATGCGTTCGTTCTTAAGTTATCAAATCTATATCTCACAGACATACACACAAAGAAGGATATATTTTCAAAGATGTTCAAAATAGGTTCAAAAAATAGATTTTTAAAATATTCAGGACTCAAAAGGTCATTTTTTCAAATAAGTCACTTTTGTTGACCAAGTCACTAAAACTAACTTTTTTTTCTTCTAAAAATTAACTAAAAGTCACTTTTCTACTCATTTTTTATTTTTATTAATTCTTCTAAATTCATTTTTAATGTAGATTTGATTATAATTTTGTCTTACCCTGGAGTTCTTATGAAGTACATTTGAAGAGAGAGAGGTCTAGAACATGTGCTCCTTCTTTCTGATAATCCAGGTTGTGTAGTATTATCATTTACAGCAGGAATTGCAGAGCTTCTATATTTTCCCTTTTATTTATTTATTTATTTTTTATTCTAATATTTATTTATTTATTTTTTAAATATGTTATCTTTTAAGGTGCTTTTTTGAGTAGTATGCTTGGGTTTACACTGCAGTTTAGTATAGAATTCTAAACTAGATAAGTTCATCTATATTGTCTATTTTAGAATGTATAGACGCTGTAATATATATATATATATATATATATATATATATATATTTTTTTTTTTTTTATTATGTTCTAACATTTTTGGTACTATCTTAATTTTTTAACCATGTGACTGGCAATTTGGAATCAATTAATGGAATATAATCTAAATAAATTACTGAGAGAAATGCATTTGCATTGTGTTTCCCTGAAATAGATTAGAATACTGTGGGCATTCCAGAAATGGTTTGGAAGACAGAAACATAATTTTTAGTGTACACATTAACTTCAAATGTATTCACATAATCAAAACCCACCTTGTAGAATTTGTCCCACAGATGCTATCAATCACAAATACTTGAGACAAACATGCAACATATTATCTGCAACAGGTACGGAGAAAAATGGATTTAGTCCTTTGGGCCCTATTGGTCTGAAATTCCGCAAATTTGAGATCATAGAAAAATTCATAAATATCTCCTGGATCCAAGGTGTCCTTGAAGATGATAGATTGTTGGTATCGTAGGTATGAAGATTGTGTTTACTATGGAGACTTGACATACTGAGGGGTCTTTTACTGGAACCTTTAGAGTTCTCGAATTTCAAAGACTGCTAGGGTGGGGATCAGAGTAATCGTCTTCTGGGCCTCGCTACTCTCTGAAAATCTAAATTTCTTGCACAAAAAAGGCACTATTGCCTTTCACAGAATTCTCCAATTCGAGCATTATTTTTTTGCTGTTAAATAATTTTGTACTATTGTATTTGTACTGTGTCAGATGGTTTTGTTATGATGGGATAATCCCTTTTTTTTTAATTTTATGCACTTATTATTTATTTGATTTATGATTATTATTATTTATTTTTACTCTATTTTATAAGTTATTTATTCTAATTGATTATATTTATTTCCAAGTTTAAAGTTATTATTTACATTTGACACTATTATATATCATTTCAATTTGGTCGTATAGTTTTTCAATAAAGTTATTTCCATTACTATTAAAATTGCTTCTTTATTTCTTTCCTTTATTAAACCATTACTATTCTTTGGTCTGTGCTCGACCTTGTTTACATCTCAAAAATGCATTTCAACACCTTAAACAACTCTAAAAATTCCACTTACCTATAAGCAGCTTCATTCTAAATAATAATAGCACAGCCAACACTAAAGAATGACAACCATTATTGTTAAATTTAATATTAGCTTTTATTGCAACAATAGAAAAACATCTTCCAATTTATTACTTAATTTTCTGTATAGTGTAGTACATTGCGAATCCCAATTTAAACTTCAGTTACAAATTAAAAATCTTTTAAAAAAAATCCGGTTAACACAAATTATGTACTCATCTATAATTAAAGCAATCCAGGTACTGAATCCACTCTGGTCTGAAGACCAGAGTTTGGGTCTGCCTGAGGAGTTGTCCACCAAAACTTAAATGTTGAAACTTATACAATAACACAAACACTAATTTAAAAAAATGCAAACGTTAAACTTAAAAATAACAAAAACAAACACCAATAAAAATTCAAGTAATAAATTCAAGTTCTGTAATAGCGCTGTGAGCACCACCAAAATTGATTCATAAAAGTGGTTGAAATTAAAATGCTTATTTGGTGAAACTGAAGGGGGAGAAATATCTCCCTAGTTGTGTTAGTAAATTTATTATCAACGCCTTGACAACACAAAACTTGTAGGCACTGAGGAGGAAGCACTGGAAATACGTTGAAAAACTGTAGTTCGATTTCGGCACTTTTGATGCTGATAGAAAAATATTAAACACTGTGAACACTGGAAACAACATGTTGAAAACTGTAGGTCGGTTTCGACACTTTTGTTGCTGATAACAGAATCAATCAAAGGCAGCATACCCGGGAGAGCATCACACTTAAAATAACCCAAGTTACACTGCAGTCGGTTTCAGGAATGCCAAGATGCTCAGTGTTCAAATTCAAAGGTTTATTTTCATAATCGTAAGATTCAAAGGCAGAAGTAACTGTATCTGTCTTATCTTGGGCTTTGATAGTTACAATGTTATTATAAGAAGCACATTTCCAGATCTTAACCCATCACTTCATAATTTCAAAGAAACTAAACTTACGTGAGATTTGTCCATCACCTCCAAAACACCTTTTTTTGGTGACCCCGGGCTCAGCCCTCAAAAATTTTGTCGACCTACGTACAACGCCGACCAGGAGATGACCCCCTTAGCAACACGCTTGCCTCCCAGGAGACGCCAAACTTGGCAAGTGAAAACTCTCACTTCGCGCCGAGCGCTCCTGCATATACCACAGAATAAATACGATGCTATGCCAAGAATCATGGGGCACGAAAGTTAAAATTACGCCGCCAAGCACGCAGCAACCCAACGGAATTTTTGGCACCCTCTTTCCAGGTATTTAAAGATTATACAAAAAGGATCCAACTTGCCTAAAACTTGTCTTAAGATGCGTCTTTTCTCTGCACTTTCATGAATGAAGTGGGATGAAGTTAAAACCCGAGAGCGGAAAGCCGAAAGATTAACAAAAGATATTTTAATGTTTGAAGACTCATCCTGCATAATTTTGAATATTGAAAACATTAAAAATAGCAAATTTACATTAAAAGGGGAATAAATCGCCGAAATATTCAAAACAACAAATAAATTTAGAATTTTGAGGGGAAAGGGGAAAATAACAAATTTTGAGCTATTATCAAATTTTGAACCAATAATTAAATTTAGAATCATAAATCCTGGCATAACAGTTTTCTTCCACATCGGCATAGATCATGTGAAAAAATGGTGCTTCCTATGATATGAACCTCAAGGTGCAGAGCCACTCGCTTTTCAGCCTCCTGCTTTTGTGACTCCCTCTAAACTGAATCTTCATGCAGTAAACATTAGCGAGATGATTACCTGGAGTTCCCCAAGGTGCATAGTATTTCTGCTGAGAAAACATTCTGCAGTAATAATGCACAGAAAATGAAACATGACACCAAACACAGTGCTCGGAGAATCACGCTAGTTGCCTGTGCATTATGGAATTTTAGGAATCTCGTTAACCCCTGAACACGTGCAACCACACTAGAGATATTTAGAAAATGGTAAAAAATCCAATGCATGTGCATGCATGAGAGTAATTTCCAGTAATAAATTACATTTGCCAAGGGAAATAGTAAGGTGGGATCAGTACTTCCTATTTTTAAGATCATGACCTGTTGTGAGTCCTGAATATTCTTATCCATCAAAATCTCAAATTCAAAATTTTCTTTGAAGACAACACTTTCTCTATTTAATAATATGGGAAATCGAAACTCATTATTGGATCACATTAAATTCAAGGTTGTGTTATATTCAGGTTAATAGTGTAACATTTTATGCTTTTTTATGCCTTTTTTCTTTATTGTTATTTATTATTTTTTAGGAAAGACCTCCTGTGATGAGCAGAAAACTATAGTAAGTTCTTTTAGTATTGGACTAACTTGTTTTCTTTCTTTTATTTTCATTGTTATACCTAGGGACCACTCTTCATGTTAGTGTTGAACTGTGACAGAGTTTGTTATCTAAATAAGATAACTGTTCATTTGACATAGATAGATTGGAAAATAACCCCCCTTTATTATCTTGTATTGCCCCATCCCTGCAATTTACAAATTGAATTCTAAAACTGCTTACCATATTTATGTATTTCTTTTGTTTCAATTCTTGTACATTTATTTTGTCATAATACATTGTTTCACATTTATGCTTTCCTAAGTATGATAGGTATGTAGTATGTGCTTAGCATACCTAGCTTATTATACATTTTTAACAATTTACTACAACATAGTTGAAAAGTGTTTATGACTTTGTTTATTCTGTCTGTCCGTTCATATGATAACTACCGTAAAAATGACTTTATCAAAATGAAAGTTTAGTATGTTGTTTAGATGGTCTATGGGACATATGAAAATATAAATGAATAGTATCATCCAATTAGTTTTGGATTGAATTCGGCTTGAAAAAATGAAATACATTGAATCCTATGGGACCTAATTCTTCAAACATTTTTTAAGCGAATTTAAAATTCACAAATTGCTTCGAAAGTTTTAGGAAATATTCAAGTTATCCCATAAAAATATGAAAAAAATTTCAGCAAAATATATTTGGTAGTTTTTTAAATAAAAATTAAAATAATAATTACACCCATATTGTATGAAGAGATCACATGACCCACTTCAAAATAAATTATGGCATCCATCTTGTGTCAAAATCGTGATTTTTAGAGTTCTTTTTAATTTAAATTTAGTAATATATTCGTCCTAATACCGCTTTATTTTTGCTTAATTTCTGTGCATCTATATTCTGAAACAACTCAATTACAATATACACTCTAAGACAAAAAAAATCAATGCACCAAGAAAGAATTATCCAAATGAGACAAAATTTGGTATGTGTAATGTAACGTGTAATGTACGTGTAAGACAAAAAAAAATCAATGCACCAAGAAAGAATTATCCAAATGAGACAAAATTTGGTATGGGTAATGTGGATGTACAGAAAAAGAAATGATTAGAATTTCAGAACAATTGGATGATTTATTGCACTGAAAGATCTATACAAAGTGAGCACTTCAATATGGCGTTGGTCCACCTCTGGCCTTGATACAAGCTGGTACTTGACGTGGCATTGATGCATAAACTTGTTGTATGGTGTTGTGAGGGATGTCATTCCAAATGGCCTCCAATTGACAAGCTAATTCGTCTACATTCTAGGATGGTCGGGTCACAGGCGACGCCCCATCTCAGTCCAAATGTGCTCAATAGGCGAGAGATCTGGGGATCTGGCTGGTGAAGGCAGTGTTTCGTAAGCACGTAAACAATTAATAGAGGCGTGCTGTATGTGGCCTGGCATTATCTTGTTGAAAAGTTAGCCCAGGGTGTCGCGAAAGGAATGGCAATACAATGGGTCTTAGAATGTCGGCAACAAACTGCTGTTCTGTGATAGTGCCAAGGACTATCAAAGGGGTCTGGCTATCAAATGAAATGGCATCTGAAAAAATTTGGAGGGGGGATGTTACAAATTGGCTTTAAAACTTTTAATTGTGTGTGACTTTTAAATGTTGCGAATTGACAAAAGTGTCACTAAATTGATAAAAATGTCACCAAATTGATAAAAATATCATCAAATTGATAAAAATGACTCAAAATAGGAGGCAATGCTTTGCAAATTTTTAATTCCCCTCATCAAATTCCCTTTTTAATTTTCCTCCCTTAATATTCACCAGAACGGACATACCTTCTAGTATATAAGAAATGCACTTCTCTTCGTTTGTTTGTAACACTTAACGATACATGTGGTGAACTTGTCGAATAATTCAACAAAATATCGCAAACTTGGTGATGTTCAATCCCAAATTAATGAAAATATCATCAAAATTGCAAAAATGGCACCAAGTTAATGAAAATGATTCCTAATTGATGCATGTATTATTAAAATATTTTAATATATGGACTTACATGATTTAATATATGGCTTATTGAAGATGCTATCAATATTGATAATTTTTTAACTGTGAAAAAAGTATTGCATTATATAAAGAAATTCATGTTCTGCCCACATCAGATTTTTAAATATAATCCTATAAGTCAGGCGATCAGTTTTGACTTTTTACTTTTATTAACTTTGTGTCTATTATTTTCTGCATAGTAGGGTAGGAAATTATAGTGATAGTGTTTTATTCACAAATTGAGTTTTAAACAGATAAATATCAGATGGATTCTTTAGATACCAGAAGTTACCACTTCGACTGAGCTTGCTTGCTTGCTAACCACTCATTCTTTCCACTTTATTTTGTTCCTTTCCGAATCCCCATGCTTTTTTTAGTAGTTTTGATTTGATTTAGGCTTTTTTTCATGCATGTATTTTGATTTAGACATGTATTTAGGGTACTGTTACTTAGCAACCTATGTGTCCGCTAAGTGAATCTGTATTAACAAAGGTCACTTAGAGATGAAGTACTCTGTGTCTTCGCAAAGGCAGGTGAAAAACGCTTAAAGATAATTCTTTTACTGTGATTTCCAGAAGAACGTAAAAATTATTACCATGTGTATCATATTTGTTTTTGAATATTTATGAAGCCTGAAATCAATATGCATAATTTTACAACAGTTATAAATGTTTTATATATAATATCAATTTATTCAGTATTGTATTATTATTTGATTTTCTGTAATCTGATAATATTGTATATTTGATATTAGTTCTTTTTTGGCTTCGTGATATTCCTAGTCAAGATTTATATTTCACTCATGTTAAAAAGGTTTAGTGTATTATAGTAAATATTATTTCTCGTTTAAATTTATTGTTTTATTTATGAATATTTCATAAAACTATGAAATTAATTAAGATTCATATTCTATAATTTTAACAATTTTTTTTTTTTTAGGAAAAAGATTCCCCAGGTCCATTAAAAAAAATGTGGAATTATCTTACTAAACCAGGTGAAAAGGGATACTACAGGCAATATGAAGGTTATTTTTCATATCCTTTATTTTACTGTGTAGCATTTTCAGATTATTAATTTTTTTTCCCTAAAATGTTCTGTGCATCTGAAATTTATGATTTTTCCAGGAGCTCCTTAAACATATTTTAAGATAATCTGACTTATTGAATTGCTTGAAATTACTGATGTCATAAATACTATTTACTAACTAAATGTACTGTTTAAGAAGCTATCATCAAGTTTGGGCAGTGTTCAGGCTGTGTTACTGTTAGTCTAAGACAGTTAAATATACATACAGATTAAACTGCTGTTAATGTAAAAAACTGCTAATGTAATAAAGCAACATACGACACAAAACTGATAGTGTCGACTGATTTTAAAGGCAAGAAACAGCCTCCATCAGGAAACATAGGAAATACAGTCTTCACATTTGAGAGCTAGATCAACAACTGCTGTTAGAATAGCAAATGGAACTGAAGCAAGGAAGGGGGGTTCCAATGGCGAGAAGAGAACATGTAAAAGCAAAACACATAGTTTTTTTTAAGTACCCCTTTTTATTATTTGCAACTTACATCTATGTAAAATGTATTAAATTATTTGGGTACTTACATGCATGAAAGACAGTGACATACCAAATTTTGACCTTTTAGCTACTTCAAGCTATTCCCCCAAAATGAGTACCTTCCTATGGCAGGTCCAAGACTGACTGACTCAATAAAGTTCAATATTCAAAGAATTAAAATATATCACAAAAGACGGTACTTGCGTATTATCCCGTCGACCATTTCAGTCGAAATCGAAACTGTCGCCAAAACGTAGATTTCACGCCAATGATCGAAAACTATAACATCACAAGACACTGTGCAAACCCGGCCATCCAAATTGCTGCTCTATATCTTAGGATGAGTCGGATGGTCTGGGTCTTCGACTAATGCGGAAGCCATTCATTTTTGCTTTGGTAACTGCACATATTAAAACATACTGTTTTTTTTTTCTACTGGCAAAATGATTAAAATTTGGGACTTGCCTACTACAGAATAGCATGCAGTGGCCTTTTTTCAACAATACAGGATTTTGGCATCTAGAAAAATGTGCATTAATGGCCACGATATGGGTCTTTATGTGAAAACAGATAAACAGTGGCGATGCATTGTGAAAGACTGTCAGAAATATGATTACTTACGTATTATCCCATCATTCATGTCAAGGTCAATTTGTATCAATTATTTATTTGTCAATTTTTGTGTTAAGTGTTTTATTTGCATCTTCATCGCATGAAAATGTAAGCAAAGTTTTTTTAAATGTGAACAAAACTTCGTAGTTACTGATAATATTTTGGTTGCAATGTTTGATTGACTAAGTTTCTTAAACTTTTTGTTACCAACTGAAAGTTCACCAACGGTCGATGGGATAATATTTAAGTACCGAAAAGACAATGATATACTAAATTTTGACTTTCTAGCCACTCACGTTATTCTCAAATGTTGACTCTTATGGTGGGCCCAAGATGGACTTGGCCAACAAAGTTCAAAATCCAGGAGTTAAAATATACCCCAAAAAAGACAACAATATGCTAAATTTGTAATTTTTTTCTACTCTGGTTATTGAGTTATTCTTTAAAAATCTGTACATTCCAAAAATGTGTACAAGGCCGTGCAAGGCACTACTAGCCTAATAAAGTTCAAAAGCAAAGAATTATAATATACCATAAAAGACAACAACATACTAAATTTAGGACTATCTAGCTACTCTGGTTCTTGAGTTATTCCTCAAAATTGAATTCATTCCTATGGTGGGCCCAACACTGACTGGCTCGATAAGATTCAAAATCCAAAGAATGAAAATATACCACAAAAAACATTGACATACTAAATTCGAACTTTCTAGTTGCTCTGATTTTTGAGTTATTCTCAAAAATAAGTACATTCCTATGGCAGGCCCAGGACAGACTTGCCTGATAAGTTTCATTATGAAAAGAATTAAAATATCCCTTAAAAGACAATAATATATCAAATTTCATGTTACTATGATAAATGGAACCTGATGAGTTGGATCCTCAAAGATTTGAATTACACAGATAAGCAACACATTTCCTATAGAGGGCTTAGGACAGGCTAGCTGAATACGGATCAAAATCAAAATAATTAAAATGTATCACAGAAAACTATGACATTGATGATTAATCCTGATCTAGAAATCAGATAATGCAGAGATGCATATTACTCCCCCCCCCCCCCCTTATCAATCACATCACAATACGAAAGAGATTTAATGAAGATAATTATAATTAATAATATTCCTGTTATTGGGTTATATATTGTAACTATGGAAGGGTAAAAAAATTTGATCAAGAAATTTAGTATGGCGATGCCATACCAAATCCTATAACAGCATTTGCCATGGAATGACATATCAAATTTCATGTTACTGTGATTAATGGAACTTGATTAATTAAGGCCTCAAAGATTTAATTCAGACTGACAAACAAACACTAGGTTGAAGACCCAGACCGTCCGACTCGTCCAGAGGACTAAGAGCAGCTATTTGGACGGCCGGGAAGGAAACAAACACTAGGTGAAGTTATTTAAAAGTTTGTAAAAAAGAGGAAAGAATGAACATGGGAGGAAGGAACATAGGCCATATGACTTTCCTGAAATGCATTGAAATCAAATGTTACCAAACACATTTTGATTAAACAATTCCTTCATAAATTTGCAGTAAAGAAACGGGTTTCAATTTTATGTATATACTTGTAGATATACCCACCTTTGCTCAGAATTTAACATTTTTACAATTTCTAATACTATTTTAAATAATTTTTCTTCCAAAATTTCATTAAAATAAACTCAATCTCCGTATAAAAATAAAAAGTGTAGTATCTTTTTTCATTATACAAATTTATCTTCAGAATAATCTAAAAATGCATCCTTATTGCATTTGTAAACTAATTAACAAAAAATAAAGTTTGGTCCACATATCCAAAATAATCAATCCCCAACACCATCTAAAACTATTTCAGTGTCTGCACGGAGTATGGGCACAATAAATCCATAGGTCTCCTTCCTAAAAGTGATGGATTATGTGGAAGAGGTTATGGTTCCTATAGTTACCACGCCAAAGCTACTTATAGTATTCATTTGAAAAAATTCTGTTAAAATTTGGATTTCTATATTAAACAAATCGATATATATATATATATATATATATAGATAATAGATATGGTATGTAAAAGTAAATACTTATCTAATATATATAATAATTAAATTTTGAACTGTTCATTTGCAGAACGTTCCCCTACTGCTTCATCACCAAATATAGCACCACACTACAATTATCCTCCAAATTCCAGAAAAATCCTCTATCATGCAGGTTCTTAATATAACAATTTAATTTCTCATATATTTCACCATTCTTGTATATTTATTTCACCATACAGTGTAAATTTGTGTGTATTAATATTTTTCATGACACTCATTAGATCAGCAATACATATCAAACATACGTTTCAAAATATTGATTATTATTAGAAGATTATCAAAATATTTTTGAAAGTTAAAATATAGAGAGGATGAAAAATTATCCTTTAATTTCTTAGAAATTTTTTTATACAATAGCAACGAAATATACAGGAAATGAACTAACATAAATGTATCTTTTTTAGGTAAGAGTTTTCAATAGGTATCTTGGTAAAAAAAAAATTAATAAATAATTTTTAAACACATTAATGAGATTCAGAGCATCAGTATATAATTAGAAAGATTATGTATATTTTTATACAGATAAATGTAGAAAATGATTGTAAAATCAGATGCTATTAAACTATCTGAATATATTGAGATTGAAGTAGTTAGCAATATGAGCATAGATTGTCCTGCCTGGCATAAGCTTGGCTTCATAAATTTTTTAGTGACCAGACTCATGCAGGATTCATTTTACAAATTTTTGGTGTGCTGAGTTTAGAAGGACTTAGATTTACAAATTTTAAGATAAAAAGAAAAAAAAAGATAAGCAGGCTGGGCTAGGGCAGATTTTTATTTACAAATATTTTTGAGATATGCTTCTGCTAAAAAGAAATACTTAAAACTTTTTATTTCTTTAAGATACGGAAATATTTATTATGGATAGACTAACTATATTGAACCTGAAGGCAAATTATGAATAGGTGGGGCTTCTATGGTGTTAAAAGTTAAAATATGATTAAATACTCAACATGACATATGAATACAAATTTATTAATAACTAGCCGCCTTTGGCGACCAGCCTGTTCGCAACCCTTGAAAATGCTGATCGTGGCAAATTCCAACCGTGGCAAACTCGTTGGCGCGACCTACCAGAAAGGTGTAAGGTAACTGGTTGGACGGCCAGGATGTGCCACCCAATTTAGACCGGAACCCGGTGGGGGAGGCATCCACAGGGTACGTACCCTCCTTCTCCTACCACCAACCTCTCGGAAAAACATACGGACCCATATGTTTAACGTGATCGTACTCCGTGTCAGTGGCGGAAATCGAACCCGGGCCTACAGAGTGCAATTCTCGCGCGCTAGTGCAAATCCCGCGCGCTAACCACTGGGGTACTTCGCCCTCCGCGACATTTTCCATAACTTTCTTTTTATTCACCGAATTTAGACCGGAACCCAGTGGGAGAGGCACCCACGGGGACCGTACCCTCCTTCCCCAACCACCAACCTCTCGAAAGGACTTACAGACCGACATGTTTATTCCGCTTGATCGTACTCCGCGTGAACACGGCGGCAATTTTGAAAATCGAACCCGGGCCTACCACGTGCAATTCCCGCGCGCTAACCACTGGGCTACTTCGCCCTCCGCGACAATCTCCATAACTTTCTTTTTATTCACCCAATTTAGACCGTACCCTCCTTCCCCTACCACCAACCTTTCGGAAGGACTCACGAACCCACATGTTTAATGTGATTGTACTCTGCGTGAACGTGGCGTAAGTTTTGGCAGTGGCGGGAATCGAACTCGGGCCTACTGAGTGCAATTCCCGAGCGCTAACCACTGGGCTGCCGCTCCCTCCGCGACAATCTCCATAACTTTCTATATATTCACCCAATTTAGACGGGAACCCACCTCCACAGGGGCCGTATCCTCCTTCCCCTACCACCAACCTCTCGGAAGAACTTACAGACCCACATATTTAACGTGATCGTATTCCACGTAAACACGGCGGCAGTTTTGGCAGTGGCGGGAATCGAACCCGGACCTACCGCTAACTTCCCGCGCGCTAATTTGCAATTTAAAATGACCATATGCTTAATTCCATCATCCTCATTCCATTGTTTCATTGTTCCATCATTTAAAATATCCATAAAATTAAAATATCCATTTAAAATATCCAAAAGTTAAAATATACATTTAAAAAATCCATATCGTTCCATCATTTAAAATATAAATATAATAATTTATATAAATATAATAATTTATATGGAATAAAGGAGCTCTAATCAGAACCGTGACGTCACCTCCACCTTGACGTCCCTACCCACCACCTTCCCTCCTTCTTCGGGGGAGAAATGCCGGTTAAGAAGCGGCATGCCGAGCGGAACGCTGAGAAATTGAAATTCGGAAATTCGGAATTGTTAGAAACTTGGTTTTGTTTACATCGCGATTCTCGTTTCGCGGGAGCGTGACGTCATTATTAAAATGATTATTCCGTTCTCGTGAACGAATCGCGATGTGGACAAAACTTGGCTGATCATGCAAATCACCTTTCTCGCCGCTCACGCATCCTGTTTTGCATATCCAGAGGGCGTTGCCGGCAACGGTTATGTTCCGGAACGCACCCATCTTCGGATATAAAGGCTAGACACTTTTCTGGTTTTCAGTCAGATCGCTTTTAAGTCAGATCGCTTTAAAGTGAGATCGCTTTGGTCATTAGACCGGTTAGTCATTCGATCGATATACGGATCGATGGAAGGATCTAGAAGGATCTAGATCGGGCAGACGGATCTTCGTAAAGTCATGTTTCGATGTTGTCGAAAGTTACGATAAAGTGTTTATCGGTGAACGCGGATATTTAAACTAAACTTAGTAGTTTTGATGGTTCTCAGTTAAGGAGACCATGTTTCCCGTGTTGTGGACTTTATAGTGCTGATCCGGAAAGTTTAAAGTTTTTGCCATAGCGTGTGCCCAGCTAGTGGTGGCATCGGAAAGTGCACGTGGTCACGTAAGTGTGAAATGCTTTTATTCCACTTACTTGTGTAAATAATACGTTAACCAGAAACGTGTCTAGGCATGGAACTTACACTGAAAAACCTTCATATGAGCTGTAGTGCTCATGTTTTGTAAATAGTATGCTTTAGTTATTTGGCTTACCTGTTTTTCATGATATATATACTGTAAGCAAATACAATGGATTCACTCTTCAATAAAAGTGATTTTGATTTAAACTGGAACTGTTCTCATTTAACACTTCTACTGCTACTTGTATTCCTACAACTACTATCTAACGTTTGTTATAGCTGCAACACTCTGTTTTAAATTTTCAACGAAGTTGTGGAACCAGAATTTCGTGGCTCATAGTTATTCTATCACCAGCTTCATCAGAAATTTAATTATACGTTAATTTTCAATATATAACTTACGGATATGATACATATTTCCGTCAACCTCCACCTTGACGTCCCTACCCACCACCTTCCCTCCTTCTTCGGGGGAGAAACGCCGGTTAAGAAGCGGCACGCCGAGCGGAACGCTGAGAAATTGAAATTCGGAAACTTTTAAAATCCCGATCCTGTGGGCAATACGGAATATTTCCTGACCAGATTGGACTTGTAAGAATGCCAGATGTTTGACCTTTCTAAAAATGTAAATTATTAGTCGAAATTATGAGTACTTTTACTATGCGAGAATTTAAAAACCAAAAATCGTTTTTTTGAGCCAAAAGTGACTTTTGTTTTAAAATCTTTAAAAAATATTAGAAATCAAAATTCAGATTTGAAATTGATATATTTTTACTCGCAATTGTCTGCACTTTCCGATGGTTTGATTTGTTTTTTTCTACGACGTCTGGATCGTGGAGAAAAAAGGGCAAAAAACGGTCGAAATCGCATAAAACATTAAATAAATAAAAAAAAAATTAAAATTTTAAAAATCGTTTTTCACGTGTCCCCTTCCCTCCCCCCCCAGGTCTCCGATTGCCAAATTTCGTAGCTCTCCGACGCGCGGTCGCAAAACGTATAGTGTATAAGACAGACACACACACAGACAGACATTGCCTTTTATTATTTACTAGCCGCCTTTGGCGACCAGCCTGTTCGCTACCCTTGAAAATTCTGACCGTGGCAAATTCTAACCGTGGCACACTCGCTGGCGCGACCTACCAGTAAAGTGTAAGATAACTGTTTGGAGGTCCAGGAAGTGCCACCCAATTTAGACAGGAACTCAGTGGGGGAGGCATCCACAGGGACTGTACCCTCCTTCCCCTACCACCAACCTCTCGGAAGGACTTACGGTCCCGCATGTTTAACGTGATCGTACTCCGCCTGAACACGGCGGCAGTTTTGGCAATGGCGGGAATCGAACCCGGACCTACCTAGTGCAAATCCCCCGCGCTAACCACTGGGCTACCGCGCCCTCCGCGACAATCTCCATAACTTTCTTTTTATTCACCCAATTTAAACCGGAACCCAGTAGGGGAGGCATCCACAGGGTCCGTACCCTCCTTCCTCTACCAACAACCTCTCGGAAGGACTTACGGATCCACATGTTTAACGTGATCGTACTCCGCGTGAAAATGGCAGCAGTTTTGGCAGTGGCAGCAATCGAACCCGAGCCTACCGAGTGCAATTCCCGCGCGCCAACCACTGGGCTACCGCGCCCTCCGCGACAATCTCCATAACCTTCTTTTTATTCACCCAATTTAGACCGGAACCCAGTGGGAAAGTCATCCACAGGGTCCGTACCCTCCTTCCTCTACCACCAACCTCTCGGAAGGACTTACGGACCCACATGTTTAACGTGATCGTACTCCGCGTGAACACGGCAGCAGTTTTGTCAGTGGAGGGAATCGAACCCGGGCCTACCGAGTGAAATTCCCGCACGCTAACCACTGGGCTACCGCGCCCTCCGCGACAATCTCCATAACTTTCTTTTTATTCACCCAATTTGGACCAGGACCCAGTGGGGGAGGCATCCACAGAGACCGTACCCTCCTTTCCCTGCCACCAACCTCTCGGAAGGAATTATCGACCCATATGTTTAAGGTGATCGTACTCCGCATCAGTCGCGGGAATCGAACCCAGGCCTACCGAGTGCAATTCTCGCGCGCTAATTTAAATTTATAATGACCATATGCTAGGCTCTTAATTCCACCATCCTCGTTCCATCGTTCTATCATTTAAAATAGCCATAAAATTAAAATATCCATTTAAAATATCTATAAATTAAAATATCCATAAAGGTGTAAGGTAACTACCAGAAAGGTGTAAGGTAACTGCTTGGAAGGCCAGGAAGTGCCACACAATTTAGACCGGAACCCAATGGGGGAGGCATCCAAAGAGACCGTACCCTCCTTCCCCTACCACAAACCTCTCGGAAGGACTTGCAGTCCCACACGTTTAACGTGATCGTACTCCGCGTGAACACGGCTGCTGTTTTGGCAATGGCGGGAATCGAACCCGGGCCTACCGAGTGAAATTCCCGCGCGCTAACCACTGGGCTACCGTGCCATCCGCGACAATCTCCATAACTTTATTTTTATTCGGCAATTTTGGGAATCGAACCCGGGCCTACCAAGTGCAAATCCCGCGCACTAACCACTGGGGTACTTCACCCTCCGCGATATTCTTCATAACTTTCTTTTTATTCACCCAATTTAGACCGGAACCAAGTGGGAGAAGCATCCACAGGGACCGTACCCTTCTTCCCCTACCACCAACCTCTCGGAAGGACTTACAGACCCACATGTTTAACGTGATCGTACTCCGCGTAAACACGGCGGCAATTTTGGGAATCGAACCCGGGCCTACCGAGTGCAATTTCCGCGCGCTAACCATTGGGCTACTTTGCCCTACGCGACAATCTCCATAACTTTCTTTTTATTCATCCAATTTAGACCGTACCCTCCTTCCCCTACCACCAACTTCTCGGAAGGACTCACGGACCCACATGTTTAACGTGCTCGTACTCCGCGTAAACACGACGGCAATTTTGGGAATCGAACCCGGGCCTGGTAACTGGTTGGACGGCCAGGATGTGCCACCCAATTTAGACCGGAACCCAGTGGGGGAGGCATCCACAGGGAACGTACCCTCCTTCCCCTACCACCAACCTCTCTGAAAAACATACGGACCCATATGTTTAACGTGATCGTACTCCATGTCAGTGGCGGAAATCGAACCCGGGCCTACCGCGTGCAATTCCCGCGCGCTAACCACTGGGCTACTTCGCCCTCCGCGACAATCTCCATAACTCTCTTTTTATTCACCCAATTTAGACCGTACCCTCCTTCCCCTACCACCAACCTCTCGGAAGGACTCACGAACCCACATGTTTAACGTGATCGTACTCTGCGTGAACGTGGCGTAAGTTTTGGCAGTGGCGGGAATCGAACCCGGGCCTACTGAGTGCAATTCCCGCGCGCTAACCACTGGGCTGCCGCGCCCTCCGCGACAATCTCCATAACTTTCTACATATTCACCCAATTTAGACGGGAACCCAGTGGGGGAGGCATCCACAGGGGCCGTATCCTCCTTCCCCTACCACCAACCTCTCGGAAGGACTTACGGACCCACATATTTAACGTGATCGTATTCCACGTAAACACGGCGGCAGTTTTGGCAGTGGCGGGAATCGAACCCGGGCCTACCGCTAACTTCCCGCGCGCTAATTTGCAATTTAAAATGACCATATGCTTAATTCCATCATCCTCATTCCATTGTTTCATTGTTCCATCATTTAAAATATCCATAAAATTGAAATATCCATTTAAAATATCCAAAAGTTAAAATATACATTTAAAAAATCCAGATCGTCCCATCATTTAAAATATAAATATAATAATTTATATAGAGCAAAGGTGGTCTATTCAGAACCGTGACGTCACCTCCACCTTGACGTCCCCACCCACCACCTTCCCTGCTTCAGCGGGGGAGAAACGAACGGAACGCCGAGCGGAACGCCGAGAAATTTAAAATCATGACGTCTTTAAAATGCGATCCTGAAGGCAATTTTCATTATTTCTGGACCAGATTAGACTTGTAAGAATGCTAGATGTTTGACCTTTCTGAAAATGTAAATTATTAGTCGAAATTATGAGTACTTTTCACGATGCGAGAATTTAAAAACCAAAAATCGTTTTCTTGAGCCAAAAGTGACTTTTGTTTTAAAATCTTTAAAAAATATTAGAAATCGAAATGGAGATTTGAAATTGATATATTTTTACTCGAAATTCTCTGCTCTTTCCGATGGTGTGATTTGTTTTTTTCTACGATGTCTGGATCGAGGAGAAAAAAGGGCAAAAAGATCAAAAAAAGGTCGAAATCGCATAAAACATTAAATAAATAAAAAAATAATTAGAATTTTGAAAATCGGTTTTCACGTGTCCCCTTCCCACCCCCCAGGGTCTCCGATTGCCAAATTTCGTAACTCTCCGACGCGCGGTCGCGAAACGTATAGTGTATAAGACACACACACACACACACACACAGACATTGCCTTTTATTATATAGAAGAAGAGATGATGTATTTGCTATGATGTATTTGCTAAAGAATATAAAAATCGATAAAAATTTAAATGATGATATGCTTCTGCTAAAAAGAAATACTTAAAACTTTTTATTTCTTTAAGATACGGAAATATTTATTATGGATAGACTAACTATATTGAACCTGAAGGCAAATTATGAATAGGTGGGGCTTCTATTTTGTTAAAAGTTAAAATGTGATTAAATACTGAACATGACATATGAACACAAATTTATTAATAAAGAGCTATGATGTATTTGCTAAAGAATATAAAAATCGATAAAAATTTAAAAAATTAAATATTCTTGAAATTTTTTTTTTGTGTGTGTGTGTATGTGTCTCCATTCATTTGAATTGCAACTTCTGATATTCAATGTTATAGTTATTATTTATTAATAAACTGTAGTTATACTGTTTTTAATACAATAAATATATATTTTAATAATAAATAAGAAGAATATATTACTTTATAAATAAAATAATTCATATTCACGGATAAATAAATTCTTAATAAAACAACATAAAATAAAAATGTAATGACCTTAATAAGGAAGCTTAACAAGCCTTCTTTAGTAAAGGAAAGGCAGTCACACAAGCAAAGTAGAAAAACATCTGTAGACAGCTTTTTCTTTTTATTGTTAATATATTTGAAGATAAATATTGTAGTAAAAAACAAATATCTGAAATATTTTTTTTTTTTAAATATTTCCAGCTATGGAAAACTGTTCCTCAAATTTTAGAAAGAAGTAAAAATACCCACACAATTTTTTTTTGTGGTGACCTCTGGTTCAGTGTAATGCAAGTCAGTTAGGAGGTTGTGCAATATGTTATTAAATCTATGATTTAGACTCAGAATTGACAGCCTTAACGATATCTTCAGAATCAGGCCCAAGAGTAAACAAGGCACGTAATACTTGTTTTTACGATATATGCCAATTATTCTTACTTTGCCATAAGAATTACATGTTGAATGAAATTATCTCTCTGTCGCCCAGAAACAAAAATCGGGAAAAAAAAAATACCCTTATGGCATTCTGAAACAAATTGAATTCAAATGGTACTGAATGCATGCATTTTGAAATTGTTCTCATAAAATCATGGCAAGGAAATAACTTTAATTTTATATGTATAATAGATGAGGTAAAAGAAATTCTCATGTATAATTGTTCTTTAATTTTGTATTCTTCATTTACAGGACCTACCCCAACTGCTCCACCAACATATGACGATTCACAGAACAGTTATGATCAATATTTCAGCATTACTCACTATACTACAGCAGGTTCTTAATATAATAATTTTATTTCTTATATTTTGCTATACTGATGAAATCAGTGTTTTTCAATGCTTATTTTAGCCCAATTTAGGTCAGTGTTACATATGAAGCATGTTTTTGAAAACTATTTATTATTATTAGAATATCAGTGAAATATTTTTCAAAGTTAAAGTTTGGCAATGTTGAAAATTGGCCAATATTTTTAGCACATTTTTTACATATTGCATCAAAATACAAAAAATGTTACTAGCAAACTTAGATACAACCTCTTTAAAGTTCCCAATTAAGTTTGACTTTGACAGACTTTGATTTACAAATATTTTACATGATTTGCTTGTGTTAAAAAGGATTACATGACTTGTTATTTCTCTATATTTACAAGTTGTAAAATTATTTCTTAATATGTTTCATTTAAATATAAGCCAAAGTAGCCCCTTTCCCTGAGAAATTATGTATGATCTCGATTACTAAAATTGGACACTTTAATCTGCACATACATTCAATATGCCATTTATATTTTAGGTACAATTATTTAACTCTTTCATTGTGTAAATTATGGCCCAAATGAAAACAGTGAGTGTTTAGTTATAAATTCAAAAACATTTATTTTTGTGGCTTAATCTACAATTCAATAACACTTATCTGCAACACAAACTGCATTTTCAGCTTGATTTGCACTACATTGCCCCATCAGCTGAAATCACAAAAATTGAAAAACAAAAAAAGAAAGCTTTATAATAAAATGAAAACTTTTGTTAAGATTTTGACAGTCATTGACAAACAACATTATTGCCAACAATTGAACAAGCGTGTTTGTGGATATTCAGATTAATGTTTATAAAAGTCCTTGTGTTCAGCATCCCCCCCCCCCCCCTCCTGCAATTTCTAGTTTTGCTATAATTGATGATGAAATTAATCTGCAAAATCAAACAGATTATACAATGTGTTGACTTAGTTCATGGGTGTTAGACTAAAGTTTCAATTTAAAACATTCTTCCTTTGTTACTTATGGTTTCTTGTTTGAATTAGCACAACAATGCTATACTTTACTATAATTGGTGATGAAAATAATCTGCAAAATCAAACAGATTATGCAATGTGTTGACTAGTTCATAGGTGTTAGGCTGAAGTTTCAATTTAAAACTTTCTTCTTTTGTTGCTTATGGTTTCTTGTTTGAATTAGCACAACAACTCGGGTCATACAAACTTCACCCTAATAAAATAGAGGGAGTGCTGAAATATACATTTTCAAACTGTTACCCAAGATGCATGTTAGGGTATATACTATTATTAGCAAGATATTTGTAAGCAAATGCTTGTATAAAATTTTTGTGTTTATAGGGTTGTGATTTTAATATTTTGTGTTTATTTTGGGTTTATGGGTATCATGTTACAACTTACAATAACACTAGAAAGTGAATTTTTGCATTTTCAACTCCATTGTAAATCTGAACAGGTCACACTACATTTCTTTTAGAAATTTTTATGAATTAAACTCAGATTGAGTTTGAAAAATTTGAGGTATGTTTTAAAATGTTTACACAAGGAACTGCTAAATTAAACAGTTCAAATGCATAGTATAGTACGACTCCAGCGAGGAGGCATTTGGGTCACGTGATTTTGGACGAGTCCATTAGTTAAATTCAATGACAGGTAGAAACGTCTTAAGAAGAACGGGTTACCAGAATTGGCGCCTTTAGTGCGAATTGATTTATAATTTGTGCAGTACGATAAAGAGCTTTATAGTATAAGGTACATTCAGTGTAAGTGTTGGGATATGGTGGAATTGTTTTCTTCACAATGATTAAAAATATTTATTACAATAATGGTTGTAAATGCTTCATTAAAATTGAAGAGTTCGTGTTGTAATACTTTTCTTGTAACTTATATACTCTTTTATTTAGTGAGGAATGCACAACGTGACATACGCACATCTCTATATTTTTATCATTACATATTTTACTCTTTATATAACGCGTTTAACTTCTATTAAACACAAAGAAAATGTTTCAATCCAAATACTTTTGCTGCCGTTGAAAATCATTTCAGTAATATCTATGCATCACATTTTATACAGTTACATATTTCATAAAGTATTAATAATTGTTCATTTTGAAATAAATTTTTGTAATTTAATTAATTTTAAATATGTTATCTAAACATTATCCATGTTTGTGTGCCAGTATTTGGACAGTTCTGCATTAGAGCTTAGCTTTGCATGGCCATGTCATCTAAGGAATCTATAACCCCCCCCCCCCCCCCCTTTAGTGTGTTGTGAAGAAAAAAGAGCTTTATTTTATTTTTCATATTTTAGATTTCATTTTACTTTTGAGTCAATATAAGATAATTTATAATAATCTTAATATAAATTAATAAAGGTTTCTTTCTGTTGTATTAACATTATTTGTTTCTAACTTATTCTAATGTTTCTTTTACCATTTAATATTACATTGCTAATTACACTTCAATATTAGAGTTCTAACTTATTTTAATAATGTTACTTTTATTAATTGCTTTTCCTACAGTGTGGCCTGTGCATAATTCTTGGTTGTTTACTTTTTATAATTATCATCAACAATCAACAAATTCTCTAAAACTTCACTTACCTTTAACCCAGAATTAAATAGAGCACAGCCAACAAAGAAACTCAACTCATTTATATGTTAAACTAAAACTTGTTTTATTAACACTTTCAAAAACAAACAGAAGTTACAAAATTTAAACACCTTCCAATTTGCTAAATTTAAAGTATCGTATAGTGGCTAGATTTGTACATTGCATTTTATTTTATGATCAATTAAATTGAAATTCAGGACCCAGTTATCAAATTAAATCCCAGTTATTAATTTAATTCTCAGTTATTAATATAATTCCCAGGTTCAGATTCCACTCTGGTCTGAAGACCAGAGTTTGGTCTGCCTGAGCTGTCCACCACTAAAAATGTTAAATGAATAATTCAAAATAATAAAACGAAACACAAATGGTGAATGACAAAATTACAAATGATTAAAATCCAGAACAACAAAAGTCATCACCAAATAGAAAAATGTAAAATTCCTGTTTGTTCACACATCATGTCACACTCTAAAAACATGTAACAGTTTGATAAAAATGTAGATATGAAACGGCTTGTTGTGATCAATGGTACTCTTTGACAAACACGGGTGATAAAAATGCAGATTTAAAAGGCCCGGCCTTGAACCACGATTCACTTTGAAAAACACTTTTGACGAAAAAGTAGAGTTGAAAAACCCTGTTATGAACAATGGTACACTTTGACCAAACACTTGCAGTAGGCATATTGGTGGATGTGGAATTTCTCTTTAGAACAAACACTTGCAGATAAAGAACACCATCTGTAGTACTGGCAATTAAAACAGAAAACACTTGCAGTAGGCATATTGGTGGATGTGGAATTTCTCTTTAGAACAAACACTTACAGAAAAAGAACACCATCTGTAGTACTGGCAATTAAAACAGAAAACACTTGCAGTAGGCATATTGGTGGATGCAGAATTTCTCTTTAGAACAAACACTTGCAGAAAAACGAACACCACAGTGTCATCAATAGAAGCACATTTTTAAGATCTTAGCCGTACCTCCCAGAGTCATCCCGATCGCAGGATTTTCTGTTGCATCGGGATTTATTAAAGCCAACAGTTCGTAAAATCGAAGGATTTTCTGTTGCATCGGGATTTATTAAAGCCAACAGTTCGCAAATTCAAAGAAACTAAGCTTGCGTGAGAATTTTTCCGCGGTCTTCAAAACACCTTTCGGGCGAGCCCGGGCGCTCAGCATGAGCCCCAGCTCGGCACTCCAAATTTTTACCATCTCTTTGCTCTGCTGCTCAGAATCGAACTCAAAGCATTTTTACGGCGACCGCGGCCCTCAGCGTGAGGTCCGGCCGCGGCCCCTAAATCTTTGTCCAACCTCTCTGTTCTACTCTCCGAATCGAACTCCTTGCCAACTAAATTTTCGCTTCCCAGGAGACGCCAATCTTGGCGAGTGAAAAACTTGCGAAGCACACAGAGCGCCTCACATACCCCGGGGAATTAAAAAAAGACACTTCGCAACGAACCGCGCGGCACAAAAATGCCGCCAAGCTAGCTACCACGTTTTCCCGCCAAAGTTCATTGCTCCGTTGCGCCAACCCTACGGAATTTCGAGGCACCCCAAAACACATCTGGAATAAACATCAACTCAACTGATAAGCAATGAAATGGTCAAAAAGGAGCGTTATTTTTCGCTTTCAGAGTAATATAATTGCTGTTCGAAAGTGAAGGCGTAAGGCCGAAAAGGAAAATTACAGGGGCACAGGCGAATAAGTAAAGGATTCTATGAATACATTTAGCATTTGTAGATACTTCGCGTGCGTAATTTGGAATATTAAAATGTATTAAAGGGATGATAAATAAACAATAATACGAGATAAATCGCGGAAATATTCAATAACCATAAATTAATTTTGAATTTTGAAGGGAAAGAGGAAAATTATGAATTTTGAACCTTAAACACCTTAGATAATGAAAATCTCTGAATCTAAGCACAACAAATACCATTACGCCTCGGGAAAAAAAAATTTTAGAATAAAATTTTTTTAAATAAAAGCACCCAAAACAGCCAAAAAGAAAAACTCTCCTCGAGCGGGGTGAATCTAAAACCAGACGGTAAATGCTCGCTTGCCTGACGACTCCTGGGATCACATGTTGAAAATGTTGGCAAACCATATTGTTACTCGAGGAAGGCACACTGATCTGGAATAAACCCATTCCAAACTTAAGTACCATAAAAGTAAAAAAAAATAATACTGTAAACCTTATAAAAACAAATTCCATGTAATATTAAACCTCACAGTAAATGTCAAGGACTTTTCCCCCAAAAAAATTCTATCCTAATTTGAGACTCAATAATATGCAAGTCAAATTTATCAACAGGGAAAACACCCTGTAAGAAAAAAAATCATTTAAACCTCAACTTTAAATAAAACTATTGAACATATCAAACTAAACTTTCGAAAGGGAAAAAAAAATTCCTCATAAGAAAACTGCTATCTTAAGTATCTAAAAAATTTCAAATCATACCCTTAAAATTGTTGAATCAATAAAACTGAACTTTCCCAACAAAAAAATTCACAAAAACTGCAGTCTTAAGTACACTAAAATTTAAATCATCATACCTTAAAACCGGGAAGTACACCGCTCACCAAAGAAAATTTTTAAACTCATTCCCCCAAAGAAGAAAACCCTTAAACATTTCAAACTCTCTTAGTGTAAAGTAGTACCAGAGCAATGCTACACATAAAAAAAAATACTCTAAATAAACCCTTTCCGAGGAAAACTGCCCATCTGTGGGAATACCATATGTTATATCCAGTGCGCCAACTTTCAGGCTGCACTACCAACCCTACTCTGGGGTCTGCTACCTACTACATTTTAATATCAATCAAACTTCCCTGTCTTTCCTTGTGAAAGAATCCTTAATATAGCCAAAGCCTGGTATAATGAATGTTCCAATCCCCTAATTACATATAAATACAATAACTCATCTCTGCCACAAGGAAAACTACCATAACTGCTTGTGGAATACCCAAACTGAACCAAACTGTAGTGAACCGGAACTCCTATATACCAGCGCAGACTCCTCTAATTTTCTTGGAGCCTAATAATTAAATAAATACTTCCCCAAAATAATAAAACATTTCTAATCATCTTTTCTAAGAACAGGTGCACTCCCTTTTTTCCAAACAAAAGAATAAACCCAACAATTATTTACTAAACTACATCCAAAAAAAAAATTATATAACTTGACTTAAAATTTAAATTAATTGAAAAACTTCGAGTAGTTAAAAATTCTGAATATGAATTACTGAAATCTAAATAAAGCTAACCTCAATCACTTCATAAAAGAAACCCAAAATTTAGTATCCGTTTCATCCAAACATGACTTTTCCTATTCATTTAACTATAAATTATAAAATTCATTCAACTGTAAATTATAAATATAACATGTATTTCTTATTTAAATAATTTCGACTAGATTTGCCGGTGACATGTGCAACTAGTAAGCAGCACAGAAGAAAAAAAAATTGAGTTTCATATCACTAACCATTCTATAAAATTTACGTTAAAGAACACATGTCCCACCATCGCGCTCTAAATCCAAACAGGCTGGAATGCGCAGTTCCGAAATAAACGTAAAAGACTTCAAAATTTAGCAAATAGAACAAATAAGGTGAAGTACCCAACAAGCAAATAAATGAGGAAAATTAACTTTTAAAAGCTGAAGGATTCGAACCAGCGAAATCCTAACAGAACTATTGTAGTGCTGTTGCAGTACACTTCCCTACATGAAACTATTAAAGGTCTCGAAAACAAAAATTTTACCGCTGGAAAAGATAAACAACAGTGGAACAGAAGTTCAATACAAATATGCATAAAGTAGGAAATCTTCCTGTGGAATATTTACTCCCCCCCCATAAAAATCAAAAGTTCCTAACAAGTAGGACTATACGCAGATCTCTTTGGCTTTTAGATCATTTATACACAATAAAGTACACTCAAAACGACATTATGCATCGTTTAAAAAAATAATAATAATCGCGTCTTTGCTATACTCAGCATTCTCTTATCTCTCGTTGCAACCTTTTCTATTCATTACTCTCTATATCTCTTTGCAACCTTTATTATTCATATCTCTCCTTGCAACCTTTATTCCTTATCATCAATACAAAAACAAAAAAAAATCTGACAGTGGTTAAAGGGTCGTGAATCCTTTAATCTGACAGTGGTGGGCAAGTAGTTTTTCCATAAAGGAAAAGGTGCATTCCCCACTGAACACCTTGAAATGTGAAGCATCAAAGCACCTAAGTGAAGTAGCAGCCATGGGCAGATGGAAATTTTTTTTACCACACTAAAAAGGTGAGAAGGAAATTTTTAGCTTTCAGCAAGGCTTCCCTAATGTACCTGAAATTCCCAGTCTCCCCATAACAAACAACTAACTTATCAGCCACCCATTTGAAAATCACTAAGAGCCAATAGATCAAAAATTTGTAAACAAAGTCTCAGAAGAGAACCAAAAATTTAGTATTTAAATTCCCATTAAAAATTTTCCCAAACTAAACTGGGGCAAAACACCAAAAATCAATAAAAACATTCCACAAAAAAAAGATTTAGCTTCTAACAAACTAAGTTATTCCATAACTAAACGAGAACTTTCTCAAAAGAATGTGATTCAGTTTAATAATTTTGTTACTACTCCAAATGAGAGTAAAAATTTTACCTGAACCCGAATTCTGAAACAATCCCCCTAAATCATGATTATAACTTATCATAAAAAAAAAAAATTAAACCTTCGAAGTACCTAGCAAAGGGCAAGCCACAGTTGCATCCAATGTGAAAATTCCTTTACAGCTCAATGGAACTGAGGGTAAATTTAGACTATTTCAGGTCAAGGCATACCTAATGCCTAAATGATTTTCCCACTGAATAACCCCCCGATAACCATACCTTTACACAATACATTAATTTCACACAAACAACAAAAAAAAATACTAGATGTAACGGAAACTTTAAAATTTCAAATAATTCTAACAAAAATCACTCTTAATAAAAAAAATTACCTCTAAACAACAGGTTGTTACTTTCACAACAAAAAAAAAACTAGATGAAACAGAAACCTTAAAATTTACTCTTATTAAAATAAATTACCTATGTATCAAGTAAAAAAAAATCAAGACACAGTTAATTTCACTTGAAAAATACTAGATGAAACTGAAAACTTAAAATTTACTCATAAAAAACAAATTACCTCTACACATTGTTACTTACGCACAAAAGAAAAATACTAGGTGAAATAAAAACCTTAAAATTTCAAACAATTTTAACACTCCCCAAACAGAAAAAAAAATTTCTTAACCAAGTAAATTTTTCTCAGATCAGGTGCCAACCTCCACACTACCAATATAAAATATACAAAAACTTGTCACATATATAAAAGTAATAAAATGTAAATAAAAATTTTTTTGTTAAAATTATGGGTGGACAGCCCATATAATTACAGTGGACAACCCAGACAGACTCAAAAAGGTGAACGGCACCAAATGTTGTCAAGAAAAAAGAGCTTTATTTTATTTTTCATATTTTAGATTTCATTTTACTTTTGAGTCAATATAAGATAATTTATAATAATCTTAATATAAATTAATAAAGGTTTCTTTCTGTTGTATTAACATTATTTGTTTCTAACTTATTCTAATGTTTCTTTTACCATTTAATATTACATTGCTAATTACACTTCAATATTAGAGTTCTAACTTATTTTAATAATGTTACTTTTATTAATTGCTTTTCCTACAGTGTGGCCTGTGCATAATTCTTGGTTGTTTACTTTTTATAATTATCATCAACAATCAACAAATTCTCTAAAACTTCACTTACCTTTAACCCAGAATTAAATAGAGCACAGCCAACAAAGAAACTCAACTCATTTATATGTTAAACTAAAACTTGTTTTATTAACACTTTCAAAAACAAACAAAAGTTACAAAATTTAAACACCTTCCAATTTGCTAAATTTAAAGTATCGTATAGTGGCTAGATTTGTACATTGCATTTTATTTTATGATCAATTAAATTGAAATTCAGGACCCAGTTTCAAATTAAATCCCAGTTATTAATTTAATTCTCAGTTATTAATATAATTCCCAGGTTCAGATTCCACTCTGGTCTGAAGACCAGAGTTTGGTCTGCCTGAGCTGTCCACCACTAAAAATGTTAAATGAATAATTCAAAATAATAAAACGAAACACAAATGGTGAATGACAAAATTACAAATGATTAAAATCCAGAACAACAAAAGTCATCACCAAATAGAAAAATGTAAAATTCCTGTTTGTTCACACATCATGTCACACTCTAAAAACATGTAAACAGTTTGATAAAAATGTAGATATGAAACGGCTTGTTGTGATCAATGGTACTCTTTGACAAACACGGGTGATAAAAATGCAGATTTAAAAGGCCCGGCCTTGAACCACGATTCACTTTGAAAAACACTTTTGACGAAAAAGTAGAGTTGAAAAACCCTGTTATGAACAATGGTACACTTTGACCAAACACTTGCAGTAGGCATATTGGTGGATGTGGAATTTCTCTTTAGAACAAACACTTGCAGATAAAGAACACCATCTGTAGTACTGGCAATTAAAACAGAAAACACTTGCAGTAGGCATATTGGTGGATGTGGAATTTCTCTTTAGAACAAACACTTACAGAAAAAGAACACCATCTGTAGTACTGGCAATTAAAACAGAAAACACTTGCAGTAGGCATATTGGTGGATGCAGAATTTCTCTTTAGAACAAACACTTGCAGAAAAACGAACACCACAGTGTCATCAATAGAAGCACATTTTTAAGATCTTAGCCGTACCTCCCAGAGTCATCCCGATCGCAGGATTTTCTGTTGCATCGGGATTTATTAAAGCCAACAGTTCGTAAAATCGAAGGATTTTCTGTTGCATCGGGATTTATTAAAGCCAACAGTTCGCAAATTCAAAGAAACTAAGCTTGCGTGAGAATTTTTCCGCGGTCTTCAAAACACCTTTCGGGCGAGCCCGGGCGCTCAGCATGAGCCCCAGCTCGGCACTCCAAATTTTTACCATCTCTTTGCTCTGCTGCTCAGAATCGAACTCAAAGCATTTTTACGGCGACCGCGGCCCCTCAGCGTGAGGTCCGGCCGCGGCCCCAAAATCTTTGTCCAACCTCTCTGTTCTACTCTCCGAATCGAACTCCTTGCCAACCAAATTTTCGCTTCCCAGGAGACGCCAATCTTGGCGAGTGAAAAACTTGCGAAGCACACAGAGCGCCTCACATACCCCGGGGAATTAAAAAAAAGACACTTCGCAACGAACCGCGCGGCACGAAAATGCCGCCAAGCTAGCTAGCTATTACGTTTTCCCGCCAAAGTTCATTGCTCCGTTGCGCCAACCCTACGGAATTTCGAGGCACCCCAAAACACATCTGGAATAAACATCAACTCAACTGATAAGCAATGAAATGGTCAAAAAGGAGCGTTATTTTTCGCTTTCAGAGTAATATAATTGCTGTTCGAAAGTGAAGGCGTAAGGCCGAAAAGGAAAATTACAGGGGCACAGGCGAATAAGTAAAGGATTCTATGAATACATTTAGCATTTGTAGATACTTCGCGTGCGTAATTTGGAATATAAAAATGTATTAAAGGGATGATAAATAAACAATAATACGAGATAAATCGCGGAAATATTCAATAACCATAAATTAATTTTGAATTTTGAAGGGAAAGAGGAAAATTATGAATTTTGAACCTTAAACACCTTAGATAATGAAAATCTCTGAATCTAAGCACAACAAGTGCGAATTAATTTATAATTTGTGCAGTACGATAAACAGCTTTATAGTATAAGGTACATTCAGTGTAAGTGTTGGGATATGGTGGAATTGTTTTCTTCACAATGATTAAAAATATTTATTACAATAATGGTTGTAAATGCTTCATTAAAATTGAAGAGTTCGTGTTGTAATACTTTTCTTGTAACTTATATACTCTTTTATTTAGTGAGGAATGCACAACGTGACATACGCACATCTCTATATTTTTATCATTACATATTTTACTCTTTATATAACGCGTTTAACTTCTATTAAACACAAAGAAAATGTTTCAATCCAAATACTTTTGCTGCCGTTGAAAATCATTTCAGTAATATCTATGCATCACATTTTATACGGTTACATATTTCATAAAGTATTAATAATTGTTCATTTTGAAATAAATTTTTGTAATTTAATTAATTTTAAATATGTTATCTAAACATTATCCATGTTTGTGTGCCAGTATTTGGACAGTTCTGCATTAGAGCTTAGCTTTGCATGGCCATGTCATCTAAGGAATCTATAACCCCCCCCCCCCCCACCCCCCACCCCCCACCCTTTAGTGTGTTGTGAAGAAAAAAGAGCTTTATTTTATTTTTCATATTTTAGATTTCATTTTACTTTTGAGTCAATATAAGATAATTTATAATAATCTTAATATAAATTAATAAAGGTTTCTTTCTGTTGTATTAACATTATTTGTTTCTAACTTATTCTAATGTTTCTTTTACCATTTAATATTACATTGCTAATTACACTTCAATATTAGAGTTCTAACTTATTTTAATAATGTTACTTTTATTAATTGCTTTTCCTACAGTGTGGCCTGTGCATAATTCTTGGTTGTTTACTTTTTATAATTATCATCAACAATCAACAAATTCTCTAAAACTTCACTTACCTTTAACCCAGAATTAAATAGAGCACAGCCAACAAAGAAACTCAACTCATTTATATGTTAAACTAAAACTTGTTTTATTAACACTTTCAAAAACAAACAAAAGTTACAAAATTTAAACACCTTCCAATTTGCTAAATTTAAAGTATCGTATAGTGGCTAGATTTGTACATTGCATTTTATTTTATGATCAATTAAATTGAAATTCAGGACCCAGTTATCAAATTAAATCCCAGTTATTAATTTAATTCTCAGTTATTAATATAATTCCCAGGTTCAGATTCCACTCTGGTCTGAAGACCAGAGTTTGGTCTGCCTGAGCTGTCCACCACTAAAAATGTTAAATGAATAATTCAAAATAATAAAACGAAACACAAATGGTGAATGACAAAATTACAAATGATTAAAATCCAGAACAACAAAAGTCATCACCAAATAGAAAAATGTAAAATTCCTGTTTGTTCACACATCATATCACACTCTAAAAACATGTAACAGTTTGATAAAAATGTAGATATGAAACGGCTTGTTGTGATCAATGGTACTCTTTGACAAACACGGGTGATAAAAATGCAGATTTAAAAGGCCCGGCCTTGAACCACGATTCACTTTGAAAAACACTTTTGACGAAAAAGTAGAGTTGAAAAACCCTGTTATGAACAATGGTACACTTTGACCAAACACTTGCAGTAGGCATATTGGTGGATGTGGAATTTCTCTTTAGAACAAACACTTGCAGATAAAGAACACCATCTGTAGTACTGGCAATTAAAACAGAAAACACTTGCAGTAGGCATATTGGTGGATGTGGAATTTCTCTTTAGAACAAACACTTACAGAAAAAGAACACCATCTGTAGTACTGGCAATTAAAACAGAAAACACTTACAGTAGGCATATTGGTGGATGCAGAATTTCTCTTTAGAACAAACACTTGCAGAAAAACGAACACCACAGTGTCATCAATAGAAGCACATTTTTAAGATCTTAGCCGTACCTCCCAGAGTCATCCCGATCGCAGGATTTTCTGTTGCATCGGGATTTATTAAAGCCAACAGTTCGTAAAATCGAAGGATTTTCTGTTGCATCGGGATTTATTAAAGCCAACAGTTCGCAAATTCAAAGAAACTAAGCTTGCGTGAGAATTTTTCCGCGGTCTTCAAAACACCTTTCGGGCGAGCCCGGGCGCTCAGCATGAGCCCCAGCTCGGCACTCCAAATTTTTACCATCTCTTTGCTCTGCTGCTCAGAATCGAACTCAAAGCATTTTTACGGCGACCGCGGCCCCTCAGCGTGAGGTCCGGCCGCGGCCCCAAAATCTTTGTCCAACCTCTCTGTTCTACTCTCCGAATCGAACTCCTTGCCAACCAAATTTTCGCTTCCCAGGAGACGCCAATCTTGGCGAGTGAAAAACTTGCGAAGCACACAGAGCGCCTCACATACCCCGGGGAATTAAAAAAAAGACACTTCGCAACGAACCGCGCGGCACGAAAATGCCGCCAAGCTAGCTAGCTATTACGTTTTCCCGCCAAAGTTCATTGCTCCGTTGCGCCAACCCTACGGAATTTCGAGGCACCCCAAAACACATCTGGAATAAACATCAACTCAACTGATAAGCAATGAAATGGTCAAAAAGGAGCGTTATTTTTCGCTTTCAGAGTAATATAATTGCTGTTCGAAAGTGAAGGCGTAAGGCCGAAAAGGAAAATTACAGGGGCACAGGCGAATAAGTAAAGGATTCTATGAATACATTTAGCATTTGTAGATACTTCGCGTGCGTAATTTGGAATATAAAAATGTATTAAAGGGATGATAAATAAACAATAATACGAGATAAATCGCGGAAATATTCAATAACCATAAATTAATTTTGAATTTTGAAGGGAAAGAGGAAAATTATGAATTTTGAACCTTAAACACCTTAGATAATGAAAATCTCTGAATCTAAGCACAACAAGTGCGAATTAATTTATAATTTGTGCAGTACGATAAAGAGCTTTATAGTATAAGGTACATTCAGTGTAAGTGTTGGGATATGGTGGAATTGTTTTCTTCACAATGATTAAAAATATTTATTACAATAATGGTTGTAAATGCTTCATTAAAATTGAAGAGTTCGTGTTGTAATACTTTTCTTGTAACTTATATTATATTATTATAACACCCCCCCCCCCCCCCCCCCCGAGATACAAAATTATTATTATTATTATTTATTATTATAAATTATTATTATTATATTAAAGCCAACAGTTCGCAAATTCAAAGAAACTAAGCTTGCGTGAGAATTTTTCCGCGGTCTTCAAAACACCTTTCGGGCGAGCCCGGGCGCTCAGCATGAGCCCCAGCTCGGCACTCCAAATTTTTACCATCTCTTTGCTCTGCTGCTCAGAATCGAACTCAAAGCATTTTTACGGCGACCGCGGCCCCTCAGCGTGAGGTCCGGCCGCGGCCCCAAAATCTTTGTCCAACCTCTCTGTTCTACTCTCCGAATCGAACTCCTTGCCAACCAAATTTTCGCTTCCCAGGAGACGCCAATCTTGGCGAGTGAAAAACTTGCGAAGCACACAGAGCGCCTCACATACCCCGGGGAATTAAAAAAAAGACACTTCGCAACGAACCGCGCGGCACGAAAATGCCGCCAAGCTAGCTAGCTATTACGTTTTCCCGCCAAAGTTCATTGCTCCGTTGCGCCAACCCTACGGAATTTCGAGGCACCCCAAAACACATCTGGAATAAACATCAACTCAACTGATAAGCAATGAAATGGTCAAAAAGGAGCGTTATTTTTCGCTTTCAGAGTAATATAATTGCTGTTCGAAAGTGAAGGCGTAAGGCCGAAAAGGAAAATTACAGGGGCACAGGCGAATAAGTAAAGGATTCTATGAATACATTTAGCATTTGTAGATACTTCGCGTGCGTAATTTGGAATATAAAAATGTATTAAAGGGATGATAAATAAACAATAATACGAGATAAATCGCGGAAATATTCAATAACCATAAATTAATTTTGAATTTTGAAGGGAAAGAGGAAAATTATGAATTTTGAACCTTAAACACCTTAGATAATGAAAATCTCTGAATCTAAGCACAACAAGTGCGAATTAATTTATAATTTGTGCAGTACGATAAAGAGCTTTATAGTATAAGGTACATTCAGTGTAAGTGTTGGGATATGGTGGAATTGTTTTCTTCACAATGATTAAAAATATTTATTACAATAATGGTTGTAAATGCTTCATTAAAATTGAAGAGTTCGTGTTGTAATACTTTTCTTGTAACTTATATTATATTATTATAACACCCCCCCCCCCCCACCCCCCCCCCCCCCCCCCCCACCCCCCCCCCCCCCCGAGATACAAAATTTGGGAAATTATAAAAATATTTAAAACATTTAAAAATTACATAAAATATTTATATTTTATATATATTTATTTATTTATTTATTTTATATTATTTTATATATAAAATATTTAATAAATTGTATCACTGTCGCCATTCTCGAAATCTGAAACTCGATATTTTTATCATTACATATTTTACTCTTTATATAACGCGTTTAACTTCTATCAAACACAAAGAAAATGTTTCAGTCCAAATACTTTTGCTGCCGTTGAAAATCATTTCAGTAATATCTATGCATCACATTTTATACAGTTACATATTTCATAAAGTATTAATAATTGTTCATTTTGAAATAAATTTTTGTAGACATTTTTACAGAATAAATTTTTACAGACATTTTGTCGACAGAAGCAAGGTTCACAAATATCAGATTCTGATTAACTAAATAAACTGATGTTAGAAGTCGGAACAGAGGTTAGACAAACTTTTAGTCGCAAGAGCAATGCTAGTCCAACGCAACGATTCTAAGTGCATTCCAACAATTCTAAATTCCAAATTCTTGGCGAAATACGCGGTCGCCAAACAGGTTTCTGCGTTCAGCAGCCCTTTCCCCGTAATGCACAAATCGTCTGTTTGCCAGCCTTCTTCCCTTAAGCGAAGTGGACTCATCCAAGGTCATCTGCCAACTCACAGGAGCCGGACTATATCTGGAGATTTGATTTAGAACAAGGCAAAAACAAACAAACAAACGATTAACGGTACATTGCTGTTTCCATGACATCCCCTTTATTTTCACTTCTATATAAGATATCATCCTAATGCTTTTTTAACTTTGTATTATATTATTACTATGAGTATTGTGCCTAATTTGACTTACATTGGATGAAAATTTTCTAAAATAGCAATTTTTTTTACATTTTACTTGGTGGGTGAAGAAACTTTTATACGACTTCAAGTATTTTCATTTATTTGTGTTGTAAGAATGATTTTAGTTCAAAGCAGGCGATTTGGAAATTATGGTATTATCTGCATCTGTATTATTTAAGTAGTGGGTGCTTATTTAGGACCTGAGCAATGTTGGGTAATTTAATAGTAAATTAAACTTTTAGTATTCACAATTATATAAATATATGTTTACTGCTCGAGATTTGTTTGTGACACTGTTGATTTTCAGTGGGTATTTGACTAGTAGTAAAATAAAAACTACCTTTTCTTAAATCAGTGTACATGATTTTAAAATTTTTAAGACATTAAAAAATAGATTTTAGAAAATAATTAAAGATATTGAGAAGCAAAAATAAAAGAACAAAGCACCATAGTAGTGGAAATCAACCTTTACTCTCTAAAGTAAGTGATGTGTATACTTTGTTTCTTTTTGTAGAAAATTCTGAGTAAGCTTCCATTTATATACTTTGTAATTTTCTGTCATATTTAAGGGGGCAAATTTACAGAAGTCTCCTTTTTCTTGCTACAGAAAATTCCCAAGCAGCTCCCCCTAAATTTTCCGTCACATTTTTGGTGGCAGATCGACAGAATTCTACTGTACTAAAGGAATACATCAGCACAGTAGGTTAAAACATTTTAATATCTGGGATGAACTAGGTGTCAGAAACGAAGTAGAAATCCAAAATTCTGAAAAAAAAATAATGTACATGATTTTACTTGCAAAGAAATGCACCCTCCTAAGATACTTTTTCCAGTCTAAAAGTACCAATGGTTATGTTGCTGCATATTATGTGGTGTGTATAAAAAATGTTCCCACACTACTTTTTCTCCTATTTTTAATTAACTAAATAACTGAATAAATAAATCACAACATTCTTTTTACATTAATATTGTAACTTACCAAATGGAAATTAGTTTCAATCAATTAATAAATAGTTTGTGAAAGAAACCTGCAATAAATTTTCATAGTGCAAATAGGCATGACATGAGCAAGATGTAAAAACAAAATTTAGACAGTTTCTAGAAGCATATGAAATGAAAGGATATATAAAACTAGAATGAATTACCCGGTGTTGCTCAGGTCCTAAATTATCTGCCACAAAGTAAATAATATAGATAACACCATTTACTTACCGAACCATCCATTTAGAACAAAAAACATTCAAGAGCTTCATTTTTTCCATGACTTCAGAAAAATGTACAATGCAATATAGCAACATAATACTTGCTCAAAATTACCAAACTCTGTAATTAGTAATAATAAATAAGATTAAGCCGGAATCTAGAACTAAATAAAATATAATAAACATCCCTTTCATTACTTCTTTTCTCTATTAAATGGAACAAAATAGAAAGAGTTGAAAGAGGAATATTATTGGATATGTATATTTCTCCTTCAACAATAAATGCTTTTAAAACTGTTTTTATTTTTCTTCAAATTAAATTATTTTTTAATTATTCCATGTTCAGTGTTAATGTGGGGGTAATAAGTTCTGAAATTTTGAAATCAGTATTCAGTAACTATTATTGCTCTAAAATCAATATTTATAAATATAGCTTTCAGGACTCATTTTGCACCATTTGCAGGAACAGGTGTTTATTTTGACTCTTTTAATACACAGGATAAGGATTGAAGTGAAAAGTAAAAGTTGTTTGGGTTAGCAATCTGTATCTCATGATGAGGTATTGGAGGCCTCATTTTCCCTTATATTTTCTATTCTAAAAACTTTTTTTACAAACTAGACTTTTGCTCTTGGAGCTCTACCATCTTTTTATCCACAATTCCTTAAAATTGGTATTATTTTATTTTATTTCATATATTTTGGAGTTTTTTGGAAGTTTATTTGGTTTGAATGTTTGAACCTTTGTTGAAAATTTCTGTAGCAATGCTGGTGGGACGGATTCTATCAGAACCCCTAAAAAGTACAATATTTCCTTTGCTGTTTGTAGTGCGATGTCTGTATGGAATTACTAAATTATTTTTATGAAAACAAGGAGTATTTTTGCACAACCCATAGGATGTGTGCTTCAAAATATTATGTATCCATTTTCTTTTTTCTGGCTATTTGACGAGGTACAATGCATCTGTGGCATCACATGTGATATCTCCACTCCAAAATGCCAGTTTACTGTGCCATTCTTGTAATTTCCCTGCTCCAAAACACTAGTTTACAGTGCCAATTTTGTGATTTCCCTGCACCAAAACACTACTTACTGTACCAAATTCCCTGCTTTAAAGCCGATTCAAACCGCCAAATCCTGTGTAGGGTTCTTGTAAATACATACGCTGACCGAATATTATATATATTCCAGCATCCCTACCTCATATCCATAGAATACCTAGTGCTTTTCAAAACATAAAACTTCAATAACTTTTTTATTACCAATATATTAATGAAAAGAATGGTTCAGTTTAAAAATTATCAAATCACAATCATATTAACTTTTCTCGCTTCAAGTCTAGGCACATGACTTTGACTTTTCAACTGAACCTTGAAATGGCTTGAAGAGGAAACTAGTCTATAGCTACGTCATTAGTGGTGTAGAAGACTGAGGCCGCCCAGCTCACCCGAGGGTTTGAGCAGCAAATTGAGATGCTGGGTCATTAGTGGTGTGCAAAAGTGTCTTTATATAGTATTATTGTAATATATAATTCTTTATTACAGCTTAATTAATGATCCATTGCTATATAGTTTAAAATCAAAATAAGAAATCATGATGTTTTGCAAGGTAAAACAATTATAAAGATGTGTTGAATTTAAAAGCAATAATTAAAAATTTGTGTGTTAATTGAAATTAAAAAAAAAAAAAGATCAATTACAAATTCATGTACATTAAATGTAATAAATTATGAATTTTTTATGATGGGGGGGGGGGGGTTGAAAGGTTTCCTATGGGCGGCAAAAATTTAAATCCGCCCCTGTGCACATGCATGGTTTCACAGCAAATTCCACCAAATAATTGAATGTTTAGATAAAACTGGGAATGAAAACAGATATCACCTTTAATTTTGGTCACGCTAATGTTGATGTTCATGCAAGTTTGTGGATTATTTATTTCCAATAAGATTTCTTTGAATGTGTCTCTTTTATGTGTAACCTGAACAGTATGATATTTTATTATTAAAATCTGAAATACTATTAAGAAAACTTTTTACTTTCCTTACATACATGATTTAATGTATTGTGACAAGGTCGAAAATTCAAATTCGAGTTTTTGATGGAAAAGTGCATTTTAAACATTCCTAAACTCTTAATTGCACATTTTTGAGGTGATGTATATGTTCATGTATACATATGCTAGTGTGTGTGTCCATGAGTCAGTGAAAACAATATTTCATGGAGGAATGGCAATTAAACAAAAATTTGGTATGATTATTACAATCTGTGAATACAAGAACCCTGTTGATTTTAAACATGATCAAATGTTCAAAAGACTCCCCCCCCCTTCCCCCTTACAAATTTTCAGATGAATTTTAAAAAAAATCTGGACTTTTAATAATGTTAAATGAAATAATTTTTTTCATAATTTATCATTAGAAAACAAATGGTACCAATTTTAAAATGCCAATATGAACCATTCTCAAGATATAGCTTGTTTGGATAAATTTATCAGAGCAGTTAGTACATAAAATTAGCATAATAAAGTAGCAAGTATCCTTAAATAGATTGACATTGTCAATGAATTTAGCAACATATCACCAATTTTTTAACTTTTTGAAAACATTGGCAAAATGGTGTTTAATTAACAAAACGGATGCCAAAATTGATGAAAATTCAATATGTTGGAAAATTATGTTAAATTTCTTTGATAATTTCTGTCACTTTAGGCAAATTAATATTCTTCAAATATAGCATGCTTCACTATTTGTAGGACAGGTGTGTTTTATTGGGGGTGAGTTTAAGGTATCATAAATTCATAAATAAATTGTATTTGTAAGAGGTTATATAGTAATTATGTTTTGATAGGGAGTCAAATAAAAACATTGTGCCATCGATCTTGTATATCATTAGATTATTGTGAGAAAAGCGAAGCTATTGCATTATGTAGGGAAAGCTATGTGCTGCCTACATCAGATATTTTCAGTTTGTGTTTGGGAAACATTCATGGAACTACAACATAAATTGTTTCTAGAAATTAATTTTCATTTATTATTGGATAGCTTTCTATAAAAATATATAATATGTGATGGGTGATTTGCCCCCTCATTGAGAAAGTCATCATTTCAATCAAACTATCTAATATAATTTTTCTAGTTTTTAATAAATATACTGAGAATGATTTTTCTTATTTTCTAAATATTTAGCTCTAGGCCGTGATAGCTACAAGTCTCCAGAATTTTCAAGAACAGATGCTCAAGCTGATCTTATTCCTTGTGAATTTTGTAATGAGATGTTCCCAATGAGTGAAATTGTGCAGCATGAGGTATAGAAAATTAAATTATGTCAATTACACCTTAACTACCGCATTTCCTAATTTTTCTCAACAGGAGTGAATTTTTTACAATTTTAAACAATTATGGAAGAAGTTGTGCCAGTAATCACAGATTTTTAATTTGCTATGTGTTCTTATGAGATAATTTATTGTTTCTGCGAATTCATTTAAAATACTCTGCCTCTCAAATCGAACTTGACTTTCATTCCAGTCGATCTTCAATTTCGTCTCTGGCTACAGTCCTGTAACAAATGTTTGCGCAATTTTCACATTGTATTTTTGACTGTACAATAGATTCACTTGACCCAATTTTGCTGCTTTGCAACTTTTGTGTCCATGCAGGTAAAGGACATTTAGAGAGGGCAGGGACTTTTGACCCTATCATTGAGCGCAATTAAAATACTGATTGCTACAAAAACTGGTTTCTATATATAAGCCCACTATATAAAGTATACAAAGGTTCTGCCTATTACAGGTAGCAAAATCTTATCCCAAAATATCAGCAAAATGCAATAAAAAATATATATTCTATCATTGGAATTTCATATTATAATTTTATTATATATATAAAGTATCTGAGAGTATATCTATCAGGAAAGAGAGTTGAATGTTGCGTTATAAATTTCTCTTTAATACGGTTATTAAAATGTCAATATAATATGTTTCAATATGTATGTATGAAAGTGGACATGATAGTAATTGCAGATTTGAGCAAACTGAATACTACTATTTCAGTTGCACCTATGCAACATGGGACCACCCTCAAAGAAATAGGGGGCATCTGTCAATATATCTATCAAAAACTTTTGTGCGCATGCAAGAAGAGGGGCAGCATATGCAAGAAGAGGGACTTTCGTGTTCACACAGTGGCCACACATGCCAACGACTTGTTGAAAACACCGGTTCTCGTTAGATCACCGAAATCAAGCAGCATCGGGCGCGGTTAGTACTTGGGTGGATGACCACCTGGGAACACCACATGCTGTTGGCAGATTTCGGCCGTGGTAGCCCGGTGGTTTGTGTGCTGGATTTGTACGCTGCCACACTGCCGCTGTGTTCATGCGGAGTACGATCACATTAAACATGTGGGTCCGTAAGTCCTTCCCAGAGGTTGGTGATAGGGGAAGGAGGGTACGGTCCCTGTGGATGCCTCCCCCACTGGGTTCCGATCTAAATTGGGTGGCACTTCCCGGCCGTCCAAACAGTTACCTTACACATAGCTGCCAATTCTCCCGGTTTTTCGCTATGTCTCCCGGGTAAGTCGCTCAATCTCCCGGTTTTCATTCAACTGCCCTTATTTTCCCTCCTTCTAGGCAGAAATCATGCGAATGCAAATCATGACTTTCAGTTGTTTTCAGCGGTGTAAGAGTGGATCGCGATTGACGTTTGTATTTTTGTATTTGTATCTACAGGTTACAAAAGTAAAAAGTCGGAAAGAGATCACGAATATTCTGAAAATATCACGAAGTCACAAATTTTGAAATCGAAGTTTTTTTCCCGTTCTTTCTAAAAATCAGTTTCCCAGCTATCGCGTAATTGGTGCTCGCACACGGGGATTATTCCCACAGCGTCACGAGAGAGATGATGAATGATTATCTAATTAATGTTTGAAAAACTCATTTGCATCGACTAAAATTTTATTAAATTATTTTGTTTTATATACAAAACTATTGTTCAAAAGTATTATTAATGAAATTAGTCTTTTTTGCAGCAGTATCGCTTAAAACTGCATTTGTGCGCGATCTCCTTATATTTTGTTTTATTATGAAACTATTTTTCCACTTTTACGATCTGTCAGTATCGTCAAATTTTTTTATAATTATTTCGTACTTTATACAGAAAAATTATTGTTCAAACGTAATATTAATGAAATGAAAGGCTATTTTGCAGCAGTACAGTACAACCTCGAAAATCCGGACTCGTCCGGACTTTGCCGATTCCGGATTATCGATTTTTCCGGATTATAGAATTTGAATAAAATTCCGATTTAATATTAACTAAATATGCTATAAAGCACTATTTTTAGTAAAAATAATGGCAAAAGTTAAGTTAATTAATTAAAACATATTATTTAATTTAAAAAATAGGGTAAAAGGAATTTCTAAGAAAAAAAAATACATATTAATAATTTAGAATGTGTGAACGAAACGAAATGATAAAATTACATTTTATCATTTCGTTTAAATATTTGAATTAACATTTGTTATTTCATTAATTTTGGTTTATGGGAAAGCAGTTTTATTTATCCTGTAGATGGACATTATTTCTGCTCGGTTATAAAGCTTCTTCGTTCAAGACTAATAGCATGATCGATTGTTTGCATAAGATTATCAATGGGTATTTTTTCTTCTCCGCATTTATCGTCGCTACTTTGATCTTTTTTTATTTAATATCATATCGCGAATTATGCCATCACTCAATTTATTTACGATTGGCGCATCATCATCACAGTGCAGAACTTCGGTTATATCGGCTTTGTCGAGATTTAATGAAGCGACGGAAGATTTAATGAAGTGCCGAGATTTAATAAAGATCGAGGATTAGCACTTTTGATGCATTTAAACCGTTTTCGCTATTAACGAACGAAAAACAAAAAATAAGAACTTAAAAGTTTTATTTATTTTCCAGCATCTATATAATGTTATGTTTAAAAAGGCCGATGACTCTGAAAAAAGTAAAAACTTTATTAGTAATAGTCAAATATGTAAAAAATATCGCAGTAGATAAAATAAATATCTTTTCCAAAACAGAAAAATATTTCTCCTCTCAATGATTTTTCTAAAATACGATGAGTCATTGCTAGGCTGCAGCACCGGAACGTGGTGGGGCAGGGAAAGCGAAGAAAGGAATTTGTTTAGCTCCTAATCGTAAACGCAGCCGAACCCTTTGAGAAGTCTGTGTGTTAATGACCTTGTTGCTCGGTTCTGTGCGATACGATATTATTTAGTTATTTATTTGCTATTTATAGTATGTAAATATGGCTTTTTAAACAAAAGAGGCAAAATATACAGTTGATTTCAAGCTGACACGTTCGACGAGAACCAAAAAATCGTCAGATATCGGGAGGGGAAGGAGATTCTGAAGACAAAACAGAATACATTGAAGAATGGAATTCGTACTACGAAGCGAACAAAATAAATTTCCGTGAGCGTTAATATGAATTCTCGGGATTTTTAGATTTAATTGAACAATTTGTGATAAAATGTTACGATAACGTTTTAAAGTGTTTAATATTAAAAATAACATTGTTTCAGAAAAATGTCTTTTTCAATAATGAGAAAAGGAAATTTTGATAATAAAAATTCCGTATTTAAATAACGATGTATATTTTACGCGAAATAATTCATCCGGAGTTGTGATTTGAATAAGGGGGAGGAGGGATTAACGCTAACAACGTAATTCACGCTCCAACCACGAGCCGATCTACGGCCGTCCATCTAAACTTTCGTTTCATTTCCGGGTTCAGAAAGTCGACCGGAAAAAATACGGTATTTGCTTATAAAATATAATTCCATATAAATAATTTAACCCTGTTGTTTTAAATCCGCGACTTCGTCAATCCGGGGGGGAAAAAAAAATAAAAACCCGAAAATTTGGAAAATGTCCGGATTTTGGAGGTTTCCGGATTTTGGATGTCCGGATTTTCGAGGTTGTACTGTATCACGAAAAACGGCATTTGTGCGCGATCCTCTATATATTTCGTTTAATTGTAAAAAATAATTTCCACTTTTGCAATCTGTCTGCATCGTCTAAAATTGGGCTGATCAAAATCTCAAGGTTTTTTCATATTTTCGCACAAAAATCTCCCGGTTTTTCATATTTGGAGGTTGGTAACTATGCTTACACCTTTCTGGTAGGTCGGACGGTCTGGGTCTCAACAACAACAACACAGTGGCCACACAACCTGCTGAAAACTGGTTGCTATATATGTAGTGACTGCTAGCTAGCAGGCAAACATTGCTACAGTTAGAAACATTTTGATTTGTTACCAATTGCCATTTCTTAATATAAATTGAAACACAAGATCAAATCAATTTTATAAATATAGGAAAGCATGGACGGTGCATTCAGCAGAGTTAAAAGAAAGTGGTGCACAAGAGTAAAAAATGTCTTTAAAATAATAAAAAAAAAGTTGCGGAGTGAAATAAAACCAAGTCAATAGTGGCTGAGCCCTGAGAACACAAGAATGAAAAATTTCAACTTTTTATCATTCAGTATTTCTTAAATATTAGAACAACACAAGATTAAATCATTCATAAATATAGTATAAAGGAAAATGGAATGCAAAATTAAATTAAAAAGAAAAATAATAAAAAACGTCATTGAATAAAACCAATAGATTAGGGCTGCACTCCCAAGCAATCCAGCTCCCATTAGACTTGCATTCCAGATGGAACTAGGCCACTATATTTCAACTTTCTTACCATTCGCTCTTATAGAACATAAATTGGAACACAAAATTAAATCAATTTCATAAAAATAGGGAAGCATAATAGATGGTGCATTCATGCAAAGTGGAACATAGAATTAAAATTTCTATTTATGAAATTTTAACAATATTGTTTTGCGAAATTGCTGATATGCATTTGTCCCTGAGAATATGAGACATTATGATTTAAAAAAAATTGTCCTTTTCATCCACTAGATATTGCAGTGGTTTTAAATGAGTTAAAGGAAAGTATTTAAGAGTTTTGTTCCACATCAGTTTGAAATTTTTGGAGCTTTGCTATTAAGAGATAAGTGAAAAACTCAATTTTATTACTCATTTTTGATGAGTACATTTATTGCCTGTCATTTCTGGCATGTATTTAGTTTTTATTAATATGAATTTAAATATACCTTGTCTTTTATTAGTGCATAAAAATGAGTTATGCATAGTGTATGCTAGTTTCAATTTCCATACGAAATAAAAAACAAGCTCATATGTCATTTCTAGTGTTCCCGTTAGGCAGTTTTCAAAGAATGTGCCTCATTGACCATTTTTGAAACTGAAAAATATGTAATGACCTTTTTTCTGTTCATATATATATATTTTTAATGTAAAATGTCGAGTTTCTTTCGCAGCAAAAGAGCGGAATCTTTAAAATCTTAAAAGTAAGCTATGGGAGTTATACTGCAAGTTTTTGTATCACACTAAAATCCTTCCAGTCAAGCTATTTCCTATATAACCACCGTAATATTATGTACCTATCATAATGGTGATGAACAACCCCTTTGGACCATTCATCTATTCATCACTGATACCTTAAGAATGTGCCATTTACAGGTCTCAATCCTTTCTCCATAAACAGTTCTAGCTGTGCTAAAACCACAATGTTGCACAAAATAACAAACAGATATTTGTTATTTTATACCTAACTGCTTTAAAGAGGACCTGCAATATGTGCATTATTTTAGCGGACATAGCTGCCAACTCGACTGGATTTTTCGGAACACTGTCAGTTTACTGATTCTTAATAAAATCTTCCAGTTTTATTTTTAAAGTTGTTAGGTTTTCTAAAGTTAAGGATTTTAATTAAAAAATTCCCTGTTATAGGGAATTTTGATGGGACACAGACACCATTCTGATTCCTCTATATATTCATCTTGCACCAGCATCAAATCATGCTATTTTCACTTTGCTAATGCTGCGGCTACTGAAATCTTTCATTTATTGTCTAATTTGTCAATTTTGAGCCACGATTACATCCACAGAAAATGTTAGAATAATTTTAAAAAAATTGTTACGAAGTCGCAAAAATCAAAATTTTTTCATGAAATTTCCATCATTGGCAACGGAAGTAATTACAATTTTTTATTTGCTGATGATCTTGCATATTTTTAGTCTTATTTTGTGATCTTTGTATCCATTTCCATCCATGTTTCAGGTTCATATGCACTCTGGAAACCGAGAATTTACAGGAAATTTAAAAGTGGACTAAAACATCAAGAAAAATTTGTTTTTTCATTCAAAATACGGAAAAAGTCAGGAAATTTTGAACTTGATAACCTGTTCTAACTAAAATGGGTAAACAGGAAAATAAATAAAAAGTACAAAGTAGCTTATAAAAAACTTCAAACCATAAGCAATTTTGATGATGTAACGGTGTATATATAGAAAATAACGAAACCGTTCAAATCACTTGATTTTCTGCCTACATGACTCATCGTGGGGATAGCAGGATCTGGAGAGAAAAGATAAAAGAATTTACTGTGATTGTTTTGGTTTCACATTGAAGCACCTTGTTAAGAGTGGAGTGGTCCCGACTGCATGATAAGCACATATTTAGCATATTTGAAAATAAATATATCAGTGGATTTTTTTGTGTATACATTAGTGAAAGTAAGAACTTTCAGCTTGAAATTGGCTGTATATTTTGCTCTTTTGTTTGCAAAACACAAGGTCGTTAACACCCTGACCCCAAAGGGGCCAACATCAGTTGCATTCATGCACACATTCCTTTCTTTTTTCCCATTTTCTGCCCAACCCCCTATAGGCGCCACTGTCATTTCAGATAGAAAGATGAATGTAATACAGAGTATAAGTACAGTGCCTAGAAATAAGTTTTATTCTAGAAGTTAAGAAAGTAATGACTCATTGTATGCTGTTTTATAAAAATCACGGAGAAGTGGTATTTTCCTTTATAAGAAAGGTTTTATTTTATTTACTGTGGTATGTTTCACATATTTGACTATTCTTAATAAAGCTTTTTATTTTTTGAGAGGCATCAGTATTTTAAATATAACAATGTATAGATGTTAGAAAATAAATAAAACTTTTAAGATTTTATTTTTTGTTTTGAAAAGGAGGGAGAGTGCCATAGTAAAAAGAAAAAGTATGGAAGTATTTTGATAGATGGATTTGATTATAGAGTTGAGAGGGGAGCGGTCAACAGGTTGACTCATACGCAAGAAAAATACCTATTGATAATCTTTTACAAATAGTTGATCATGCAATAAAAGTCTTGGAACAAAAAAGCTTCATAACCAAGCAGGAAATAATCTCTATCTATAGGAAAATATAAAATCTGCTTTCCCACAAGCCAAAATTAATGAAACAATAAACTTTAGTTCAAATGATTAAATAAAAGATAAATTGTAATTTATTTTTGTTTATAGTAGTTAATGTAATGATTTTACTAAAATGCGTCACATGCCTCAAACTGTCATAGCCTTGAAATGCTATCTTATTTGAAGCATTTCATTTATTGCAATTATGGGTCTACCACCAATTGTTTAAGAGATATTTAATTGTGCAATATTTTTTAAACACCATGCATACTTTCTGTGGAAAATTCCAAAAAACTATAATATCTTGTAAAATTATTGATTTTTTGTCGAAATTCTTTCAAAAAGTCATCAAGTCAAGCGACCTGCACTTTGCCATATTAACATATAGACTGTAAATGTGTTTTCTGCTTGGAAAGTTTCAAGGCAGGAAAAATATATATTAGATGCAACAAGATGGGTTCTATTTTTATGATTTAAGCTATTCATTTATTTCAGCTTATTTTCTAGGTACTTAATTAACAGCAATTTTGCAATTATAAAATGACTATTGTCTTTTTTTTAGACTGGTTGTCGCCCAGAACTCGTTTCTTATAGCAAGAAAGACATCCATTCACCAGAAGATGCCAAAGAAGACAAATCCCAATCTTCAGAGAATAATTCAACATTTTTCAGCCCAACAAAGAAATCACAGTCACCTCCAAAATTTGAGTGCCAAAAGAAAGGAAATACAGAATCAATAACTAAACTGGGTGAATTTCTTCAAGCTTGTAATCAGGTAATTTATCCAGTCACTGTATTAGCTTATCAGTTTATATGTATATCATTACATGGAAAGAAACTAACCCTTTGTGGATAGCGGCATCCCAGAACTGCTATGGCCCAAAGAACGGAGTGTTTCGCTTCTGAACAGTTCCCAAAGGATGGTGCATATTTTGTCTAAGCCTAACTCTCGAGAAAAATTCATTAAAAATCACCCATTCAACAAAGCATTCTACTTTTTTCATGAATGAAGGAAATACTTATTTTCTATTGATGATTGTGTTCTACACAAATTATCTTTTATTGAAATATTAAAAATTTAAATGATTAAATGAAAATTAAAAAATATTTTAGTAACTTGATTAAAATGGTTATTCGTTATGTCAAGGAGAAATATCCAAATGATTGTATTCAAAACTTTTATAGAGATTATGTACAATTTTTAAGAAGAAAATAGCATTGTTATTTCGACTAATTAATAATATGCCTTTTACGTATGATATATTTCAAAACATGAATTCATGCATAAACCAACATTGCAATCTTCACATTTTTTTTCTTATTTTTTCCTATTTTAGAATACAAAAATACAGCATTTCCACACTATTACAATTTGATTTTCAAAATTTAGCATATTTGGCCCACCCTAGTGTTTAGGTATGCACACTCTCCATTACCCTTGAAATTTTTTTGATTTTTACTTTAACTGTCAACTTTAGGTATGATACGTACAACAGGAGAAAATAATATATATTTTAATGTTTACTAACCATAGTGAAATAAATTCATTGGTAGCATCAGAATTAATCCTGAAATTTGTTACAAACAAAGATCAACTTTGAAGAAAAGTGTCAAACAAATAAAATATTTCTTGATTTTATAGATCAGTAATTAATCTTTAAGTTTTTGCAGCACTATGTTTAAAGTGTAATAAAACAAAACTTTTTCTCTTTAATTAGCTGTTATGAAAAACTAGTGGAGGTGCAAAAAGCAATCATAGCCATTTTTAAAAGTTTTACTTAATCCTTAGTCATATGAGGTAGAAGAACATCTGTGAAAGTAAGCAGAGACAATTGTAGATATTCTGCAAATACTATAGGATTTTATAAAAGCCCTTATTACTATATTTATGGGTGATGCATTTACCAAATTTTTCACAACACTTTGTGAAAAATGTGGCAACAAAATGATTACTTTGATTATACATTTGGTGCTGTATCACTTGCCTTGACTACTTGTCTCCCCTTCAAAAAAATATCTGTATACATCTCTTCCAAAAGTTCTTGCTACGCCATTGGGAAGTGTAGTGAACTTATAATTGTTGAAATGTTTAAACATACAGTGAAACTTGTATGAGCAAATTTTCAATACTAAGCACATGGTTTTCTGGGTTAGACCCAACCTGTTCTTACCCAGCTGTTTTTTTCTTTACAAAACACCACTTTGAAAACACATTTTTGTAGGATAGTTTTTTTTTCTTGTATGTATTAAGTTTAAACTGTAAAAAATCATGCCATAAATAGAATGAACTGATGTAATTATTCCAAAAACAAGAGTTTCAGAAGAAGAGCCAATCAGCAACAGTGAATGGGTAATATGACCTTGAAAGTTGAACCAAGGGTGCAAAGGAAATTTCGTTCCATAGGCACTTCAATTTCTTGGAATACAAAATGAAAATTTTCCATGAGTTTGGTTTGTGTTTTATGATTGTTATATCTATACTGCATACAGCTAGATTTTCATCATAAATGGTTAAAATAAAATTAATTATATAAAAGCTTGGTTGGGGTAAGTTTGTTACATTTGAAAGCTTCCCATAAGGGGTTCGATTGCATTCTCAACCTTGCTACAACCCCAGAAGAAATACAAAAGAGTTGAAATCAACTCACTTCAATCTACATTCTGCAGCATGTAAAATAAGATGTTAATTTATATACATCCATAAATCTGCCATTGTTATACCTAACATAATTAAATACTTTTATTTGAGGGTCACTGTTCTGTGGACTAAGCATTCGTCAGTCTCCTGGCATTATAATACCATCTAGTAGCATTTAAAACTTCAAATAAAAAATTCCACTTAAATCTCACATATTATATGATGTTAGCTCTAATGCTTTCAGAAGTGTCACAAATATGTGCCATTGGCTGAAATTCTGATCACTTTTTTGTGACCTAAAAACTATGAAATCAGTATAATTTCAAATAAGTATTCATTTTATATATTTTGCAACAAAACTCCTTTTAATGAATATAAATGCCCACATCACATTTTTATATATTCCACTTTTGTTTCAGGATACTGACACAAGATCATCTAAAGTTTTAAAAGAGCTTGAAGATGCTTTTGAAAAAACTTCTAAATTCAGCCAAATTGAATCATGTTGGAACATATCTAGTTCAAGTCCTCCATTAACAAGGACCGAGTATCATGAAACAAGTTCGGAACATGTTTCTAATGATTCAGGACTAGATCAAATTCCTAATTATCTAAAGCACAGTCAGGAGGACGATTTAAATGTGGGTAAAAAAGAAGTTGCAAGGAAACTTTCTTCTGATGAAGAAATGTCAGAGTATTTAAAATTTTTGAGAAAAGATAAAAATTATTCAGATTATACAAATTTAGAATGCTTAAATAAAGCTGAAAATTCCATGTGCAAGGTTGTGTTGGCAGAAGATAAATGTAATGAAATAGAACTCAATTATCATGAATCTTCTTCAGTTTATTTCTCGGATACAGAGCAAATGTCTGTAGATTCAGATTCTTCAAGTTCAAGTTCCTCATCTGAAGGTAATGTATAATTTAAAATAACTGTTCTAGAGGTTATAATTTAATTTTTCCTTATATTTAAATTTAAGATTTTGATTTAATTAGCAATTTTCCGCTGATTTTTATTTTCTCATGATCTGGTATAAAGATATTAATTTCCAAAAAAATAATTTAACTTGAGATTTTGCCAAATTACCATAATTTCTGGTAGAAAGCATATGTTATAGTCTTTTAAAAGTGAATGCATATTAAATGCCATGACTATGAATGGTTAACAATCTGGATTTAGCAGAAAAATCTTCAGATTATAAAGAAATTGTGGCATCTGTAGTAAAGTAAAAATACCAAATTTGACCAAAATTTCTGGTTGAGAAAGCTAAGTCAGTCTAATTTGAAACAGGTCAGAAATTACTTAAATTTTGAATGTTTGGATCTGGTGCCAAAATATTAAGCATATTAATCAAAGTACAAAAATATAAAATAACTATAACTTTCCGTGTGAAACATAATCGGACCAAATTTTAATGTGTCTTGCCCAATTCCAAGGTTAAGCTGATCAATGTCTAATTACATCTCAGTTATATGGATAAAGATACTTATTATGTATATCAATATTTTTATAAAAATATACTAAATCTGAGTTATCAAGGTAGACAAAAATTAAAAATAAAGATATTCTAGCAACTTTGTTTCCAATCTGACATGCTTTCTTGACAACTGATGACTTTTCACCACATATTGAACTCAAACTACTGTTATGACAATGTTTGAAACAATCTAACCCATCGTTGCTGTAAACTCATTCACTCCTAGTTTCGGAGCAAATTTATTAGCTTTCTTTTTTTTTGGATACCTAGACCTGATAAAGGAATTGCAATTTTATGAACGTATTTAAACCAAATAAAGTTACTTCTTCTACTGTTCTAAAATTGAGATTTTCACAACCTTTTTCTTGATGATTCTGATTTTTCAAAGGTAAAAAAAAAATTATTTTGCACTGATAGGACGTCAGTCAAATGAGGAATGCAATATTTCTTTGCAACACTGTGTTTCACCATTTTGAAATTTTCTTAAAATTTCAACTTTAGTTGAAATGCGGCATGCACTGCAAAAGATTGATGTTTATAATGTGCCATTTTCAGACAAAAATCACATCAAAAACAGACATAATCGTTTGGTTTAGCTGCCTTCTGTATAAAGGAGAAAACTTATCCACTCAAAGCTGCACCCTTCATCAGTGAACTGAAAGCCACCTGCTACAAATAGACCAGAAAAATGAATCGCTAACTCTCATTAAAGTAGCTAGGATAACTAACTTGAAAACAAAGCAAAATAGACAAAAAATGCCAATTACAAAGTTGTAGAGCAATTATTAGTAGGAATCAATACCAGGAATGAAACAAATGCATATGGCAATAAATCCTGCCAGAAAGTCTTATTATCAAAGCCTGCAACACAGTGGCACCTACAACTCTTTTCAAAATACACTGTAATGTTTTGTATTCAAATTCAAATATGCATTGTTGCTTACATGCAAGGCATTTTGAACAGACTGTACATTAGATTCCTGTGCATGTAAGTGTTGTTTATTTTAGGTCAACCAAAATTTATCTATATTTTTGACTCAAGTCAATTTTTCAGATTGAATTTTGTTAGGATCGCTGCATATATTATACATTGATACACATCCATGATACATTCTGATTGACATGATCTGATGCATTTTAAAAGTGTTAATTGTGATTTCTTTATTTTTTAACTTATTATTTTCCCCCTTTTTTTAACAGTGCATCATAAATCAAGGAAAAACACCAAATTTGTGAAAGCTGACAGAAGCAGCAAAGAAGAAGCTGACAAAACAAATGTTTCGGCTAGAAGACTTTGTGATAGTAATTCTCCCATTGACAGTTATGAATTTTCCAGGTTTACATTTAATGATACTGCAATGAATATAGATGAAGTCAACGTGAGTTCTACAGAAAGATTGCCGGAAAAAGGTGCAGATGATGATGAGAAACTTAAATTGGAAGTTGAATCAAGTATGGATTTTGCAATGTTTTACAATTCATATATATATATATTTTCTAATATTTGAATTTCATATTTTCTTTCCAAAAGCTGATCTTATTACTAAATTTGATTTTGTGCAATAACCCATGAAAATTAATAACATAATGTAAAATTCTATAAATTGAATTATAAGTGAAATGCTGTGTAAATTGAATTTCAAATAAGAATTTGCATATATATACACACACACACACTCTTTTGCAAAAAAAAAAAAAGAAAAATGAAGCACCATGAAGAAAGTGACTGTTTTTATTGAAATTAAATATGCGTGCAGCTCATACATAGGTAATGAAATGATTACAAAATCAAGGCCACAGGACCCATCAATGGTTAGCAGTTGCACATTGAATTTTCAAATCAGTAATTGGTGAAACCCCCATTGGCGGCAATGCATGCTTATATACATCTAGGTAAGGAGTGATAAAGTTTCCTAATGTCATCCTGCGATGCATTTTGCCAGGCATTCCTTAATTGTTGCTCCAGATCTGCTACATTTTGAGGGCTGGAATCTGGCGACCTAGCATATCCCATACATGCTCGATTGGCAAAAAGTCTGGTGACCTTGCTAGCCAAGGAACAGTATCAACAGCACGGACACAGCCCACAGATATGTGAACAATATATGGCACGGCATTATCTTGTTGGAAAATGGCCCCAGAATGATGTACCATAAAGGGTAACACAAACGGCTGCAGGATTTCATCAACATATCGTTGAGCTGTTAAAGTTGTATGCAGGATGATTAGGGACAACCTACTGTCATAAGAGATAGCACCCCACACCATTACACCAAGGGCTGTGTGCCTGTTATTGTTGTTGAGACCCAGACCATCCAACCTACCAGAAAGGTGTAAAGTAATTGTTTGGACAGCTGGGAAGAGCCACCCAATTTAGACCGGAACTCAGTGGGGGAGGCAATCACAGGGACCGTACCCTCCTTTCCCTACCACCAACCTCTCGGAAGGAATTACAGACCCACATGTTTAACGTGATCGTACTCTGCATGAACACGGTGGGAGTTTTGGCAGCGGAGGGAATCGCCCCCGGGCCTACCGAGTGCAATTCCTGCACTCTAACCTCTGGGCTACCATGTGTCTGTGTAAAACAAAGACTAATTGGGACCGATGGTCATCTGCTGACAGATTTAAGCGTGATTCATCACTAAACACTATGCGATGCCAATCTGCTGGCAGCCATGATGCTCGGCTATGACACCACTCCAAATGACTCTGTCGATATCGTGGGGTTATGGGCAGATGTTTTAAAGACCACTGTGAGCGTAACCCCACCTCAGCCAAGCGCCGTGAGATTGTGGAAGGTACCACAGGAGGTATGGAAAAGGCTGTAGCACATTGGATGAAGGACAATGATGCCGCTGGGTCAGTTTGGGCAATCATCCGATCTTGCCTCGCATTTGTGCACTTTGGCCTTCCAGAGCCTTCATTCCGCTGATAAGTTCCTTGCAGCAACCATTGCTATCAGCACCTTTGCACAGCAGTGTCTGTTCAGTGCAGATGGCTGACTATTGCTCAGTATGACAAGCCAGCTTCACACATCCCGACTATACGACCATGTTCAAACTTGTCTAATTGCTTATAAGGTCTTTGGCAATGTCGTAACAGCATTATTGGTTGCGGAACTGCAATGCCGATAACGAGCAAAGATAAACTGTCCACTTTTTTAACCTGTTTTATAGGATGCTAAATGCGCAGTAGAAACATGCACTATGACCGAAGTTAACACTCATTGGCCTTGCAAATTTACTTGGTATAAAGGAATTTGCATGCAAGATTTCGAGATGGATGATCAATTCCCCCCCCCCCCCCCCCCAAAAAAAAAGTGTGTGTGTGTGTGTGTGTATATATATATATATATATATAGTCTATTTATCTGCTCTGTATACAAATCCACAATTTTTGACAATAAGAAAAACATGTGAATGCTTTAAAAAAAATTTGGAGACATTTTATATTCCTTAAAAAAAGGAGACACTTTGAATACTGTATAACTAAAGCTAGAAGAATTTTCTAGTCATGTAGGAATGCTATTGGGAAAACCTGGGGATTGAATCCCAAGGCTATCCATTGGATTTACTCTATGGTAATCTGTCCTATCATTACCTATGGTTCCATTGTTTGGTGGTCTAGAATAAGATGTGAAACTGCTAAATTAGACTTAATTAGGCTTCAAAGGATGGTGTGTATTGCGATCTCTGGATGCACGAAAACCACTCCTACTGCAACTCTTGAACTTTTGCTTGAATTGCACCCACTCTACATGCACATTGAAGCTGAGGCTCTCATATGAATGAACAGACTTAAATATCTGAAACACTGCAAAAGATTACTCAAAGTATTTATATTGAAGTGGTCTAAATAGTAATGTTATAGATCATCCTTATTTCCATATGCCATCTGATGGTATTCTTGTCAGATATACATTTGGCAAGCCTTATGAAATTCAGGTCCCTTCACGGGATAACTGGAAGAGGACTCCTACCTACAATAAAAAGAAATGTATTGTATGGTATACTGATGGCTCTAAGCTAGGCACTAGTACTGGTGCTGGAGTATGCTGTCTGAATGATGGTACAAAATTGTTTTACTCTCTTGGCAGTTACGCTACTGTCTTTCAGGCTGAGGTCTTTGCCATTCTTATGTGTTGTAGAATTTGTTATGACAGAAATTACAGGAGCAACCAAATACTTATCTGTTCTGATAGTCAGACTGCTCTTATGGCTTTAGGGAAGTCTACTATGACATCATCCCTTGTCTGGGAGTGCTATACTGCACTTTGTAAAATTGCTAGCAACAATCAAGTCATACTTTACTGGGTGCCTGGACATTCAGACATTCCAGGTAATGAAATGGCTGATGAATTGGCTAGAAAAGGTTCAAGCACACCTTTTGTTGGTTCCAAGCCAGCTTTGGCTGTTCCTAATGAACTGACTAGAAGAATTGTCTATGACATCTTCAGAAAGCTTCAGTGCGAGAACTGGCATAATACTAAGGACCAAAGGCAAGTGAAAGAACTAAACTGTAAGTGCCCTAGTATGCGTCAAAAGGAATTATTTAAGCTCAGTAGAACTGGCATCAAAAGGGCTGTTGGGCTCCTTACTGGGCACTGCACCCTTAAAAGACACCAAAATATCATGGGTGTCATTAAAGATTCGCTATGCAGAGGCTGCAATTATAGCGAAGAAATTGCCGCTCACATACTATGTGAATGTGAGGTGTTCTTCGCCCATAGGTTCGAACACTTGGGTCGACATGTGATCGAACCCTGGGTAGACACCCCTGTATGACATTCCTCTCAAGTGCCTGCTTCTTTTTGCCTCGGCTACTGATCTCTTTTCTTAAGGACCTTCTCTTTTCTAGGGTAGTATAATAGACCTCTCGTCGAAATGCTGGGCTCTCCTGGAGCCACCCACCTTCATGTCATTCATTCATTCAATTGTGTAATATTTCTGCTTAATCGTATCATTTTATTTACTACTGATTAAACTAACAATTTTTAGAATTATCAAAGTATGGTAAGAATTTTTATTTTTAATTAACAGTTAGTGTAAATTCTGAAAAAAGTAAATAGTTAATAAGATGCTGAAAATTAATATTTTATCTAGAAACTGTAAGCTATAGCCAATGTCTTACATTTGAAAGTTTCAATTTGAATAACATGCTAAAAATTAGTATTATATCTGAAAATTGTAAGCCGTACCAGTGTCTTATATTTGTAATCAATGCCTTATATTTGTAATCAATGTCTTATATTTGTAAGTTCAAATTATAACACACACACACATTGGCTTACTTTTTTTTTAATCATAGTCTAATTTTAATCCACCTATATTTTTTCCAATTTTTCATTGAAGAAAGAAGCTTATTTTCAAGAAAAATATTTAATAAAAGTTTTTGGTCTGCCAAAAAATGTGCTTTGTTTTCCATTTGCCCTTCCTGCAAGTAAGTTTGCCTATCCCTGGACTCGAACATGGATGAAACTCAAAATATGTATGTAGTTACCTGCAATAAAATGAAGATTAACCATACCAAATTTGAAAACAAAAATGAATCTCACAAAAAGTGTGGACTTGTAGTGTGTGAAACAGATGACTCAATTTTATGTCCAGTAGTGGACAAAATTTTTACATCAGCCATTAATTTGATAAATTTCATAAAAAACATCAAAGTAAAAGATATATAGAATACATATGATGGACTTGTCAAGTTTTGTGAATTTTTTATAATTTTTATGAAAACTACTTTGTTTTTCCAATTTTACACATAAAATCAATTTTTTATCATTTTTTTAGTTATTTATGAAATTTTGCTAAAAATTGTGTCGATTTGCAATTTACCACCAAATATATTCTGTTTTAGCACCAGTAACGTTCTAGCTTGGCCAAGAAACCCATTTTGCCAGCTCATACACAAAGATTTCAATTGCTACAGATTTTTTTGCAATTTCTCCAGAAAACATCCTCATGCTACAGATTACAGAATCAGTATATTTTTTTCGGAAAGTTGCTATCAGTCATGTCTGATAAATTTTACAATCTCATATATAATGCCCATCAATGCCACAACAGGAATGTACTGCCATGTGTCAATTAAATTTTTTTTTCTTGGAAGTAATAAATATGCTCTTTAAAAATTTTCTATATTCGGTATAAATTTCTAAACTGGTCATTGATCTTCCATACAATACCTCCTAATTAGTATAAATTCTAGTTCTAAAATTAGAGAAATATAACATTAATGAAGGATAAATACATAAATAGAAAGCAAGGTAATATTTAACTAAGGAATAAGAATATATGAAAGTCATACAAAATCTGCATTAAATATATGACACAAACAAAAAAGTATTGATAATTAGCTATGCTAAACTAAGCATGTGCATCTAATAAAACAAGAAATCTCAACATGCCCACAAAATTAAAGGAAGAAAACATGTACATAAAAATAGATGAAATAGGATAGAGGATCCAACAATACAACTCTACAGGCATCTTTATATCAATGGACACTCTAAATGTGTTTCGTTAAATAAAGCAATACCATGTAGTGGAAGCATTATACAAAGATCAGACACATTTTAAAATACATATACTAGGAAGAGATAAGAGTGAAGAGACAGAAAGAAAATACTAATAGGCCTTAAGTGAACAAATGATTAATATTGATGATTGGAAAATCAGTGGAACATTATAACATACCTATCCCATGCGTTCACGCATAAAGACTAATATTAAAAAGACATTATACAAAGATCAGACACATTTTAAAATACATATACTAGGAAGAGATAAGATTGAAGAGACAGAAAGAAAATACTAATAGGCCTTAAGTAAACAAATGATTAATATTGATGATTGGAAAATCAGTGGAACATTATGACATACCTATCCTATGCGTTCATGCATAAAGACTAATATTAAATTCGTACAATAAAATATACTATTGATAAGAGGAGGTGGCTCGATCTGTTATATCACATGAATAAAGCAAGATATTAGTTTATTCATGTGAACATTTACAAGAAATTTAAATACAGCTACTATTAGACGGTAAATAATTATTGATACATAAACAACTATACCAAGATATAATCTTAACAAAAAGTCAATGATAATAAATTATGTCATTAATATATAACATTGATTTTAAAAAAAAAAGACTAATTAGTATTTATGAAATGAGCAATCTAAGGTTTGATTTTTCAAGATCAATCTGAGATAATTATGAACGTTTGAAGACATTAGGAATTATTTATAATACTGAGGAATTTGTTTGGAGAAAAACACAGATAATTAAATTATGTTAATCCAATACATAGCTCAAAGATTAATAATAAGCAATAATTGATTTTGATTAATATTTATACAAAATCTATGTACTTAACTTACAATTGTATGTACTTTACTATGTACTTACGTACTTTATGTAATAATGCAAAATATTTAACTAAAATTAAAATTTATTTGATATTGCACAAATTTAGGAGGATGGGATTCAGGCATACAATTTTGTTTTAAATCGGCTAGATGGCAACTAACATGTATTTTGTCATATAGCCTAAATATCCCATGTAACTGATTTATTAGACTAATAGCATTTTATTTAGCAAAGTCAACAACATGTCTGTAATCATCTGCAGTTCTTCATGAAGTCACTTTTCATTTCGTTAAAACTGGACTCTCTCTTTGAGATCCTATATTGGTGCCCCTGTGTTCTTATTGGTTAAGATAGGATTATAGATACTCCTCCAAGGTGCCACCATTAATTTAGCCAGGTCCTTTATATTAGCAAGAACCCCAATATTCATATCTTTGTGAAGTCATTTTCACACACTTCTAAAGTATGCATGCTACCAGGGCGGTCACAGCGGTTAGCCAAAGCATCGGCACCCTGTGAAATTCAAGAATATATTCTCTTGAGCGGAAAAGGGGTGCGTGGTACAGATATTTATGAAGGAAAACCTCATACAAATTGTGTATATTTTTCCGGGGGCCAACTCTTTAATTTCTGGTCTTAATTGTGAACTTCAGAATGTTGCATTTGAATAAAATGTCACCTGGTGCTGTACATCGTTAGGATTTACTCTGGCATTTAATTCATTTTCCATTCTAAACTTGAATTTGTGCTATTTTTATCACTGTTTTTTTTTCACAATTTTCATAACTTTTTGGTCACATAGAATTAGCAGTTCATCATTTCGTCTTTCTTCAATTTCCATATTCCAAATAGTTTCTGTAAGATCGGAATTTAATTTAGTTTTCCCGTTTCTGCTGTTTTTATTCTTTAATGAGCTTGAAAAATGTATCATTAACTTTCTTTTCTTTTTTTGTGGGTGACACACTGTTTTAGCTACCATTGACGTTAATTTGATCAAAAACCCAGGCCGTCCGACTCATCCGAAGATATGGAGCAGCAAAAATGGGCGGCCGGGACTGTTAATTTGGTTGTTGTTGTTGAAACCCAGACCGTCCGACCTACCAGAAAAGTGTAAGGTAACTGTTTGGACGGTCGGGAAGTGCCACCCAATTTAGACCGGAACCCAGTGGGGGAGGCATCCACAGAGACCGTACCCTCCTTCCCCTACCACCAACCTCTCGGAAGGAATTTCGGACCCACATGTTTAACGTGATCGTACTCCGCATGAACACGGCGGCAGTTTTTTGGCAGTGGCTGGAATCGAACCCAGGCCTACCTAGTGCAACTCCAGCGCGCTAACCAATGGGCTACCGCGCCCCTACTGTTAATTTGGTTGTTGTTGAGACCCAGACCGTCCGACCTACCAGAAAGGTGTAAGGTAACTGTATGGACGACCGGGAAGTGCCACCCAATTTAGACCGGAACCCAGTGGGGGAGGCATCCACAGGGACCGTACCCTCCTTCCCCTACCACCAACCTCTCGGAAGGACTTACGGACCCACATGTTTAACGTGATCGTACTCCGCATGAACACGGCGGCATTTGTGGTAGCGTGCAAATCTAGCGCGCAAACCACGGGGATACCGCACCCGAGATGGCCAACAGCACGCGGTGTTCCGAGGTGGTCACCCACCAAGTACTAACCGCGCCCGATGCTGCTTGACTTCGGTGATCTAACGAGAACCGGTGTTTTCAGCACGGTACGGCCGTTGGCCCACTGTTAATTTGGTGTAAAAGTTCTGATAGTTTGAAATCTGCAACTATTTTTGCCTTAAATCAATATTTATGAATATAGATTTATTGTGTTTAGTTTCAGATATTCTTTATTTTTCTAAATTATTAAGGTTCAAAATTCATGATTTTCCCCCTTCCCTTTGAAATTCTAAATTAATTCCTTGTTATTGCATATTTTGGCAATTCATATCTTATGTTAATTTACTATTTTCTATCATCCCAATATTCGAAATTATCGCAAATGTATACAAATGTGTACGCTAAATGTATCCCTTCAATTCTTTGCTAATTCACCAATGTCACATTTTCCTTTGCAGCCTCACTCTTTCTCTTTCGGTTGAACACTTTATTCAGCGGATCAACAAAAAAGTACATGTTTTAAGTGCGAAAAGACCCTTTCTCAGCTTATCTTTCGATCACCTGTTTTTAGGGTACCTCGCAGACATTCCTTTGATGAGTCATAACGTGGGTTCAGGGTAGCTAAATTTTGAGGCAGAATTTTGAGGCGATTGGAAGTTTTAAATATTTGTTTAATAATAAAAGTTTAGTTTAGCAGAAATTTTGTTGTGATTCTTTTGTCTTGGTTGTGCTAATATTAATTTAGGTACTTAAAGATTAGCAGAATTCTAGAATTTAATAAGTTGTTGGTATTATAAAAGGTAAACATTGAAGTATTGAGCACAAGCCAAACAATTAGTAATGGAAAATAAAGAAATTTTATTAAAACTATATGATCATAGTAAAAAGAATTTTTCAGTTAAATAAAATAATAAATTTGAATAAAACATAAACATTGATACAACAGATTTCAGGACTAGGGACATTGCACCATTTACAGGAACAGGTGTTTATTCTGACGCGGTTAAAACACGGATGGGGTGAATGTAGAAGGACAAAGTTGTTTGGTTAGTGATTTCTGCATTTCTGTGTAGCTGATGAGATAATGAAGAACTTATTTCCCTTTATTTATTTTAAAGACATTTTTACCAGCTGCACTTTTTTTGCTCTTGGGACGGTACTCTAGTATGTTTTAATCCACAGTTCTTTAAATTTTTATATGGCATTATTTTATTTTGGAGTTTTTTGGAAGTTTATTTGGTTTTTTTAAAATTTGAAAATTTAAACTTTTGTTATTGAAAATTTCTGCAGCGGTGTTGGTGATACAGAAACCCTTAGAATCCTTGAAAGGTATCGACATTTCCTTTGCTATTTGTGGTGTGTCATCTGTATAGAATCATGGAATTTTTTTTCGCAAAAGCTAGGAATATTTTTGCTTATCCCACAGGATGCATGTTTCAAAACTTTGCATATCAGTTTTCATTTTTACTTTCCTTATATACAATAATGTATAAGGAAAGTATTGTGACGGGATCGAAAATTCGAATTCGAGTTTTCGATGGGAGAGCACGTTTCAAGCATCCCTGATCACGAATTGAACATTTTTGAAGTGATGTGTGTGTGTGACAGTGAGTCTGTGGAGACGATAACTGACGAACGAATGGACCGATTCGAACGAAATTTGGTACAAAAATTACAATCCGTAAACACTGGAAGCCTATTGTTTTTATACACAATCGAATGTTCAGAACCCCCTACATTTTCAAGTGAAATTTTGAAAAAATTGTCAAAAAATCAAAACCTCTAATAAAGTTACGCAAATAGACATTTCTTATGTAATTTTTCATTAGAAAACGATTGACATAAATTTTAGAACGCTAACATAAACTGTTATATAAAACTGTTATATAAAATATAAAAAAATATATTTCCTATTGAGAAATATTTTCATTTTTCATATGTAATACCATGCGATAAATTTTGTGACATCATTCTCGTGGATCTAGCTTATTCCATTCATGAAAAAGATACTTTGAGTTATACTTTTGTATTTGAACGCCAATAGTCATTTATCTGCTGTAAGAATAACTTATTTCTCCGTTTATAATGCTTGGCGAGATTTTGGCGGAATGTCGCAAACTTGGTGATTTTTTAAAATATTACTAAATTAACGAAAAACTCGCCAAATGGATAAAAATGATGCTAAATCAATGAAAATAACGTCTCATTGACGAAAATTCAATATCTTGGAAATAATATAAATATCTACTATAAAAATAATCTATTTTTTTTACTGTAAAAGTAGTAAATTCATTGCATTATATAAGGAAAGTCATGTGCTACCCACATGAGATTTTTTTTTGTTGGTTTGTTTATCAGATTTGAAATGTTTCAAAATGAACAAAAACATAAAAATTTCTATTCTCCGAGCCGTATTTATCTTTATATTTGCAACCAAAGTTTGCCTTTCTGACCTTTGCGGGAGAACGACCCAATCTGACGATCACGGGATGTGACGTCACAAGGCTCTTCCAGTCTAGTCTTAAACCAGTCTCAACGTCGTGAATCTGTGAGCGTGTGTTTACATTCAAAAAGTTCTGTTTATTATGTCTAATATCTATAAGTATTGCATAGTTCCAATGTGCACTTCTATTAGTTTCACATCACCAAGTAAAATCTTTATATCTGTGCCTAAAAATGATGTTCTACGTAAAAAATGGTGTTAAGCAATGAAACGAGATACTAAACAAAATCCACCACTGTCATCAAAGACATCTTGTTTTGTATGTGAAGACCATTTTGAAGTAAGTTACATTCATGTTATTACTTTCTTTATATACATAATGTATAAGGAAAGTATTGTGACGGGGTCGAAAATTCGAGTTTTCGACGGGAGAGCACGTTTCAAGCATCCCTGATCACGAATCGAACATTTTTGAAGTGATGTGTGTGTGTGTGTCAGTGAGTCTGTGGAGACGATAACTGACGAACGAATGGATCGATTCGAATAAAATTTGATAAAGAAATCATAATCCGTGAATACTGGAAGCCTATCATTTTAAAGCACAATCAAATGTTCAGAACCCCCCTAAATTTTCGATTGAAATTTTGAAAAAATCATTAAAAAATCAAACCCTTTAATAAAGTTACACAAATAGACATTTCTTATGTAATTTTTCCTTAGAAAACGATTGACATAAACTTCAGAATGCTAGCATAAATCGTTCTCAAAATATTGCACGTTTTTCAAGTAAATTTATGAAAATATCCCATAAATTATAAAAAAAATATTAACCGTTACGAAACATGTTCACTTTTCATATGTCATATTATGCAATAAATTTGGTGCCATCATTCTCGTGGATCTAACTCGTTCCATTCACGAGAAAAGATACTTTGAGTAATACTTTTGTATTTGTACGCCAATAGTAATTTATCTGCTGTAAGAATAACTTATTTCTCTGTCCATAATGCTTGGCGAGATTTTGGTGATGAATTTAACGGACTGTCACCAACTTGGCGACATTTTTGCCAAGTTATCGACAATCTGACCAAATGGATAAAAACAATGACTAATTGAAGAAAATTCAGTATCTTGGAAGGAATATAAGTATCTACTATAAGAATAACATTTTTTTTAACTGTAAAAGTAGTAAATTCATTGCATTATATAAGCAAAGTCATGTGCTGCCCACATCAGATTTTTTGTGTATTTGTAATGTTACAACATGTCAACAGCATCATGTAATATGATATCTCTGCTCCGAAACACTGGTTTTCTCCACCAATTTTATTTTATTTTTGATATTTTTGGAGTTTTTTAGAAGTTTATTTGGTTGTTTAAAAATTTGAAACTTTAAACTTTTGTTATTGAAAATTTCTGCAGCGGTGTTGGCGATGCAGATTCTGTTAGAATCCCTAAAAGGTATCAACATTTCCATTGCTATTTGTGGTGTGTCGTCTGTATAGAATCACGAAATTTGTTTTCGTGAAAGCCAGGAATATTATTGCTCATCCCACAGGATGTATGTTTCAAAGATTTACATGTCAGTTTTCATTTTTTGTGCATTTGTCATGTTGCATTCATTTGTGTGTCGACGGCATCATGTAATATGTTATCTCTGTTCTAAAACGCTAGTTTACTCCACCAATTTTGTGATTTTCTTACCCCAAAACGTTACTTTCCAGTGCCAATATTGTGATTTCCCTATGCCAAAATGCTACTTTACTTCAATTTAGTGATATCCTTGCATCAAAATGCTAGTTTACTGCATCAATTTAAGGATTTCTTTGTGCCAAAGCTAATACATAATGCCACATTCTGTACACGGTTCCTGATATTATCGAAAAATGCTTTTTTGTTGAAAAATATATGGAACAGATTGTATTCTAAACAAATACTGCAAAAATATATATATTTTAATTATTATTATTTTAAGCTCAAAGACACAAAATTGGCAATTATCAGATATTCAGCTATATATAATTTGGTTATTTGTTGAAAGTTTTTATTTAAATTTATAATTAGAACTATTTTATATTCATTTTGCTATGTTGTCATCAGGGTTCCCATTTCAGCGCGAACCCGCGAGATTCTCGCGCAATCCATGAAAAATCTCGCGTAAAAATTTAGACTGCGCGAGAATTTCTCTCTCTCCAGTTCCGGCCTAAAATTATTTTTTCCTTCAAATTGGATACCGAGAAATCCGATCCCGATCAAAATGTCGGCTGCTATTGCTGTGTTAGCTGAGCGACTTGACTAGAAAAATTTGAAAGTCATTTGCAGATTTAGCAGTGTTGGTCATAGCCCTATCCGAAGTGCTGGTAGAAAAAAAATTTGTAGCAGATGATATGCAGTAGTGATGTGTTTTCTCAAGAAAGCAAGCTCGTTAAACACAAACACAATTTATTTGTTGTGAGATCCATTGCATCAGATGAAGTTACAAAATAAAACACTGTAACATTCGTTGCAAAGCAAAACTATATACAATGAGCTAGCAAGCTCATGAAAAGGTTTTAAACAGTCTATGACTAGGCACACACTCTCAGTTACTATAACATCGGTAAGTAGAAAAACAGCTACTGTACCACACATGCCGTGTACGTTAATGAAGCCACCATCATCAGGTCACACGTCATGGCTTTAGAAGTTAGACTACTCTCTACCGATCAAGGTCTGCCTTCCATAAAGGTCTTTCATGTCTACTACATGGTCTGAGAGTCTCACTGACTAAACTCCGAGATCACTAAGGTCTGTCAAGGTCTGTAAAGTCTCTGAATAACTGAGAATGTGTCCTATCATATATACACTGTGATGGGTACGCTCCGGAACACAACCGTTGACGGCAGCGCCCTCACTATATGCAAATCAGAATGCGCGCGCGGCGAGATGGCGATTTGCATGAATGGCATGTTCTGTTCCCGTCACGAGTCGTTCACGAGAACGGTAGAACCATTCTAAAAATGTAAACACGTTCTCGCGATAACGAGAATCGCGACGAAAACAGAACCAAGTTTCCAACAATCGGCCCCCTCATGCAAAACCCCAAATCTCGGCGCACGTGCTATCAATCAATGAAATTATTCTAAAAAACATAACAGCAAAAATGTCAAGTTCTTTAGTATCCAGCAAAAACATAAAGTATATATATTACTTTTCATGTTAAGCAAAAAAAAAATTTATCATTGAAAGAAAAATTTAGATATCATTGAAACACTAAGTTCCAAAAAATTTAATTTAAGTCAAAATTTAAGTTTCAAGAAATTTAAGTATGATAATTTAAATTTAACATTTAAGATTAAAAATTTTACTATAAATATCAAATTCAATTTGTGTAGAAAATTTTATGTATAATTATTAAATTTAACATTCAAGATTAAAAAATTTTACTATAAATATCAAATTCAATTATGTAGAAAATTTTATGTATAATTATTAAATTTAACATTTAAGATAAAAAAAAATTTACTATAAATATTAAATTCAATTTGTAGAAAATTTCATGTATAACTATTAAATTTAACATTTAAGATTAAAAAATTTCACTATAAATATCAAATTCAATTATGTAGAAAATTTTATGTATAATTATTAAATTTAACATTTAAGATTAAAAATTTCACTATAAATATCAAATTCAATTATGTAGAAAACTTTATGTATAATTATTAAATTTAACATTTAAGATTAAAAAAATTTCACTATAAATATCAAATTCAATTTGTGTAGAAAATTTCATGTATAACTATTAAATTTAACATTTAAGATTAAAAATTTACTATAAATATTCAATTCAATTATGGCTGTTCATTATCTCTGTCCAAGACCAGTATACATAATTAATACTAATAGCAATGACACAGATAACGAAAGATTTTTTTTTTTTTTTTTTCTTTCTGTGTTGTATTCAAATTTAAATAAGTGGTTTGTCATCAATGAATCATAGCCAAGTGTATGATAACAAGGAGTAAACACACAAAATAATACACATAAGCATAACTGTCTTATGCGGGAATTGAAAACATGGATATATATATACATTCAGTGTAATGTGAAAAATTTTAAAAAGTTCATTGTAAACAATACACATATATATACTCTAGATACAATTATCTGCATCACAGAGGGAGGAGTAAAATATACGATATCCTAACCATATTTTGTAAAAGAAAGAAAAAAAATTTAGAAGTTACAAATTTAATCATTTTTGTTTTTGGAAATTTGATTACAAAAATTTAATGCTAAAAATTCCTCAAACATTTGGCAAATCTTATTAATGTACTGCCTATGATGTATAAAAATTTTGTTATTGATTTCAGCAAATTCCACACCTAACAGTTTTTGGACCTTCCCTAGAGTTTTGATATCAAATTCTCCCTTTAGCAAAGAAACTGCATGATCAATATCACCTATTATTTCTATGTTGCTTGCCTCTGGCCTGGATTTGATATCCCTCTTTTCTCTGAAGTTAAACAAATTTTGGTCATAATGTATGTTAGCCTTAGCACAGAATTTTTTAACATCATTATGACTTCTCAGCCTATGTTTATCACCCCTCACTGAGTAGTAAACATCAGTTCGAGTTCCATCAGGCCTGGGTACAGCTTTCCTTTCCCAATCTATGTTTGAACAGGGGGTCAGATCGGAATCAGCAGGAGAGTCCTCTTCCTCACTAGTATGACTAGTGTCATGGCTCTCACCTGCTTCTTCCTCTGACTCACTATCCAAACATCCCGATCCTGAATCTGATGTTCGAGTAAAACCCGATTTCTTTTGGGTGAAGTTTCTAGGTCGAATGGGGTCCAGGACGCCTTCCGCTGCTTCCATCTCCTCAAAACGGACATTGCTTATTTCTAATATTTTTCCTTCTTTCACAAGAAGAATTCTATAGCCCCTGGTATTTTCCGCATATCCTACCATAACTCCCAGTTGAGCTCTTAGGTCTAGCTTCTTCCTAAGCTGTTTTGCTATACCAGCATAAGCCTTACATCCAAAAACTCTGAGATGGGATACAGCAGGCTTCTTCCCATAGTACAATTCGTGTGGAGTTTTAACTTTAAATTTATGGCAAATCCTGTTCTTTGTATAAGTAAAACATAGGATTGCCTCTGCCCACATTTTGTCACCAACTTTGCTTTGATTAAGCATTGCCTTGACACAATCTAACGCTGTCAGGTTGAATCTTTCAGATACCCCGTTTTGTTCGGGTGTATAAGTGTTAGATCGTTCATGCTTAATCCCTAACTTTTTCAAAAAAGCTTTAAATTGACCGTGACAAAATTCCATGCCGTTATCAGTACGGATGCACAAAATCTTTTTGCCTAATTGTCTCTCCTGACAAGCTTGAAAATCCTGAAAAACTTTGAACACATCTGATTTTTGTTTTAAAATAAAAACAAACACCTTGCGGCTAAAATCGTCTGTAATAGTCAAGAAGTATTTGTTTCCCCCCAATGAAGCTACAGGCATTGGACCACAAACGTCCATGTGCAGTAATTGCAAAGGTTCTGTAGATCTAATCCTGCCTATTGGTTTGTACGAAACTCTCTTAGATTTTGCAAGTTTGCAATGAATGCAATTTACTTTTGCATATTTTAATTTTGGGAGTCCGTTTGCCGCGGAAACTTTACTTGTTTGGTGCAAGTAGTCTGAGTTAATATGGCCATATCTTCTATGCCATAATTCAGTTTTGTTCAGAATTTCAACTGTTGAACCACTAATTTTATTTGACTTTGATTTTAAATCAGATTTGTTTTTCCTTTTATTCAAGTTAGGCTTAATTTTGTTTTGACTTTGACTGTTTGTTGCAGGGGTTTTTCTAACCTGTTTAGAATTTTTGTCCCTATCCTGATCTCCTTTACGGCCCTTAACACAACTATTTAAACTTTTAGTTGAGTACTGTGGTTTTAAGAAATACAATCCTTCTTTACGTTTAGCGTAAAAGAAATTTTCTCCCTCAGGAGTCTTAAACCATAGAACACCTTTGGCTGCACTAAAAGAATAGCCCTGCTCTTCTAATACAGATGCGGCCAACAAGTTACGCCGTAATTTTGGTGAATACATAACATTTTGTAGCACAATATTATTTGTATGATCTTTAAATTTAACATACATGTTCACCGTTCCAATAGCCTCAACTGGGCTTTCCATATCACCCACTGCTAGCGACATAGATGTATCCTTACATTTATCAAATTTTGAAAACATTTTAACATCATTACAAAAGTGTCGCGTAGCAGCGGTGTCAATCACCCAGCTGAGCCTATTGTCAGGATTATCAACAATATTAGCTTCTACATTTATATTTGAAAATACTTCAATAATACTAGAGCTAGTCATCTTTTTCAATTTTGGGCATTGTGCCTTTACATGACCATTTTTATTACACATAAAACATGGTCCTATGACCTTAATAGACTTTTTAACTTTGGTGACATTTTTACATTTAGCGTTAACATTTGAAAAATATACAGATGAATTGGAACTTACATTATTATTGTCATGATCCTTCCTCAACTGTCTAATCCTGCCCTCTTCTAGAGACAGTTCTTTCTGAATCTTATCCAGTTTAAAATCCTTATCGCTCCAGCGATAAATGATTTGGATGATACTCTGGTACTGGGCTGGGAGATACCGGATGGCTTGGAATGCCACGTACACATCCTCCACGGGGTGATTCACGTTCTTGAGCTTGGTGACAGCTTTCCTTATCCTCGTACAGAATATGTCGATGGGCTCCTCGATTTCCGGGCGTAGACTGAAAAACTCGTCCAACAGATGAACTAAATTAGCGCGCGTTGGGGCCTCAAAATGCGCCTCCAACTTCTCCCACGCATCCGCCGGGCTGTCGTCGATGTCGAGCAGTTCTCTGTACTCCGCCGAGATATTTCGAAACAGGATGGAAAGTGCGCGGTCGCTGCTGCGCATGTACTCTTCTCGCTCGCGGCGTGACGTAGATTCGTCGACTGGTAATGCAGTACGGTTGATGTGGCCGTAACATCCTTCTCCTTTCAGGATAAATGAAATTTCATTACGCCAGGTGACGTAATTGTCCCTGTTTAACGCTTCTATGCCGTTGCTCACCTCCATAGTCTTTAACTGTGACTAGAGTGCGTTGTTTACCTTTCTGCTTGATGCAAATGGCGCCGGTCGCGGCCCCCGTCGATGGAATTCACAACTCTTCACTGCTGCTTTATCACGGATAAAAGTTATGGCCTTGACATACTACGGCCCATAACCAAAATGTCGGCGGCTATTGCTGTGTTAGCTGAGCGACTTGACTAGAAAAATTTGAAAGTCATTTGCAGATTTAGCAGTGTTGGTCATAGCCCTATCCGAAGTGCTGGTAGAAAAAAAATTTGTAGCAGATGATATGCAGTAGTGATGTGTTTTCTCAAGAAAGCAAGCTCGTTAAACACAAACACAATTTATTTGTTGTGAGATCCATTGCATCAGATGAAGTTACAAAATAAAACACTGTAACATTCGTTGCAAAGCAAAACTATATACAATGAGCTAGCAAGCTCATGAAAAGGTTTTAAACAGTCTATGACTAGGCACACACTCTCAGTTACTATAACATCGGTAAGTAGAAAAACAGCTACTGTACCACACATGCCGTGTACGTTAATGAAGCCACCATCATCAGGTCACACGTCATGGCTTTAGAAGTTAGACTACTCTCTACCGATCAAGGTCTGCCTTCCATAAAGGTCTTTCATGTCTACTACATGGTCTGAGAGTCTCACTGACTAAACTCCGAGATCACTAAGGTCTGTCAAGGTCTGTAAAGTCTCTGAATAACTGAGAATGTGTCCTATCATATATACACTGTGATGGGTACGCTCCGGAACACAACCGTTGACGGCAGCGCCCTCACTATATGCAAATCAGAATGCGCGCGCGGCGAGATGGCGATTTGCATGAATGGCATGTTCTGTTCCCGTCACGAGTCGTTCACGAGAACGGTAGAACCATTCTAAAAATGTAAACACGTTCTCGCGATAACGAGAATCGCGACGAAAACAGAACCAAGTTTCCAACAAGAACGGGCCGATTGCTTCGCGACCGCAAATCGCGATCAGTTGCCTCGTTGTTGCGAATCGCGGGCCGATTGCCGAGCGGTCGCGGACCGCGATTTCGTAGCTACGCCTGAATCGCAGTCAATCGCGATTTGGGTACACTAAAGTACTACGTGTTTCTAATTAGAGAGATATTTTATAGAAAACTATAAGTATCCCCTCAGCTTGCGCGGGTGGCAAATTCGATCAAATAAAATTTTGCTTTTTTTTTTATAGGATACTTTCACGGATTTGAATTATGCTCTTTCCGCGTACTTCCCGCATTTTTTGTGTTTTGCTCGAGAAATTTTCTTCTTTCCGCGGACGAAAATCCTTTCCCCCGTACACAGTATGTCTACAGGTTACAAAAATCCCGAAAATGTCGTGAAATTGGCCATATATGCCCAAAAAATGTTACAAAATTTGAACAAAACAACGAATTTTTTATCAGAGACATTCCTTTCTTACATGATCTGAAAATCTGTTTCTCCGCGATTGCGAAAACGGCGTTCACATACGGCGATTCCCACATTTTCTGAGGAGAGATGACCAATGAATATCTTTTTGCCATTTTCACAATATATTTGCATCGACTGAATTTTTTTATAATTATGTCGTTTAATATACAGATAATAAAAACCAAACCATTTTTCTACCGTATTATTAATAAAATGAAAGGTTATTTTGGAGCAGCATCACGAAAATCTGCATTTGTACGCTATCCTCGGCATACCTCGTTTAATTTGAAAAATATTTCCCACTTTTCCAATCTGCTTGCATCGACTACAGTGTTTGTAATTGTTTCGCGTTTCATACAGAAAAATTATTTTACAAACGTATTATTTATGAAATAAAGGGCTATTTTGAAAACAAAAAGAAAAAAGTCGAGTCAAACAAAATGGCTAAAATCACATGACTGGCTTGAGATTCAACAAAAGGACGATGCAATCCTTATGTTCTGCAAGTTTTGTAAAAAAATAAAAAATCCATTTTCAAACATAAAAGTCAAATTTATTACCTAATTCTATTTGCCTAGTGAAATAGTTTTCGGCGATCAAAAATCGTTAAAGTTTTTAATTGCTATTGCTGCATGAAAATTGATCATAAAATGATTTTAATAATCAAAATATAAAGTAAATACAGTCGGCTCTCGACTTTTGCAGTTTACAGACAAAAAAAATCGTAAATTCGCATGTGAGTCATTTTACATAAAATAACCCATGTAGACGTTTTTATGTCAGCAAATAAAATCATAACGTAAGCATGGGGGAAGTCAGGAATTTGAGTATTTTTGCTAACAAGGGGGGGGGGGAGCTATGAAATTACCAAAAATGTGCTTACTTAATACTTAAACGACTCCTAATTAATTTTTAAAAAGAATGTTAGTTTTAAGAATTAAAAAATTTAAATGTCGAAGAATATGAGTTATAGTTAATGCTTTCTTTTTTATTACTTTCTAAATTAGCATGGTAAAAAAAAATGAAATTTTAAGTGTCTCTCCTTATAACAGAAAATCTCTCCCAAAATTTTTTGGAAAGAGAGAAATTCTCCCCCTCTTTTCCTGACTTAGTGGGAACCCTGGTTGTCATAGTATCTTTATCACATTAAAATGAGAAACAGTTCCCTAACCTTATATGTGTTCTATCTTTCTATCTGGATATATCTTTCACATTGATGTTTGCATGAAATTTCACAAAATTGATATGTATTATCTATTAGCTTCCTAATCTCTCTGCCCCCCCCCCTTTTTTTTGTTTTTGTTTTTGTTTTGTTTTTGTTTTTTGGTCATAGTATTATTGCAAATCAGATTCATCTTTCAATCACTATCCTTCAAAACTGAAAGTATGTGTGTATTTCTTGCACAGGTTTCAAGATGTTCAATGCTCATGAAAATAAAAAGAGATAGATAGAATAAAAATATAGTGTGAGATAAATTAAATCATTAATTATTTTCTCTCACAGTACAGAAAAAGTCGAATTTGTGTAACAGCATAAAATTACTGACCATCTCTTCTGTTCTTTAGACATACTGGAAATGAAAAAACAATTTCGTATTTGGAGAGAGAGGGATTGCATTCGGAGAGCTGTTTCTGAAAAGAAAGATGATAATGTTCCTATGGCAAATGCCCTATCTCATCCTTTTCCTAAATTAGAAAGACTGAGTGTAGATGAACTGGTTAAATTAGGTAAGATTATAGTAACAGAACACCGTAAGTGACATTCCCAAGATAAGGTTACACTTCCATTGCAGATAATAACATCCATAGACTGGTTTTGGGGATATTATGCACTTGCCAGTATGGAATAGCCAATATGGCAGCAAGAAAATTTATGCCACATGCAAGAAAATATAAGCATCTATGAAAACTGGCAAATTTAAACTTACTATGTAGCCGTTTTTAAATTTCTTGAAAATTTAGCTCAGACTACACAAGGCTACAATGGCTAAGTTCATAGTCACAGAATTACCTGCAAAGGGTGCTCCAAAGTATTTTATTCTGGTCCATGATCACAAAACCTTCATATAGGGGACATCCCCAAAGTTTTGTAGATACTTTGGACCCCCCCCCCCCCCCCCTGTAGGCGGGAGTTACATTTTTAAGAAATTTGAAGCTAACTACATGGTAGGACTGAATTTATAGGTTTCCACAGAAGCTTACAAAATTGTGGCATATAGCAAGTTTTGTTGCTGCTATTTCAGATATAGGCTTTTCTTGCTGATGAGCAAGCATATGACAAGTGCAAAACTGGTTCATGGATGCTTAACTTTGTGCACTTAAACATTAATCAAATATATTTTGAATACTTCTTCTGTTCAGGGCTGTGGAGTGAGTATGTCAAATGTTTGACTCCAACTCCTGTTTTTTTCTTTTTTTTTAACTGTCCAGCTTTGATGCAAACTCCTTCATAAACAGTCAATGTAATAATTACTAGTTTTTGGAGGATGCCCGTTTTTTGAATCATTTGCTAAAAACCCAAAATATCCTAAAGAAGTGCTGCACCTAACATAATCATTGCTGTTAAATATAAAATTTCTGATGAAATGCTCTACATTGACAATGTAAAAATTGCTTAAATTAGCAAATTTCAAGTGATTTTGGCAAAATTCTGCATTGTTATGCGCTAACAAACAGTCTGATTAGAGTCTTATATAGTATTATGAATTTAGAAGTATTCATTTCATCCATTTTAATTACATATTTAATTTCAGATTAGCATCAGAATATGTTTCTGTTTTATTCCCTATTTTATTACAGTATTATTTTTTTCAAGTCAATAGTTTTTTAATTGATAATTATATGTATAAAAAAATATATGTATCTGTAAGAAATTGAACTAGAGCCACGAAACTCAGCATGTATGTTTTGTTTGAAAAGATATGCAAATAATTAGAATTTGGGAGCTAAAAAAATGTTTTTTTAAGAAATGGTGGTAACAAGAGTCTGACATTTTAGTAAGTGGTACATCCTGCCCTGGCAGCTATACAAGCTGATTTTAAGTGCATCATAGAGTGAGTTAAGTTGTTTATGTCCTTCTGCGGAAGATTCTACAACAGATGTTGCAACTGGTCAGCTAATTCAGTGGTATTCTAAAATGACTGCAGTTGTCATTCCTACATGTTCCAGAAGTGTTCTATTGGCGATAGATCTAGAGACCTGTATGACCATTCAAGGTTATTAAATTCTCAAAAACATTGTTGAGAAAGTTGTGTAGTATGTGGTTGAGCATTGTCTTGTTGGTAAATGGAACATGGGTGGCTTGACAGCATAGGCAGAATCATCAGCTGCTGAATATCACTGATGTACAAGCAAGTTATCAGATTGGCTTGCAGCAGACTGTCACACCATGGGTGATGACTGTGTGCCACTTGACAACAGATTCGGGAACAAAATGCTGGACAGTCCTCTACACATGTATGTGGCGGTTATCAGCACTGAAAGAGAAACAGTATTCATCAGTAAAGACAACATGCCTCAAATTATATACTGTCTAGGCTTACTGAGCTCGGCACCAATCCAGATAGCTCTGCCTATGTTTAGGGGGTCAGTGATAGGAGCCTCAATGGACTTCAACACCTAATCCTACCTTCTGCCAGTCGTCTCTGAATAGTATCCCTTGATACAGGATCCATGGATATGGCAAATGCCTTCTATTGGTTGATACAACACCATTGGTATGGATGTGGCTCCTCTCCTGACTACATGATTCTCTTGAGCAGTTGCCTATCTGGGACATCCTGAGTCTCTGTGATGGTTACATGTGCTTTCTCTGATCCACTATTGTCAACACTGAGCAACTACGATATCACTCCAAGATGGCAACTGATATGTCTATTGGACCAACAAGCTTATTTTAGGCCTATGATGCGATCGTCGATTAGACCTGCATGATGCATTGTTCTCATGTGCATTACGTGAGCCCTATAACTTCATTGGCACTGACAGTTTGATCATTTACATAAATGGCATTTACATGCAGAGTTTCGTGGGAGAATTTTTTTATGGATTCATATATTTTTTTGCAACAAAGTGTATTTGATGTTTTTTAATTTATTGCTAAAAATCTATTTAAAAATAATTTTTAAGAAATCAATAAATATTCTAAAGTAAAATTGTTTGCAAGTAATTTTATTTTGGAGTCTGAGTCAGTATTTTTTTTACAGACTCAGACTCCACCACAAACTGCTTTTTACTCCAACTCCTCAGCCCTGCTTCTGTTCATCTTTTGTTGTTGTTGTTTAACATTTTTCTATGTGTATTATGTTATTTGCAAATCCCAAACCTTTACTTTGCAATCAAAAGAATATGTATTAAGACTTGCTATGCTACAAGATAGAAAACTCATTAAAATGTCTTTCTTTTTACTTTCCCCACATACTGTAATGTATAAGTGAATATATTACTTATAATATATTACTTATAATTAATAAGTACTTATAATTATCTAGATTGAGTTTTGGTGTAATTCATGATTTTTACTCTAAATACTGGGTTGTTCAGAAACTACCTTTATTTCCCCATTAAAATAATAGGATGCTGTTTGAGCTGGCTCACCAAGCTTAGACCAAAATTTTTTGCATTTATTGTTACTGTAAACAATCCATTTTTCATCACCAATTATCAATCGTTTTAAAAATGAATCATTTTGGTTACATTTCTGAAGCAAATCACATATACTAACACTTTGTGTTAAGTAAATATTTTTAAGTTCATGTGGGATTCAAACATTGGGTTTTTTTTTTTTCGTAACAAGCTTTTTCAAAAGGTCATCAATGGTTGTTTTGGAGGAATTTAGACTCTCAGCAATCTCGCATACAGTTATGTGACGATCAGTGCTTTTAACTTGTCGTCATCAATCTCGGTCAGTCTACCAGAATGTGCTGCATCTTGAATTGAAAAATCATCAGACCGAAATTTTTTAAACAAATTTTGGCATGTGCATTCTGTTATTACATCATCACCATATACAGTTCAAATCTTTTTGCATGTATCATCTGCAGCGTTTTGACTTTTGCGAAAATACGAAAGTAAAATGTGGTGAAAATGTTATTTTTTATCTTCTATCCTTCAAAATAAAATGCTTACTTAAACATTCCATGATTTTGATAAGTTTTATTTAAAACACATGCTGGTATGTCAGTTTCCACAATGCATTTTCAAAAAATTATTTCAAATAACATCAAAATCATCTATGCGCTACTGCTGCTACCTTAGGTAAAAACAGAAAGAGTACGGTCAACCCAATAAATAAGCAATTTATTAAAATGTAATAAATTAAATATTTATTTATTCTTAGGAAAAATTTCTTCAGACCTCTTCAAGTTGAAAAATCTAAAATCATTGTCTTTTGTTTTTTTAAATAGTGCATATCTCATATACTAGAGATAAACATTCTTTATACGTATGTGCAACTAGAAATAGACTTAGTTTGTATAAAATAATAATATACTTTTTGTTTTAAAATTTCTGTGGCAGAAAATATATGCAATCTTGTACATAGAATTCAACTAATAAACTGGATCACAGCGTAAAATGCAGCAGACATGCATTTCGAAAGTCTTTGGATTTCCTTCTTCAATGTAAACAAGTCTGAATCTGGATGTGCAAATGAGTGACTATGCTGACCAAACAGAAAATGGCTAACTTTTCACTATAAATTCTGTAATTTTTCTAAATTTTCTGTATAAAAATTAACAATTTTTATACAGAAGTTATAACATGCTACCCAATTGAATGAAACAAATCTAGGAAGATTGTTTTATTCATACTTTTATTATTTGTAAGCAGAATGTCACTGTTATGGGTCCAATGGTGTAAGATTTCATTGCAGTTCCTTTTGAATTTTCATAATAAATATTTAAAGAAGAGAAAAAGGTTTGTTTGTCATACATTTAAAAGTGGTGCTATGTAACCTTAGATTAATTAATAACTATAAAAAAATATTTTTTTCTTTGTTTAGCAGTTTTTCTTAAATTTAATCCATGTTTGTGATAAATTGCATTAATAGTGTGAATGATAAAAAAAAAATTATTTCACTAATTAGATGAATGAAAATACTGTGTCATTTTCTTCTGGATGTGTATCATACCTTAATATTTTGGTGAATAAAATGTATTTGAATTTTTGGGATTAAAATAATTTTTAAATAATCAAAATTTACCATTTTGATAGTTATATTAAAAGCAATTAGTTTTGTTATTCATTTTGAAGTATTAGCTTACAATTATTTTAAGTTTTGGGGTGTTTAAACAAGCCAGCGTGGTTACACATGGAATTTGTAATTTGCTTTAACCTTAGTATGTGTAGTAGAAAATATAAGTAAGTTTACGTTTTTTCCCAATAATTGCTTGCAATCAGCATTTAATCTGCTTCCAAAAGTGTTTAAAAATCTTGCACTTAGCATCCATGCAACTTTTGGGCACTGAAAAATCTAAAGAACACTTCCAATAGTAATGTAATTTAAATGTTTATTGTGAAACACAGAAGTGGATTAACTATATAAAAATATCTGGATGATGGTTTTAAAATAATGTCTTATGAAACTTTACTATGATCTGATTTTGAAATTTAGTTGGGACTGCTAGTGTGCAGTAAAATGTCTTACTCATCAGCCCTCAAGTCCCTTAACACGTTGAGTGCAGAGCCGTTCTTGCTCTGCCAAGGCGGCGGCACACAGCTGCAATCCCTCGGCAAGGTGCTCGGTTATAGAGTATAAACAGAAGATAATACACACGGCAAGGTAATGATTGTATTTCACTGTCCGTTTTGGCTATGTAAATGGTGCAGCCAATTTAGAAGTATAAAAAATTTAAACAGAAGAATAATATGATGGAATGATGTACGGGCGACTACCAAGGGACAGTCAGTTATGTTTATACAGACACAAAAGTTAATGAAACAGGTTGTCACTTTTTGTAATATGTGTAAAACCAAACCACATCTTTGCTTAGAATGATTTAATAAACTCCATTAAAATTATACCATTTATTTTTTAATCTTGATACTGCCTGTCCCATGGACCGACATCATCCAAATGAAAAGTTCACTGTCAGTCCTCACGGACTACCGCCACCTATAAGGAAAGTTCACTGTCAATCCCCACGGACTGATGCTGCACTTAACGTGTTAAAAATATTGTAACATGCTACATTGTAACTTTCTATTACATTTTCCTAAACTCTTTGGTAGTATTATTTTGTCCTAATTTAATCCTTTAACTGCATAATGTCTGGGTTCAATGTTCAAGATCTGTACACTTCCCATTTCCCCTTACTTTTTACATATTATTTCTTATTTTTCCCCTGCTTTTTCCTACTATTTAGAAAAAGTTCATGAATTATGCAAATTCGGATTCCTTGTGTTAATGTCTGGTAGGACACATGATGAGCAATGTCAGTAACCAAAGATAAAAGTTATGTTATCTGGTGACAGGAGTGTCGAAAACCCAGACCACTCGACTTGCCCTAAGGCATGAGCAACAATTTGAGTGGCCGGGAATGGGTGACAGGAGTGTTGAAGGCCCAGACCACACGACCAACCCTAGGACTAATGGTAGCTTAGTGTGGAGAAGGGTAACAGGAGTGTGGATCACATCTTGCAAGTCTGTTTTACAAGCAACTAGATGGAGCAAAACCAAATTAAGATTATTTTTATGTCCATAGTTAGTTTGCATTTCACTACAATAATATTGCAGCAGCATTGGCACATACATATTATTCCGGCCACACAAATAACTACTGTAAGCCTTCGGGTCAGTCGTGTGGTTTGGGTCTTTCACGTACATGTTATTGTGATTTATTACTGAAAACTATAAATTTAGCATTGGTCCTCATAAACTATTTTTTTTTTTTTTAATTCATAAACTTTCTATGCAGGTCTGAGCATTTAACTAATTTTCCTCCAACATTATTTTTTCTGTTATTCTACAAATATCTTTTATATGCACATGCAATTTTATACTTCAATAGAAATTCCTATTTTTTCCCAGTTTTTAAAAAAAGAATTCATGTTTTTTCCCTATTTTCTCTAAAAAGAAAATAGAAACCTGAATATTGCTTCAAAAATTATTACAGTGGAGCTAGTTATAACGAGTAGCTGCAGACCCATTAATTTGCTTGTTAACTCCCAATTAATGCTAAATCTATTTTATGCAGCAAAAAAGAAAAAAAAATTGCTAAGATTAGGAATGGTCAATTAGGACATGTCCAGAGGGATATGAGAATTATAATCCCATGCAAAGTGAATGCTAATCTAAATGTTTACTACCCTTCAAAATAACATAGGGATCCATTTACAATTTAGAGCATTTTATTATTCAGAACATTTTGATAAATTACATAGGAAAAGAAAAATAATAATTGTATTATATTTATGTAGTTACTCGGTTGGAAAACTTAATTGTTGAAGGCCCAGACCACACGACCAACCCAGGGGGTTTATGGTATCATGTTGTGTGGTCGGGAGGGAAAACTTAATTGTGTGCGACCTCAATGTTTTCGACACTGCCTATGAAAAATAAATTTATCTTTAATCAAAAATGTTTATTTTTGCAGATTTGCCTCAATCTTACAATACTTTAATTGGCAAAATAAAAAATATTGAGCATGAACAACCAAGTCTTAAGGATTCTACTGAAGATTTTCGGAAGAAATTGGAAGCCAAATATAATTCGCAAGTACAGTATGGCAAAGATGAAATGTGTAAAGAAAGTACAGCTGATCGTATTAATGTATTAAATGCTACTGGTTTAAGTCATAAGGAATCTACTGAAGATTTTCTGAAGAATTTGAAAGCTAAATGTAATCTGAGAATGCAGTATAACAAAGGAGATATGTGTAAAGGAAATACAGCGGATTGTGCTAATGCAGTAGAGGACAAATGTGCATTCAGTGTTCGGTCAAAAGGTATGTTTTATATGTATATTTTAAAATGTATTCATAAATATTTATTTTATTTTAAAATATAAACTTCCTTGTTTAACCCTACCACAGGGTTCTCATGGTTCTTAAAATCTCCTTAAGAACTTCTTAAATTATCATGTTGTTTTTTAGGGCTCTTAAAACTCTTTATTTTGCCAAAATCTTCTTAAAAACTCCTTAAAATCTTTGCCATTGTTCTGAAATACAAAAGGAAACCAAACAAATGACTGACTGACTGTCCAAAATTTGCACTGTGAAGAATATTATCAAAATATTAGAGATTACTATTATTTTTGTTTGTTTTTTAATTTTTTTTTGCCCCCAAATCCGAACATCATTATCTAAATCAAAAGTACAAAAAAAAAAAAAAAAAAACACCCCCTTTCACCTCTCCTGAAAAAAAAAATTCTGATGTGGGCAGCTGTTGGGAAGGGATACCCTTCCCTTTTAAAATTTATACTTTATTATAACTTTATTTATATTTACTTTATCTTATTTTTCCAAGATTACTATATCTAAGTTATTTATTGATTTATTTATATATTTCCAATTTGGCCTGAGATCGTATAGATTTAAATAAAGTTTACTTTTATAATTATTATTTGTTTCTTTATTATCTTTTTCTATTACCTAAAGCTTGGTCTGTGCTCAACTATGTTACACTTTTAAATACATTTTAACATCTTACATTTACTCCACTTACCTTTAGATAAATAAATAGCACAGCCAACAACAAGAAAAACACAACTCTTATTAAAGTTAAATTAAAATTTTCTTTTATTATGAAACAATTAAAAAAATATCATCGTATTCATTATCACTTAAGTTACATGTATAGTGGTTCCAGAATTAACAGTACATTGCGCTAATTAAATCAATTACATTAAAATTCAATTTTAGGAACCCAGGAATCAGAATCCAATCTGGTCTGAAGACCAGAGTTTGGTCTGCCTGAACTAGCTGTCCACCAACAAAAAAAAAAAAAAAAAAAAAAGGAACAATGTAAAATTGAAAAATAATAGCAAACACCATTTAGCGTATGAAATTTCAAGGTTTAAAAATTAAAAGTATAAATCAACAGTAGTCGGCAGGAAACAACTTTCAAGCCAAAGACTTCGCTGATTTAATAAATTTTCAAGCCAAAGGCTTCACTGATTTAATACCTTTCAAGTCAAAAGCTTCACTGAATTAAACAACCCAGACTACCAGGAAACAGAATCGCCATGCTGTAAATAGGCCTTAGCCTCTGTAAAAATATTGTATAAAAATGTAAATGGGCATGGTAAACATACTCCGCAGATACATGGGAGCACTGAAAAATATGGAGAGGGATCCCCTATGCACTTTTATCACTGGATCGCTCGAAATGACGTATTTATTGGAAATATGTGTCTGTAAACACTTGATAAGTGGGCCGGGGAATAAGGTCAGTAGGTCTTCTGACCTTATACTGAAGCATGAAATAATTCTGAAGCGCAAAAGGCTTCTGAAAAACACTTGCTGGGCAATCTTTGTTGGCCCATCATGACGATTTATGATGAAGCACTAGCCGATTTCTTGTGCTGTAGCCTTGGTGAAAGATTTTAAATAATGATGAGCAAAGTTCGCGACTCTGGTGCTTACATTTGCTACGACCGCGGGATACGGGCACCCTTGCACTGGGGGCCCGTTCCACGGATCTTAGCAGCAACAAAAAAAAGGAAACACCTCCTCCAATGCCGGTCAAGACTCCAATGTCCAAGCAACATGCTTGCTTCCCAAGAGCCGCCAAATTTGGCTAGTGAAAACCTGCACTTTGTGCCGAGCGCTCACGCATATACTGCGGAATAAAACCCTGTTATGCCAAGAACTGCGATGCGGGTACGAAAATTAAAATTACACTGCCAAACACACCGCTAAACGCATAGCAACCCCACCGGATGTTCAGCACCCTCTTCACAGCTGTGAGGGGGAAAACTGATAAAAGTCCACTTTTCTCTTAAAAAATGCATCTTTTTCTGCAAACTCGTGAATGAAGTGAAGCAAACTTAAAATCGAAACGAAGAGCCGAAAGATTAACAAAGGATATTTTAACATTTGAAGATGCATTGCACATAATTTTGAATAATGAAAACAATAATAAATTAATGTTAAGAGGGGGAATAAATTGCCGAAATATTCAAAAACAACAAATAAATTTAGAATTTTGAAGGGAAAGGGGAAAAGAACAAATTTTGAGCTGTTATTAAATTTTGAACTGCTAATTAAAGTATAATAAAAAATCTTGGCATAACACAGCACATGACTTTCCCTGCAGACTTATATTTATGTTCTCTTTATTTTAATTAGATTTAATTAACTTTTTGTTCTCATTTGGTAACTGGACTTATTTTCAAAGGTGGCGTAGAGAAAATACGAAAACACTAAAATATCTCGAGAGCAGCTAGTCCTATAGTGTAATGGGGTTGGTCTTATTCTTTTCATCATTAAAAATGACATATAAAACAAGCATTTAATGGATATATTTAAGCATACATAGTTTTTATTTTAAATTTTGAGAATTTTTGCGGGCCATTTTGCAAAAAAAGGCATGTTAGTGCTTTTCTCCCTGACCCTTAATCATTTGAGACCATTATATATATATATATATATATATATATATATATATATATTAGGATGTACTAAGCATTTTGAAAGATGTTTCTAGTGAAAAAAAACTGGCTATGCTATGTAAATAACGACTGCTTTTTAATTTAAATTAAAAAAAATACATATTTAATTTTGTCAAGTGAGTATTTATTTTATACGTATTTTTGCCCAAGAAAGTGAATGAAAATATTTTCAAGCTTTTAAAGCCAATCATTCTGAAGAATATTGTTTTTTAAGAATTTTTACTGCATAATATAGATGATGGGGTATAATTCCAAACAATACCAAGTTTGTCAAATATTCTACAGCATTTTTACCCCAAAAATAAAAAAAAATGGACAGTACAGCATAAATAGCAATTTAAAGATATAGCAGTGATTTTGTGCTATTAGTAGAATACTTTATATGGTACCATTATTCAAAAGAACTTTGAATATCGCCATCATAAAAATCCAAAATTGAGAAGTTCTTCATATGTGCATGTCACCCTGATCCTTGAAAGCAATTTTTTTTAATATACCTTATAGGTTTTGTATGATATCTAACAGTTTTATATGATGTTCCTAGAAGGAAAAAAAGCTTTGAAAATGGTGGTGATTTTGACTGGCCCATATATTGCAATTTATTCATTTGCTTTAAAAAAAATCTCACATGACCAGAAATTTGAAAATGTATTTAAAATATTGTATTTCCTTTAGCAAATTTGAAACACTTTTCCTAAGTTAAATAAGACTTTTCATAATAAATTTCATGTAAGTTGATTTTTTTTTTTAAATCAGAATCATATGATTATTGGACATTTGCGTATGGCAATGAAATATGCTTAAATATTAACTTAAAATTTAATTAAAAAAATTAGTGAATTTTGAATTTATTTTCTTTCTACTTCTAGTCCAACAACAAAAGAATACCACAACACCTAGAGAGATAACTTTTTATCTTGCCAACCTTAGAGTTTCCTTTTGATCAGATTCTGAACCCTTGTAATAATAATGAAGTAATTTAAAAACTGCTAAATCAGTCCTTTTTCATCAGAATCATATGGTTTTTTGATTGATTATTAATGGTGTTAAAATATCCAATTTCAAAAATATAATGCTAAAATCGACAAATTTAGAATTTTAAATTTATTTTCCTAGTTAAATTTATCAAGTCTGTATTTCTTTACCTGCTCCCAGATAGCTGAGCAGTGATCCTCTATGTCAGTGTTAAAGCCTAATAGATCCAAAGTCAGAAATAAAATTGTGTCAAATTAATATCGTAAGCCAAAAAGCCTGTTTTATCTGGTGGGATCTATTAGGTTTTAGCTCTGACAAAGATCTATCTTATCTTCAAAACAGTTGTTATGCTGCATCCTAATTTATCTGTGAATATTAGCATTGATCATTATCTTCTTAACATAATAAGATATCTTTCGTAGATTACTTTACGAATGTCAATAAGCAATTTTCACCACCTGTGGTTTGTCATTTTAGATTTGTCTTCATCATATAAAGCCTACCGGGATGCCGCAATAGAAAAAGATCGGTATGAGCAAGCCTGGAAGCATGAAATCTGTGCAACTAGTCAAGGGAATGAGTCTTCAAAGTTAGCACCAAAGTATGAGTTCCTGCTTGGGGACACTAAACCTAGTGAAAATAGAAAAAGTTTGTTAGAAAAAGATGAAGTTAGTCGTACCAAATCAAGCTTAACTGAAAATGCTAATGTAGTTAAATATGCAAACAAGAATCTGCCAGGTACAATTAAAAGATTTATGTAGATTTCTGAATTTTCTTCTTAAATGTTTCTCTTTTAAATGGCTGGAATCTTTTTCTTGGAAGAAATTCTTTTATTAAGCTTTGAACTTTCTTCTTAAATCTCTTGCTATTTTTATATTTCATGCAACACACAGTATAGAGTATTCCAGCGGATCAAAAAATTTTTAATTTATCAGCTGTTGTGTAGCAACTTGATGATTCAAAGAATCAGAAAATTTATAATTTTACAATTTCTGTAATAGAACCTACATTATTTTGATGGGATTAATGCCCTATTCAACTACTATTTCAAATGCAAATTGAAGAGGATTTTTATGATGGTCTGCAGTTCTTTTTGCACACTAAGGCTAATTTGTCTGGTAGAGAACAATGGGTACGATGATGGGTGTTTGCAGACACAACATTTGCAAGTCGAAACTTTAGATTTCTGTCAGTTTTTTTTTTTTTTTTTTTCAAATTTTTCATAAATTTTAAACTTATTTTTCATTATTCTATTACCATCGCATTTTATTCTTATTTTCTATTTATTGTATCACATTTTTGTGTCTAAATGAAGAGAAAGTATCTTATCTGTTCATAATTCCTTATCTTAAATCAGAGTTGCGATTTATGTTATATGTAATAGTATCATTGTGCTTTGTATATTGTGTTTTAAATTAAAGTGTATGCAAGTTAGGTTTTGTGCGCATTTTTTGTTAGGGGCATTAATCCCATCAAAATAATTGAAGTTCTATTACAGAAATCGCAAAATTATGCATTTTCTTATTCTTTATATCATCATCCTTGTTTTATATTTATTATGTCATATTTCTGTGTTTACGTAAAGAGAAAATATCTATTAATAATTCCTTATTTTGAATCAGAAATTAGGATCTATGGTCTGTTTAATAGTGTCATTTTGCTTTCTATATAGTGTTTTAAATGAAAATGTATGCAAGTTATGTTTTGTGCTCATCTTTTGTGGCTTGTTCATTGAGAAAATTATAATAGTTATTTATTATATATATATACAGGGTGTCCAGTGCTATTGGTGCCCAATGGCTATTTCCTCAACCATTAGTCACAGAGATATATTTCCAATTGCAAAAATGTTTTAAACTTTAAAATGTATTATCTTAAACAATTTAAATCAATAAATACATTTGTGAAAGAAATATGAAATATAAATTTTTATACGGTCCCCTGGTCCTACCAATTATATTTAGGGAAATCATCCTCATACAATTTCATGCAAAATATAAAAAAATTCTTCCTTTTATGACCAAAATTCACAGAGTTATGAAGCATTAAACTTTATGACTTAAGTCACTTTTCCATGCATAAAAATGTTCCGTTTCAGGCAACCAACCAATCAGGGACCGTATTGACCATTTCTTCAGGCAACCAACCAATCAGGGACTGTATTGATCATTTCTCCAGGCAACCAACCAATCAGGGACCATATTGGCCATTTATCAGCACAAAAAGTGCTCCAACTTTAAACCACTATAACTCGGTCAATTTTGGTCATAAAAGTTAGTTTTTTTTTTATTTTGCATAAAATTGTATGAGGATGATTTTTCTAAATATAATTGGTAGACTGGGAGACCATATAAAAATTTATATTTCGTATATCTTTCAGAAATGCATTTATTGATTTAAACTGTTTCTAAGATAATAGATTTTAAAATTTAAAACATTTTTACAATTGGAAGTGTATCTGTGACTAACGGTTGAGGAAATAGCCATTGGGCACTGATAGCATGGGACACCCTGTATATATTTCACTGTTTATTTGTTTGTTCATTTATAATAGTCTTCTGCATCATAATACCCCCCCCCCCCCCCAATAAATAAATAAAAACTTTCATAATTTAAATAAATTGAGTTTAGAAAAATTATGCTTCTGAAATTTCATGTATGTCTTTGATTCTACATAAATTTTAAATTTACATTCTAAAATTTGTAAATTGTTTAACATGCCATAGATGACTAAATAGCAAGTAGAAATTGATTTTCTATTATATCTGTACACTTAATTTAATCAATAAAAATCAGAAACCCATTGATTTGATGGATGATTTGATGAAACCCATTGAAATGATTGAAGCATGAGTTGATTTTTCTTTCAAAAATTGGGAGAAAAAAAACATATATGCATCACTTTTAAGATATTACATGTTACTTTATATACAATAATGTATAAGGAAAGTATTGTGATGGGGTCGAAAATTCGAATTCAAGTTTTTGACGGGAGAGCATGTTTCAAGCATCCCTGATCACGAATCGAATATTTTTGAGGTGATGTCTGTGTGTGTGTGTCAGTGACTCTGTGGAGACGATAACTGATGAACGAATGGACCGATTCGAAAGAAATTTGGTACAAAAATTACAATTCGTGAATACTGGAAGCCTATTGTTTTTATATGCAATCTAATGTTCAGAACTCCCCCTAAATTTTTGAATGAAATATTAAAAAAATCATCAAAACATAAAAATCTCTAATAAAGCTACGCAAATAGACATTTCTTATGTAATTTTTCATTAGAAA